>CM040422.1:161240209-161258209 GCA_022702705.1 Papilionanthe hookeriana x Papilionanthe teres | reverse complement strand
CTAACACATAAACTATAAATTCATAAAACCCTAAACCTAGAGCCGTCGTAACAAGGAACTCAGAGCAAATTTTGTGGGTAGCATGACGAGGACATAGAGAAGAATATCTTTGAGGGAGAAAATAAGTCTACATCAACAAACCATTCTTTAGAATTAAACAACAAGCCATTGGCTTTTAAGGAAGTTCACCTAGTGCGATATAAATCCTCAATCTATCTTTTGGCTATTGAATAATCATGTCGTGCACTATAAGCATTAACTCCCTTTAGACTCCGAGGTTGTCGTTCGGTATGATGTAATCCCTCCTATCTTCCTACATGCAAATGTGTGTCCTAAATAATAAAATTGGCAAGATGAAACATCTACAAAATGTCACATTAAAAATCAAAGCCAAATAATAGGATAGTCTGGGAAGTCACAAAGGTTCTCCTCAGAATCTATGGCCTCCCCTACCTTTCTTCCTTTGGAATCCAAAATAACTATTCTCATTTTGAACCATTCCCATTTTGACTTTTCTATGTCCGACCTTGAACTCCTAAATTTTGAAATTCTTGAAAAAAAATACTTCTGATATAGATCAAGACTCTTCTTAAGTGGCTTTAGTCATTTAAGATGTAATTAACTATAATGACTTGCCTCTATAGAGAGCTTTAGAACTCAGGTAATATAAACCCTATCTAATCTTTCTTTAGATAGGGGAACTAGTTGGTCAACAAAAAATATTTCGCAGATCAAAAAAGTTGTCATGAATTCTTTAGCTTATTTAATTAGGCCTCACTATCAAGTAATATGTCTATTCCTCAGGATAGGTGCATGGCTTGTGGTGTGGTGTTTGTTTATTTGAACTATTAAATATATAAGATCAGTTCGGTCTTGTATTTTCAAAATTACATATATATATATATATATATATATATATATATATATATATATATATATATATATTAAATTAAATAAATTTTCAAAGCAACAAACTCCCATTCCAATTTGGACACCAACAAGCCTTCATGTTGTTGTTATTGTAATATTAAAAATAATGAAACTATCTTACTAATTGTTCATAAACATAAAATTATTTATTTAATTGATATAAAGTTTAAAGAGTATTAATTTAAATGTATTTTGTCTTAAAGCATAAATGATGATGTTAGCCTATTAAAAATAGAGGATTAGTATATTAACATGCACACACTTAATACAATTTTAAAACTTAACATAGTTCTTGAATTACCCAAGATACATTTTAATTATTACTATGTGTGTGATGCTTGTGTTCATGATAAACACAATAAATTTTGACTCAATAGTAAAAAGATTATGTCAATTTCTAATCCTTCAGATTTATTGTACATGGATATATTTAGCCTTTTTAAGAAAACTAGTTTAGGTATTAATAAATATGAATTTGTACTTACAAATGATTTTTCTAATTATGCTTACGTACTATTTTTAAATGAAAAAATAATGAATTTTCAAATTTAAGGAAGTTTTCTAAGTGTATTCAATGAATAAAAAGTTATTTTATTAATAAAATTCAAAAAAATCATGGTGGAGAATTTGACAATAAATCCTTCAAAGATTATTATGATAATAATGGTATTAGGCATACTTTTCTTACTCCTAAAACTCCCAATAGAATGGAGTTATAAAAAAATGCCAATATCTTAATTGAGTTAAGTAGATCAATACTTAATAAATATATATTATCTAAATAAAGGATGAAGCTATTAACAATGCATTTTCGGGTGCTTTTTTAGTGTTTTTTTTATTTTGAAAAGCTATTATTGGGCAATTAGGAGACAACTTTTCACCTTCTTTTACCATAATTCCATCTTGAAAATGGTGAGATTGATAACCAATGGTTCGATTTTGTGGTTCTAATAAAGGTCTAGGTTAATATATTGCCCCTCATCAACTTAATAAATAAATTTTCATTTTATCCTTGATATTAGCCCTCCCCTTCTTCTCCTTTCATTCAACTTGGTTGCATGCATTAGGGCATATTCACCATCCTCTCGCTGCCTCTCCTATTACATAGCTCTTACCCTTACCTTCTTTCATGATTTTCTTTATGGTGGTGCTTTGTTACATCTTATTTTACCTATGCAATTTTTCCTTGGGGTTTCATGGTTTTCCTATACATTGGTAGTTTAGTGCTTCACATTTTACTTACTAGTTGTATAAATAAGCCTTTTTGGTTATATGATGTGGTGGTTTTTTTGTTTTAATTAATTTTACTTAGGAGACTGAGCCATTGTGCTTCTCAGTTTTCCTTTGTTGTGGTGGTTTGGTGCTTGTAATTTCATTGAAGCTTCTTAATTTTTTGATGTGTTTGTGGCTTGTTGCTTCTTATTTTATCTATATTATTGTGCCTTGGTACTGACCTTATATGACACTTTTGTGTCTACGCGACTAATGCGTAAAATGGATATGATCACTTATACCTTAAATGGATTTTGAATTTTCAAATTTCATTTATTGTTTACACACTAGGGGTTTCACGCAAGTCCATGTATCATTCAAGTAATATAGAGCTTTCTTTCAAAATTCTTAAGTATCGAGCCCACTTAGAAAGTGTTAATTCGTAATGGCATCAGTAAAAGTTCTAGTCTACAATAACTCATCTTAGCCTGAAATTTCTATTTCAAATATGTTTTAACTAAATGTACTACTTATCCTACAATTAAAATTAACTAAGTTAACTAAAAACCTAATCTACTAATGCTAGTTCAGTTTGGAAATTCTTATATACTTAAAATCCCCTCCCCCTTGCAATGAATATAGTAACATATGTAGTGGCAAAAAGTTGATAGAATTTTGTGATAATGTTTGTGACAAAAGGAACATGTGTCAACATACCCTCTTTCGAGTGTATATATATATGCTTAGTTCACTATTAGCATTATGCAACTACCAAAGATGCAAACTGGTTAACATGCCTTACAACACATGGTAATGAACCCGGTTTCTCATACAACAATTGTCACCTAGAAGCGACTAATAAGAACATATCATGAAATATAATTCCCTATAATTTGAACTGATCTACGGGCCAATTTTCCTTCACCCTCATAGATCAATGTAGTTCTTACTAGTTGTGTAAGTCACCGCCCTCCCAATTCTAGTGTAAATTACAAAAACTTTCAACATACAAATTGACCTGATTTGATATGTAAATGAAAAACGAAGTAAAAACCATCACATTGATTTTAAATTCATTCTATCATCATTAAAATATCCTACACATGTCACCAAAATCATCACAAGAGGAAAGAGTAAGAAAAACTACTCACTTAGCATGGAGAAAAAACATGAAATCTTCATTTTATATAAACATAAAATCATACACACTAATCCACTAAAAATTTGATAGCTTCTTAATGTTCATTTCATACCTATTTTTGATGATATTGCAATTTAAAGAAAGGTATTTTTCATGATTTCGTGCAGGTACAATGATTTTAGGCCTTTAGAGCAAAAGGAAGCGAAAATGAGCAAATTTAGAGCAAAATGGAGCAAAAGTGAATTTTAATGAACTAGCATTAAACGACACTGTCACCAGCGCCGAACCGCACCAATTTACAGAGACCTTTGGACCAAAATGGGGAAAATAGCACCGGACGTTGCCCTATCCTGCACAGGACCGCACCCTATCCCGATTTCAAACTGGATTCAATGTATTTGGCCGGATTTTGGAGGGATGCTTAAAGAAACTCTTGGGAAATCAATTATGGTTGGGTTTAAACTATTTTGGAGCCAAATTTAGAGAGGGGGAGAAAGTTTAAAGTGTGAGGGTGTGAAGAGTGAGTGTATCTTTTCATTTTGTTTAGGAAATCTAGGGTTTGTGTGTCTCTTCTAAGGAGTGTAGGAGGGAAGGGAAACTGAGAGATTTCTTCTTCCTTACTTATCTAAAGAGAGAATTGTATGTTATTTTGAAGAAAGAAGAGGAGTCAAAGGAATTCCTTTAGATTCGCTTGGGGAAGAGTTTGAGATAAGTTGTCTTTTCTTTCCTCTGTTTGTATGACGTTGCATTTCTATATAAAATTCATGTTTTGTCTTCCTTTTCTCATGAGTCTTGAGTAAATTTCTTTGTCTTCCTCTTTTTCATGTGATGTGTTGATGTTGTGATATGGAAATGTTGTGCCGATTTATTATGAAAAATTTGTGATGACCTTTTCACTTCGTACTTCATTTACTTTTTGATCTGGCTAATTAAATTGTTAAAACTTGTTGGGAAACATATGTTCCTAAAGGATTATAAGTTCCACAACAAAATTGAAGGTCACATTCAATGTCCATGAATGAGTGATGTAGTTCATGGGGGTTGAGTGCAAATAAATAGAGAAATATATTTTGATGGCGTAGAATTGAAGATTTCAGAGTGACAGGCTGAAATCCCAAATTTGGTCCTAGGGTTTGGAAACCAAAATGAGAGTTAGCCTTCAAGAGAAGAGAAGTGGGAGCTCTGGAGTGAGAGCCAGTATCCTCCTAACCTAACCACGAATTTGGGGACTGAACTTAGGATTAGCCAATGTTCTTTATGCGCTTGGAAAAGGGTAAAGAATAGGAATGCTCCTATTTAGCACAATACATTTGCATCACTGATCTATGTCAAAAAAATCATCATATTATCATTGGAGAGGAGGAAGATTCTTTCTTACAATTGAACTTTGTTATAATTTATTCTTGTGTTAGTTTAACTTGCTAGAAAGTTAGAACGTATTTTGGTAGAATTAGTAACTACAATTGTTTGTTTCTATTTTAAGATTAGTAATTACGTGTAATTGTGCGATGATTCGAGAAGTGATTTTTGTGCTACGTTATAAAATTAATTGCCTCCCTATGGGATCGATAACTAGGACTCCATTAAAGCCCTGTATTACTTGAGTGATATGTATACTTGCGTTTAATTATGTGACTCAATGGAAAACTAAATCAATATATATATAAATCTGAGTTCATAAATTTTGGCAATTTAAAAAAGTTGCACCACACACCAATATACTAATTAAAATAAAATTTATAAGTCTTCTCTTTCTGAAGATTCAAGCCCTCCTTGCATAGCAAATAATAATTTCTTATAATCCCTCTAATCTCTTTATGATAAAATATAAGAAATGAAGAAATCTCTCAATTGCTCCTTTTCTCTCTTCCCCCTAAGTCCCAAGATACACCAAGAACTCCAAAATACACTCTCCACTTAAAGAGACAAAATAACTCCTCTAAAAAATCCATCCAAAAGGCTTAAAAAAAATTTCAAGTCGGTTTCTGACACCTAACGCCCAACCATGGCTCCTAGGCGCTAGCCTTCTAGAAGCATTAAGTAATTGTCTGACGCCTAGGCGCCAAGTCAAACTTTTTTTCTTTGCTTCACTTAACTCCAAATTGCTCCATTTGACCCCAAATTGCTCCATCTTCGCTCCATTTACTCCAATTGCTTAACCTATTCTACATGTAATTAAAAACAAAAAAATACTTTTCTTCAAAGTGTAATATCATTAAAAATATGTATTAAATCTATATCAAAAAATAAATCAGATGATATCTAAAGTCAAAAGTATTTTCAGGTATGTTAAAATCCCCCAAACTTAAATATTTCTTGTCCTCAAATAATACTACTTTAAAAGATAAAATATGTTGATTTATGTTAATGAGTTTCCTTAGGATGACCTAAGATTTTGTTCTAGAAATGTTATAGTCCATCCTATAAGAAGTTCCAATAAATCAGATGATATCTAAAGTATTAGAATGTTAGTATTAAACTTAGGAATACTCACTAATTCAGAAATAATTAAAATTTTTCCAAACTTTAGATTCTTAGAAAAATATAAATTTGATAATTAAGAACTCTATTTTGAAAAGAACTTTACTAATACTCTTTGAAAATAAATCAATTTTAGGATTGTTCCTAAGTCTCCTACTTTTGAAAGATTCAAGTGAAATAAATTTTTAATTAAGTCCTAGTCCTCAAGCTTCTCCTCCCATTTTCACACTCTTTTTAATCCTTTACTTTTTTTGTAGGTGACGGTTACTACATCTGGATAGGTCTTTAATGATTTTGAATTTCATTATCTCTTTTCTAAAGTTAAAAACTTATTCTCTATTCTTAACTTAAAATGTAGCATTAGTTTTTAAAAATGAATTTTAATAGAATCTGAATTCTTCAAAATGTATTATCTTGAAAATCCTTATTTTTTCAAAAATTCAAATTTCCCTACTATAAATAGTAAAATCATTTTCCTACTGTTTTCTACTAAATACCTTAACTCTAATTTCATTCTTTTCATTAAAAGTTTCTTCTAAGTTTCCTTATTTCATTTTTAAAATCAAAATTATAGTATCCTTAAATAACTCCACATAACAAAAATCCTTTTTCAAATTAAATTTGTTTGCAGTTTCTATAAGGACAAATAACGTATAACTTTAAAATTCATTTTTCTTCCCCCCTCAAACTTGATTTTTAAATATTTTATAATCAGTACAAATATATATAGTTGGAAGAAATATTAAAATTCATAAATACATGCTAAAAATTAAACTAAACAAAAAAGGAAGCATAATCCTTAGTCCAGGTGTCAGTTATTTAAAATGTGCTTAGATTTAATTTATATATATATATATATATAGAAAATATCATTTTAATTTAAAAAATATGAAATCAAACCGATCTCATATAAACACTAGTTTCAATAAGCGAGCACACCGTTGCAAGCCGTGCATCTACCCCGAAGAATAGGCACATTGCTTACTAATAAGACTCGATTAAATAAACTAAAGATTTATGAAATCCATTTGGTCTGTGAACTATTTATGTTGACTGAAAACTTCCCCTACCTAATACAAAAGAACTATATATGGTTTATATTAATCTGGGGTATTTAAGTTTCCTAAAAGGGCAAGCCCTTATACTTATTTACATCTTAGATAACTGATATTACCTAAGAAAACTCCAGATTTAGATTAGGAAATATTATTTACATGACTCCCAAATGGTAGGCTCTTTAAGAAAATGTGGTAATAAGAAATCCAATAGGTGAGCGGCTCAATGTTTGGAACAATTATTATAGGAATCCAAATAAAGAGAAAGTAAGGGGAAAACACAGCTCTAAGAAAAATCTCGGTGATTTCCCAAACTATCTTATTGTTTGGCTTCAATTTGAGATATTTATTTAATGTTTCATCCTACCAATTTTATTATTTAGGACTTACGTCCACTTGATATCGATCATATGAACAACCTAGAATATAAGAGGATTTATGTCATATCAAACAACAACCTCAGAATCTTAAGACGAGTTAGGGCTGGAGGTTGGTTGGCTTAAGATTAGGAGGACTGGAGGAAGCGCTGGAAGCAATTTGGCCGAGTCTCCCCAAGTTAAATGTGCATCTTCTCCTTTGGCCGTGAAGAAGGTGGGCTTAAATAGCCATAGCTGGGAGAAGCTCAGGGGGTCAGGTTGGGTGGATTAGGTTGCTTATGTAGAGTGCTGAGCAGCTCAAGTGGCCATTTGTGGCTTGACACATTGGATGGGCCAATTTGGGTGGGTTGCTCTCAGTTTTTTTGCTCCTCTGATGACTAGGCAAGCTGGCAAGGATAGGGGAGGCGGCCAGGGGGTCAAGTGAGCGAGAGGTCAGTCTTAATGGTGATTAAGTGTTGTAGGGAAGGTTTGGGGTAGAGAAAAATAGAATTTGGCCAAATAAGGAAGGATATCCCCTAAATTGGGGAACCCTTAGTCCATGGCTCATGTAGGTTAGGCTAAGTGGATCTAGGGTGATTCCTAGGGTTCACTTAATGGTCGTGGTGGGCTTTTCTTAGTCACATTAGGCAAGGTTTGGTCACATTGAATCATAGATTCAATTTAGGGGACTTTGGGTTCAAGTTGGTTTAAGTTGGGTTTGGGCTTGAGTTAGTTCAAATTGATTGTTCAATGTGGTGGAATGATTGTCATGAAGGATTTGGAATAGATTTGGAGTGGTTTTGAATTGATATGGGAGGTGAATTTGGTGGGATTTGGACATTTGGTCAATTTAGGTTAACATGGGTTAGACTTGGCATTATGTTAGGCTAAATCTTGGCTAAGGTTGAATTGGTGGTTCAAATTGGTGTAGGTAATTATTATGAAGGGCTTTAAATAGAAATTGGGTGGAAATTTTGGGGTTAGTGTATTCAATTTGATGCAATTTGATCATGTGGTCAATTTGGGGCAAATTTAGGGATTTTGACTTAGGTTGGATTTGGGTAAGGTTTGGGCTTAATTGTGGGTCAATTTATAGAGAGTTTAGAATTCAAATTTGAGGACATCCACTTGGCTAATGGGTTCAATTTGGAGGATTTAGGTCATATGGTCAAAATTGGGGCTTTTTGGTTTGGATTGAAATTGGGTTTAAAATTGGGTCAAATTTGACTTAGATTTGGTTTGAATTGAGATTAGGCATGGTGAATTTGAATTTAGAATTGAAGCTACGGAGGATTGGGGTCAATTGGGTGGACATTAGAGTTGATTTGGGTATTTTGGGCTTAAAGTGAAATTTAGGTCTTTTGGTCAAAATGGTTCAATTTGGTCAAATTAGGTCTAGTGAAGTCGTTCAAATTTATTTTGGAGATATTTGGGATGATTTTGGAATTTTTTGGGAATTTTTGAATTTGGAGGGGCACTTGGTAATTTTGGGTACTTCAGAGGTATTTTAGGAATTTTGGGAAATTTGGTGAATTTTGGTTAACTTTGATGGTAGAGAACATTTTGGAATGATTTTTGCAAGAAATTGGGTAATTTGGGCAAATTTTTGGAATTTGGTCAAAAATTAAAGTTTAGGGGTAATTTGGTAATTTGGTGGAGTTTAAGGTAAAAGGGTCAAAGGTTGGATTTTTTTTTGAAATTGGGTGTCAATTGAGAATGTTAACCCATTTGAGCCATGGACCAAGAGAAATCCCACTTTGGATCCTCCATGCGATGGTTGTAACCCTTACCTAGGGCCAAGAGCTTAGGGAATCACCCGCATGAGTTTCCAAAAGAATAGGGGATCAAGTGTGAGGCATGTTTGATTCAAAGTTGTGAGGTAGTGAGTGTAAGTGTAGTGTGAGTGTGAGTGTGTGTGCGAGCCTGACCCAGACCAGACTACCAAGGGTAAGTCCTGATGCGACTTTTGTTATATGCAAGGATTTATGAACAATAGATATATAATAATTTTTATAAATTCACAATGATCCAACGCAAGTATACATATCATATCAAGTAATACAGAGCTCTAATGAAGTCTCGTTTATCGATCCCACAGGGAAGCGAGATAAGTGGTTCTTAGTCAAATTCTAGTCTATTACTAACAGCCTTAGTTTGGAAGGGTGATATAAGTCATTTTTATAACAACTACTCCTAAATGCAGATGATTATATGTAAGAATAATAACTACTCCCTAATCCAACTATTAATACTAAAGATAACCCTTTTTAGGGAACTTGGTTTGGTGAATTTTGATATAATAAAAACTAATATTCTCATGTAACGAATTGGATAATGTATAGGAATGAGATGCATTAAATATTGTATGTGCTAAATAGGAGCAATCTTATTCTTTACCCTCTTCTGAGTACCCCCTCTTCAGAGTGCTATAAAAAACATTAGCAAATCCTAGGCTTAGTCCCTAAATCCAAGGTTAAGTCTGGGAGGATACCATTGCCACTTCGAGCTCCCACTTCCCTTCACCCGAAGGTTAACCCTAGCTTAAGTTACCAAACTTTAGGACCAAATTGGGGATCTCATCCTGTCACCCTGAAACCTCCAATTCGACGCCCATGAAACCATATTTCCCTATTTATTTGCACACAATCCCCATGAACTACACAATTCATTCTCGGACATTAAATGTGGTTCCACTTTGTTGAGAATTATACTGCCCTTTCGGGTTAATGCAATTACAAAAAATTTAACACTACAGCAAGCTCTTTTTGTAATGTAAATGAAGTGCAAGTAGAAACCATCACATTTATAATTAAAACTTCTTTTAGCAAGCATCTCAATATCCTAAACATGAGTCCTACTCATTGCAAAAGAAAAGTATAATGGAAATAATGGCATAATCTTCTCATGCCATTATTTCCATAGAAGAAGAAAGAGTAAGAGAAAGACATCGCAAAACACAAAGAAACACAATAGAAAAACTCATTTCAAAACAAATCCACAAAATAAGTGTTTACAAAATCATAAGATAATGAAGAACACAATACTTAGCTTTTCCCCCTTGAAAGAAAGATAAAAATCTCTCCCATAAAGTCTCCCGCCAATCCATGCAATGCTAGAACATTTCCTTAAAAATTTTCTCAAAATCCCCTCACCAATCTCTCCAAAAATGTAGAAATCTACTTTTTTAGTCCTATTCTAAGATCTCTAAGTTTTCCCTCTCTTCTCCCTCATTTTTTGGCTTCAAATTCAGTTTAAAATAGTGAAGGGATATATTTCCCAAGAGGTGCTTGAAGAAACCGTCTAAAAAGCATCCAGGTTCAATGTATATGGCCAATAACCGCTCCTGGCACCTCCGGTGCCCAAATTTTGCACCCTTGGGTTTCTGGCGCCGCCGTCATCGCCCATTCTACACAGCTCCACCATTTTGCTCTGCTTGGCTCAGTTTGAGCTCTGATTCTAGTTGTGTTGTCTTCCTAACAGATAGCCCTACAAAATAAGCATAAAAACAACCTTTCTTTAAAGTGTAATCTCATTCAAAAATATGCAAGAAGTGTAGAAGAGATTACATATAGAAAGACTTATCGAAATGTGTCAGGCCAAAATTTGCTTTCTTGCTCATTTTTGCTCTAAATTGAACCGTTTTTTCTTCCTTTTGCTCTAATCACCATTTCTTGTACCTAAAACCAAAAAACATACAAAATACCTTCCTTTTAAAGTGTAATATCATCGAAGATGAATAAAATTACATAGCAAAAAACGTATATATTTTAGGTGCATCAAGTCCTAAGGCTTGGCCATCCTATAGGGAGCTCCTCTTAAGCTTCATGGTGCTTGGTCTCATCCTCCTAATTACTTAGAGGATAGACTTTAAGCATTTGAAACTTCAAGTGAAGCAAAGAAGTGTTTTGAATTTCTATGGGGTAAGGGTTCCATTGCTAGTATTCTAAATATTCACCAGGAAAGTTCTTCGGCTAGACCCTCGGCTACCTAGAGAAACACTAGACCTCAACAAAAGTGAGGTCAACAAGTGGACCCCCAATAGGTGTGGTGTACTGGGCAAGAACATTTCACATATTGTTGGCGATCGACAAGATCAACAGCACCAACACAGCTTCCTCAGTCAGCACACTCAAAACATTACATAGAATTCAACAAGAAAATATCCATTGAGGATTATCTGGTAGAAAAACTTCAAATCCAGGAACGCTCGCTGGGAAAAGTAGGTGGAACACCCTCATCATGAAGCTATGAATTTCAAGCCTCAAAATTCTGAAGGGACTCCGATCTGATTCGATTTGACTTAAAATTTAATTAGGAATTGAAATTTGATTTTAGATTTGTATTTGGATTTTACTTTGAACTTTTGAATTTAAATTTGAATATGCATTTGTCTTTAAGTTTTAAATTTATGGAAATTTTGATTTTATGGAATTTTAAATTTGTGGAAACATTACTTTAATTAAAAAATTCAATTTCGTGGGAATTTTTGAGTTTAAGTGAGTGCAGAGGAGAGAGTCAGAATGTAGATACTATTCTCAAAAGAAGGGAATCAGAATTTAGGTACTGATCCCGAAAGGATTAGAACTAGAATTTAGGCACCAGCCTCGAAAATGAAAATCAGAATTTAGTACCTATCTCAGAATATGGGAATCGGAATTTAGGTACTGACCTCGAAAGGATGAGAACTGGAATTTAGGTACTAGCCTCGTAAATGAGAATTACAATTTTGGTACCAATCTTGGAAGAAGAGAATCAAAATTTAGGTACTGACCCCAAAAGGATGAGAACTGGAATTTAAGTACCAGCCTCGCAAAGGAGAATCAGAATTTAGTTATCAATCTCAGAAAAAGGGAATCATAATTTAAGTACCGGTGTTGAAATTTCATGAATATGGAAAAATTTTCTCGAATAGGAATAAAAAATTTCTCGGAATTTGAAGGAATCAAACAAACTTGCACCAACCCTGTAATTTCATGGGTGGCAAAAAATTTCTCAAATAGGATGCGGAAATTATCAGAATTTAAAGGAATTGGTCAAACTTGCACCGACCTTGGAATTTCATGGAAGGTATAAAATTTCTCGAATATGATGTGGGAATTTAGGGAATTTGAAGGAATCAGATGACCATGCACTAATCATGGAATTCATGGATGGCAGAAAACTTCTCGGATAGGATGCAAAAATTTCTCAAAATTTGAAGGAATTAGACGCCTTGCACCGATCGTAGATTTTCATAGATGGCGGTAAAATTTTTCAGATAAGATGCGAAAATTTCCCAGAATTTGAATGAATCGGACAACATTGCACCGATCCTGCTAGTTCATGGATGGTGGTAAAATTTCTAGGATATGATGAAGAAATTTCTCAGAATTTGTAGGAATCAGACAACCTTGCACCGATCCTGGAATTTCATGAATGGCGGTAAAATTTTTCAGATAAGATGCAGAATTTTCTCAGAATTTGAAGGAATCTTGGGAAGGAATGCTCAGGAACTCACATTCAACCTAAGAGGAGACAGAAAGGATCAGATTGAGAAGGAAAGATCAGGGACTCACATTCAACTCAAGAGGCAGAAAGGTTATCACACTAGTAAGGAAAGCTCAGGGACTCACATCCAGCCTAAGAGGTAGAAAGAGGATCACATTAGGAAGGAAAGCTCAGGGGCTCACATCCAGCCTAACAGGTGATTGAGGGAATCAAAATTTTGGTAATGACCCCATAATGAGAACTGCAATTTATGTACTAGCTTAGGAATGAGAATCAAAATTTTCGTATCGAACTCACAATTTTGGGAATGCGAAGAATTTGTGGAAAGAGTGTAGAAACTTATGGAGATGTATGGAAAAATTGTATAGGGTTTGTGGAGTTTCAAGAGGGTGGAAGTTGTGCAATTAGTGTGAATTTTTTTAGAGTTGTAGAAAATTATGAGATCCTTTCATGTTTCTGAGAAGTGACGTTATGCAAGTGTAAACACAAGATTTGTGGGGTGTGCGAGGAACATAAAATTGTGCAACGAGTGAAAAACTCTGGATTTCTAGAAAGATTTGCTTTTATTTGATACTATCTTTTATCTTTTGTTTGCTTTTGTTTATCATTTTCATTTAAATTTTTATTTCATTTTCAATTCTGCTTTGTTCTTTTTTCATTATAATTTTGGACCAACGTATGGTCCTGCAGCTTTTTCATCCATAGCACAATTAGAGCTACAAACTATAGCATAACAAAAACTAACTCTTTGTTGATCTTGATTTGAAAGTGTGGTACAACTGAAATCATATGATGCAAGGCCTCCAAAACTTCTATAGTACATCTGAATAAAAAACTAAAATATCATGTCATGTGCTACTGTTGGTACAAAGGCAATAACTTGTGTATCTTTTGAGGTCACCCTGTGAACAAGCTAACCTTCTAAGATACGCTCCTGAGATAGAAGTCCCCTAGTGTATGCTTAAAGGTATGGCTATGTCACAGCTCCAACGGCTGAAGACCCTCCAAGTATGGGTCTAGCTCATATCTGTATGGTGCTTTATCTTAGTGCATCTGATGGAAAGTAACCGAAATGCGGTGTTGTGCCACTCGAGGAACTGCTTTGACAAGTCTTCTCCATTTCCTTTCAATATTATAACTAATCCAACTGGTAGCGGGATCTAAACTAAACCTCTGAATTCTCCAGGCCCAACAATTTTAATTTCTAGTCCAAACAGGATGTTGCTTTCGCTCTTGAATGAGTCTGTGCATAAAGGTCTCAGAAGTCGTGGTGGTCACTATGGGCCAGTTGCAATCTCCCTCTTCGTAGATGTTGATTATGTAACTATTTAGAATGCAATCCGCTAGCACTATGTGCCACTCAACCATCCTCTTTAATATTTTCTTTATCTCTGGTGGCATCAAATCCACTTCATCATTCTACAAAATCCCTAGGGGATTTCCTTGTCGATCTTTCGTGAAGTATAACAGCAACCACATTGGATCGTGATCCTGCCTTTTCCTTTTTTCCATTTCATCGGCTCGGAATATGTCTTTGCTCTTAAACGGCCAGCTCTACCCAAGTGTCTGAGGCAGAAACACAATCCTGAATTTTTTCTTGATCATTTCTTAAGAATACGTCAGTGTATAGCTCAAGGCCTTCCAAGATATTGACAAATCTTCCTTGGATTTCTTCATAATGCTTGAATTATTTCTTTCCGACACAGTGTATCTTTGCCATCGTGTTTTCTAAAATTCCTTTCTTCTATCATGGCTAAACATACTCTGGTATGTATGGCTCTACCTCGGCATGCTCTCTGCTCCTCAGTAGCATCAAGGTAGCTACATATACCTCGAATGACCCATATTCTTCCAAATGAAGAACATTACAATTCGGGCGCTCTGAAAAGGCTCTAGTAGCTGACGGCTGTCTAGGTTAACTCGAGCTGAAAGTCGAACAGTTGATAAAGATTTCCTCAATCTAATCTGATGTTGGCACAGACTCCTCAACGAACTCTGGCTTAGTCTCTATAGGAGAAGATCTGGCATATATCTCTTTCATTTATAGCTCATAGAATTCCTTTGAAATCGGAGGAAACTCTGCATCTGTCTCTCTAGCTTGTCTCCTTTCTATTTTGTCTAAGTGACGGTGCTTACGTCAGTTGGCATTCCTTCGCTGTGTGAGCTTTAGCGGCGTGTCTGCAGTCCCCTCTGCGGCAGTAGTAACTAGATCTCCCTATGGTGTGGTGATCATCGATGACACTCGCTGGCTTCTTGCTATATGGAGGTGTGAGTTAGTAAGACCTCCTGTGGCTCCTTGTCTCGACTTTTCTCCTTCTTCTTGGTGACTGATTCTGACCAAAGACTGCAGGCCCTCGGTTTCCCTTTAGCTGACTAACTCCGTGAGAGGACCCTCATAATCCACATTGTCTTGGGAGAATTCCATGTCAAAATTTACCACACCACCTTTAAGTACATTCTCCTCTCTGAGTGCTAGATGAAAGCCATCTTTGAACGCAAAAACCAGCTTTCTTTCTGACATTTTCCTGCATAAAATAGGGGAAACATCAGTAAAGCGGTACTTTGCACAAAAAAGAACAATAACAAATTATTATAATTTATTGGATTTTAACTTTTGTTAGATGTCATTATCTTATTTAACATAACTTTACAAGACTTAGAATTAAAAGATTTCAATTGTGAGAGCATTTCATTTTATGAAACTTTTTTTATTCCATTTGACTTTACAAAATTTCTTTAATTTAGGACCCAGTCATAGACACTGGCCACATGGCTATATCAGAGCAGACATCCTTCTTCAGATTTTTCATGTCGTGTAATACTTCTTTAGTTATGGTCCATTTATCGGCAACATGCGCTTATCTCCTTGAGAATCCACCAGCTGGTATGACCCTCTTGAGTAAACCTTCTCTACCATAAATGGTCCCTCCAAGGTTGGTTCAAATTTTCCACCCATCTTGCTATGTGCAAGAATAAGCCTTCTAAGAATGAGGACGAGGTCACCGAATTTGAACGACCTCGGGCAGACCAATTTGTCATTGGCTTGAATTATCTTCACTTGATAGAGTTCCAAGTTCTACTGTGCAAGCAATCTCTTCCTTACAAGGCTTTCCAACTCTGCAAGTCAAAGTTTGACATTTTCTTCTGTTGTAATCTGATTGGCGACAAAAATTCTGAGAGACGGTAGTTGAACCTCTAACGAAAGTACTATCTCAGACCAGTAGACAAGTGCGTAAGGTGTAAACTGTGTCAGTGTTCTAACTGTCGTCTTGTATACCCATAAAGCTTCTAGCAACTTCTCGAGTCATTCTCTTTTACTGTCGTTGAGCATTTTCTTTAAGATTTGTATGAGTGCCTTGTTGAAGGCTTCTGCAAAGCCATTTCCTTTGGGGTATTAGATTGTAAAGTATCTCTAATCTATCTCGTGCCGTCTGACAAAATTGTTGATCTTTGTGCTCTTGAAGAAGAAACCATTATCTGAAATGATTCTGTATGGTATACAGAAGTGGCAGACAGTCTGATTCTTAAAAAACTATGAGACATGTTGTGTTGTAACCTCTTGTAACGGAACTGCCTCTACCCATTTGGAAAAGTAATCTATAGCTGCGAGAAAAAATCTGTGTCCTTTTGAGGATGGAGGGTCTAGCAGACCCACTATATATGTACCCCCACACTCGAATGGCCGCGAGGAAATCATGCGATGTAGAACTTTCGGAGGTTGGTGCAAGACCACTCCATGCACTTGGCATTGATGACATTTCTTACATGTGTCCATACAGTCTTTCATCATTTCCGGCCAATAGTATCCAGGTTTTCTAATCTTCATTTTCATCTTTGGCCCTAACTAGTGAGCGCCACATAATCCGACATGCACTTCTTTGACAATTTTTTGTGGGTATGTTTTTCTCAAACATCTCAGCCACATCTGATCAAACAATATTCTGTACAGAATGTTGTCGATTATAGCATATGACAAAGCCCTTTTCTGAACCTGATAGCTGCTGACTTATCTTCCTGCAATCTTCCTTTTTGCAAATATTTTGTTATCAGTTGATGTCAATCTTCTGTATCATCTGACATTGTAGCTTCTATCTCTTCTTTCCGAGCTTATGCAAACTGTCGAGGTCGATTTGTGACAATACCTGATGTGCTTTTACTGTAACGTTTATAGAATCTTCGGGTGGACAAGCCAATTCTTTGGTGAGCTTGGCTAAAGCATCTGCATGGGCCTTGTCTTCTTGAGAAATCTTATAGAACGACATGCTTGGATTCTATTCCAAAAATTTCATTGTATATCGGTGTTATTCTTCTAATCTTGGCTTTAGAATCTTATACTGTCCTGTCAATTGCTGAATGACGAGTTGCGAGTGACCATAAATTACCATGTTCGTTATTTCCATTAGTATTGCGAATTCCAATCCCGTGATTAGGCCTTCAAACTCTGCTTCATTATTGGTGCATGGCTCTGTCAGGTGGTAAGAGGAACTTAACATTCCCTAATCTGGTATCACAAAGATCAAACAAATTCCAGCTTTGTCGGGTATCATTGTTTGTTGTCCTTTTTCTCTTCTAGCTGATAACGCTCCATCGAAGTACATTTCCCATTGTCTGGCACGTAGTTGTTCTACTTGCAGTATCTATTTGTCTGGCAGCTCGTCATTGAGAGGGGACCCAACTGGCAATGGGTGTGTAGCGAGAAAGTTTGCGAGAATCTGTCATTTTATAGCGCGAAGAGGCATAAAGGTTATATCAAATTACAATAAAATCATTGAACACTTTGCTAAACATCAAAAATGTTTTGGTCGGGTCATCAAACATTACAATGGATTAACTTTCGAGATCAAGTTGACCTTATGAGATAACATGTAATGTCTAAGCTTTTGAGCAGTAAAAATAAAAGCTAAACAATATTTCTCAATAGAAGGATATTATACCTCCACCAGTATTAGATGTCGACTCAGGTAGTAGGGTGTGTTTTCCTTACTCTTGTCATTGAATTGGTCTAGTAGGTTCTAAGGGATTTATCTAAGATCGCGGTATCAATTATCAACAGTCTTTCTGGGATAGGGGGTGCTAAAATAGGAGGTGTTGTTAGGTATCGTTTAATATCTTTGAAAGCTCATTGGCACGGCTCTCCCCAAATGAATTTGACATCCTTTTGAAGTAAATTCAAAAAGGATTGACATCTCAGGTATGTCAATTTGCCTTAAAAAGAACGTAGTTGCTTCAAGGCTTAAGGAGGAGGCATTTCTAAGATAGCTTTAATCTTATTTGGGTCAATTTCGATTCCCCGATGATGGACAATGAATCCTAAAAATTTCTCAGAGGTAAAGCCGAA
>CM040422.1:160762943-161239709 GCA_022702705.1 Papilionanthe hookeriana x Papilionanthe teres | reverse complement strand
TAGTGGGGTTCAGGAGTCTTTAGGATTCCTCTTTGATTTTGTGGGGTTGAACCCCCAATGGGTGTGTTGGTGAACAAGTTTCACCAGAGCAATGTGCGTTGCGGAGGGGACCCCGGACGGGGTCCCATACTTCACTTTCTCTTTATACCTCCCGGGTTCAATTTTGCTATCGGCAAATTGAACCACACCTTTTTCAAAATCTTAAAACTCTGAATATATAAAAATCAAAGACAAAAAAAATACTAGAATTCAAAATAAAATAAAATGAAATTGTGCCCAGTTCACAGAACGACCTATTGTTTCGTAGTGATTGCACTATGATTACATGAATTTAGGCCTTCACTAACTTTTGGAATGTTTCTTTCAACAGTCACGAAGTTGACCCTTACACTCACCTTCTCTTGAAACTTGCTCACTTCTCGCGAGGCCCGTCTTGCTGCACCAATGATTCAATTCAGGACTGGCTTCAATGAGTTTGAAGTCGTACTTGGAAAAGCCTCGTTTGTCGTCGAAAAATTTGTTTCCCCCAAAATTCAAGAATCGTCTACCGAGTTCAATCAGAATTCTCACTAGGGCTTCCGTTCTACTAAGAAGGTGATGGTTGTAATTGCCTCAGTCAAGTCAGTCACCTCTGTGCCTAGGAGAGTTGTTACCTCTACTGCTACTAATTTTTTCTTCACCGCATCTACCTTCCCATCTGCCAAGGGGAAGGATATTTTGTACGAAGATGATACCAATAATACTTTACTTGCATCGCCATCAGTTTTTGAGATTGGTTCCAGTTGTAGAGTTCCTCCACCGACTAGGTCTCAAAGGAGGAACCACAACCATAAGATTATCAAAGCTGCCAGGGCACACACTACAAGTTTGCCAGTGATTGATGAGATTCCTCACCAGGAGGAACTCGGTTTATCAGAGACCTCTCCTCTCCTTCGAGAGAGCCAATTTCACCAATTGGTTGATACTACCAGAGATGAAAACCTTCACAGGATTGTTGCTACTCTACCGTCACCACATGGTCGTGATGAGGTGAGGGAGAAGCCCACACCCGTCACCTGAGTTAGCACAGTTTTCCAAAGATTAGCTGAGAAAGAAGGATGTTCCGTTGCCAAGCATCTCAAGAGAATGGGATGTGCAGTATCCCCGAGAATGAAGAATGAGATTCTAAGAGAAAAAAAACCCAACCATCCAGTACAAAGATTGTCTGAGGCATCGTCAGTCCATGTTTCTACCAAACTCCATTTAGGGAGACGTGTCGGTACTTCTACGACCACTACAAGGGATACTGCTGCCACTCCAACACCCGTAGTACACAGATCGGTCAAGTCTCGGCTGGGTCCAAGAGTACTGTCTGTCAACGATAATAAGGAATTCTAGAAGAAGATGAATAAGAGAGGATCATTTGACTTTGTACATGGTCTAGACCCTAGGGAACACACTTCTGCTCACCACTCTGATGTCCCCGCCGAGACACTCCATCTCAAGGTGCCGACTCTTCAGAGGAAAGTGTGGTTAACGAAGCCAGTACACACCTAGAAGTCTGCCGATCATAAGATGGATCATGAGTCTATTGTTCCCGTTGCCACTACCGTCGTTGCTTCTGAGTCAATTGCAGAGAGAAGTGACAGTCAATGGAAGCCTACAGATCTAAAGTTGATTAAAGAGAAAGTAGTTGATGATAAATTCTAAAAGCTCCAAGCTGAGATTTCAGAATTAGCGAGAGAACGAGAACTAGATGTCGATAATGAAGATTACTACCTGTCAGATTATATGGAAGAGGAATTTATGAAATTTAATGTCGTTAAGACTAGGTCCACGTAATTTGTGCACGATGATTCTAGTGAGGAGAACGTCATGGATGAGCTTCAAAGGGCTATTTTGACATGAGACGAATAAATTAGTCGTCTGGAGAAGAAGATGGAGGAGATGGCCGCCGCCATGATTGCCATGGCCACACTACATGGACAGTCACAGTCACGACTAGTAGCATCTCAAAAAGTTAACCAGCCTAATGTTATACATATCACATATCAAAGAAGGGAAGTCGCTTCTACCAATGAAGATGAACCTCTAAAGAAGGATTCACCTCTAAATCTACTAGAGAAGGATATCAAGCAGTTAGTCGAACATCAAGTTTGAGAGGCCTTGGCTCAGTCCAAAGGTGGTGCATAGTATCAAAGGGTAGACCCTACCCGGAGGAATTTGATGTCATTCCCTACCCCAAAGGCTTTGTGTCCCCGACTTTTAAGACATTCGATGAGACAAGAAACCTCGTCAGCATATACCACATTTCATAGCCAATTGTTGCAATACAAAATAAAGTGAAGCCCTATTGTTCTATTAATTCATCAGCAATTTGTCAGGGATTGCTTTCGACTCGTATGCAGAAATACCTAACGGATCAGTGAAGACCTTCACAGAAATGAAGAACATGTTTGAGAAATGATTTACCGTTGCACAACATCACGTTACTATAGGAGATCTCGTAGTGGAGCGGCAGAAGCCCGACGAGACTCTATTGACTACATTCTGAGATGGAGGAACTTAAGTATGAAGTGCAAGCCTTAGCTACAGGAGCAGCACGCGATTGAGAAACTTCTCAAGGGTATCCACAGTTCAGTGGCTTTCATGCTTAAGGGTCATACTATTAGTCCTTCGAGAAGCTACTAAGCAAAGCAAGCAGCTTACAAGAAAAGTTAAGTATGTGGAGTCTGCAAAGAAAATAGAGAAAATGAGATTAGTCAAAGCATATAAAAAAAGATCTGGCATGGCAACGATCGACATAAGGAAACATCCAATGAGGATTAAGGCTGAGCAGCCATCGCAGCAGCACAGTCAGACACCTCAATGCAGTTAGTCTCAACAGTATGATCAACCCCGTCCACAACAGAATAGTCAGTCTAGTCAGTAGAAGAGGCCATACATGACAGATGGGTGACAGGGTCAGGAACTACTCCTTCAAAGACGATTTTGTGGTAAAGATGTTTAGAAACTTGGTGAAGAAGTCCAAGTTCAGATTACTCGAGCTAAAGAAGCCAGAAGAGATGAACAAGAAGGACCATCCCAACTTTTGTCCGTACCATAGGTTGCTCGGGCATACGATAGAGGGAAGCTTCAATTATAAGGATTGGCTCGAGAAGAACTATAAAGAAGGAAATATAACAATCTCGATAGAATATTTATAAGAACCTGAAAAGGTTCTGTAAATATGATTTTGGCTAAGCCATTCTACCCAATAGATTCATATGCTGATAAAGATGGATGGAATACTGTTTGGACCAGGTCATCCAAGAAGATATTGGATCAGACTCGGAACAAGCCGCTGCATGGAGTCTGCCACCTCCTAAGCCAAATATGGAGATTACACCGAAGAAACCACCACAGCAGAAGATCAAGAAGGAAGATGTCTTGGACGAGATGAAGAATGATAGTGCGAAGGCTAGGATACGGGCAACCCCCGTTAGATTAGTTGACTCAGATTTGAGAGAGAAATCCCTCAAAATGTTAACTCTATATAATTTCCTTTTCCTCCTCCGAGGTCTTATAATTATAAGTGTAATAATTTTAGCTACGTTCTTGCTGTCTCTGGTGATGACGTAACTAATCAAAACCTATCTAACCCTGATTTCAATCCCCAGATGATCCTCAAATTATATTAGTTCCCATGAGAAAATTGATGAAAATGAAGAAGATGTCAACAACACCAGTTACGACAGTACGGGAAGCAAGGAGCCAGTCCACAAGTGCAAGGGACTCCACTTGCCATGAAGTTGGACTTCTTGGATACAAGAAAAGTACTAGAAGAATCAACTACAACAGGATAACCTCTGGGTCCATATGAGGAAGAAATAACAGAAGTGAATCTCAGAAGTGGAAAGGGTCTACTGCCAAGAACAGCTCCAGTGGAGAAAGGAAAGTAGATAATTACTCAAGAATAACTGCGTCCAGTAACAGATGAATTACAGATTCTAAGTTTGATTAGAAATTTAGAAAAAGTGTTAAAATGTACTAGCTCATCTTGGGAAGTTGCCAGCCAAACTAAGTATTTATGACACTCTAATTCTGTCAAAGGAGATGAGAGAAAATCTGGTCAAGGCTCTACTTTATCCAAACATGCTTAGCACAGTTGGCTAGCACATCCTCGGATGGAGTTTGTACTTTGAAGGGACAGCCTGGCGTAACCTTTGAAGATGAAGACTTGTTACTCCGTACTGCCAATCACAACCGTCCGCTCTACATTTCCATCATCATCGACATGTTTGTACTTTACAGAGCGTTAGTAGATCTTGGAGCGTCACTTAACATAATGAGTCTACGAATATTAGCTTACTTGGACATAGACACATAAGAGCTCGCTATGGATAAGATGATGTTAAGAGGATTCAATCAGAAAGGAGAAAGAGCCCTCAGATCTACAACACTATAAATGAAAGTTGGAGATTAAGTAACAAATGCAAAATTCGATGTCATCGACGCCGATACTTTGTTCAGCACTCTGTTTGGTCGACTGTGGCTTGACGAGTACTATTTGGTTCCATTGTCGCTTCACCAATGCATCAAGTATTACAAAGATGGACAAGAACATTGCATCAAGTGAGACTTACAACCATTCTCAGTACATGAAGCGGGCATTCACGAAGACGGTGCCTACTGTGCTCTCCTAAAGAAAATAGTATTTTCAAGAGAAAGTGTGCCAAATGAGACTGAAGATTCAGAAAGATCACTAGAAAAGGACCATTCACCTCTACTCCAACGATCTCCCACCACTCCTTCACAATAAGTTAGTGGAGGTTCTTTTAGCCCATGTATCTAAGGTCGAGGCCGGGGACGTGGGCGAGGGAGAACTCACCAGATTGTTGAATGGACGAAGCCGATGATCAGCATCAATGTAGAAGAAAGCTCCGAAGAAGATAAATCCGATAGAGAAAAAATGATAGTAAGTCAAGAAAAGACTCAGGTCGAAATCTCTTTCGAAGACATATACAAGAATGAATATGAATCAATGTACAATTGGATTAACCATTATGTTCAAGCCATGAACCTAACTCCTATCCATCCTCTAAAGATCGAGAGTATTGAGGTCAAGGAAGTCCAAAATGGTGGTTTTAAACTGATCAAGTTTTATCGGGCTTCTCCTTCTATTTCTGAACCTTGTGTAATTCTCAAAGAAAATGATTCTAATGAATTAATGGAATTACATTTTGATACTTCTTGCTATGTGTACAAAAATTAATTTAACAAGGATATGTACCGAAACAAATGCCAAAACATAAGCTACAATCATTTGAAAAATTATGGAATTTAAAAGGAAAGAAAATCAATTTGAAAGAAGGTCTTGAATTTGGAACGATTGGACAGGTCGATAACTCGGGATTTTGCATGATTGTTACAAGCCATACAAAAGAAGATTGCCTTGACGTTCAAAATGAATTTGAGGATCAATCAATAGATGATGCTCTGCTAGAGTTCAAAAAAGAAATCAAATTAATATTGGATGAACTAAAGGAAATCAAGCTCGGGACCGAGGAACAACCCCGACAACCTTTTATAAGTTCACTACGCAGTGAAGAAGAATCTAAGGATTTGATCAAGTTATTGTCAGAACTCAAATATTGTTTCGCCTGGAGTTACGATGAAATACTAGGATTATCTCTAGAAGTTATAGTTCACTGACTCAGAGTAGATCAAAGAATAACACTAGTAAAGCAAACTCCTAGAACGATGCACCTCAAAATAGAACATCAAGTCACAACCGAGGTTACGAGAAGAAAAATGTCCGACATGGTTAGCCAACGTCGTACCAGTGAAAAAGAAGAATGACAAATTCGAGTGTGTGTCGAATTCAGGGTTTTAAACAAAGCATGTCCAAAGGATGAGTTTCTGTTGCCAATACCAGAACTAATGATGGACATTGCATCGGCACAAGAGGTTTTATCCTTCATGGATGGATCTTCAAGTTACAATCAAATCAAGATGGCTCTAGAATACACAATACTTACAACATTCAGAACTCTGATCGGGCTTTACTGCTACATCGTGATGACATTTGGACTGAAGAACGCCGGAGCAACATACCAAAGAGAAACGACCAAGATCTTGTCAGCATATTTTTAGGTTGTGTGTTTTGAAAAGGTGCCGCCTACAGAAGTTGTCGGCGAATTTTAAATTTTAAATTTAATTTAAATATATATATATATATATATATATATATATATATATATATATATATATATATATATATATATATATATATATATATATATATAGTTTTAGAAGCATTTGATATTGAAAATAACTTTAAGTTTGAAAATTTTAAGATATGGAATCAAACCGATCTCTCATCCCGAATAGTTTATATAAACGAGCACCGCACACACAAACCGGTGTATCTATCCAGAAGAATAGACATCTTGCTTGATGATGGGGCTCGATTAAATAAACTAGAAGATTTGTGACATCTCTGTTTAGTCTACGAACCAATTTTATAAGCCGAACAGGTTCCCTAGCTTAATATAAATGAATTAAGCGGGGTTTATATTATACGGGTTCTTAAAGTTCCATATAAGGGCAAGCCCCTATAGTTAATTACATCCTAAATGTCCGAAGACACTTAAGAAAACTCTCAATAATGATCAGTGTTTTTTCTCTCAAGAATTTCAAAGTTTAAGGTTTTCAAATGATTGAATTTTGGAATTTCAATAGGGAATAACTCAAATTTGGAACAATTATTTTAGGAATCCAAAGGAGGAAAGGTAGGAGAAGCTGAGGATCCAAGAAGAATCTTGGCAACTTCCCAACTATCCTATTGTTTGATTTCAATTTGAGAGTTTATTCAATGTTGTAATCCTACCAATTTTAATTAATTAGGACTTATATTTGTATGAAATGATCATACAAATAGCCTCGAAGATGTGAGGGTTTATGTTGTACCAAACGGTTACCTTGGAGTCCTAAGACTAGTTAGGATTTTAATTTGCATAACATGATTATGCAAAAGCCTAACGAAAGGTTGAGGATTTATGTTGCACTAGGCAAACTACCTCGAAATCCTATGGCTTTGTTATTCAATTCTAAGAATGGTTTTGCTGAAGTAGACACAAGTTTTGCTGACGAAGATGGTCGTGCTGCCCACTATGCTCCAAGCTCCTTGTTGTTGTAAAGGTTTGGTTTTAGAAAGTGGCAATCAGGAGATGAGAGAAATATTTTCGTTTAGAGAAGTCTTAAGATTCAGATATCTTAATGTTTTATTAGGGGAATCTTAAAGTTGATTATTGTTGGCATCATTTTTTTTTATATATTACATGTGCGGGAAATTGGCTTAAATTGGTCCATCCACCTGCGAGCTTTTTCAGATGACCCCTGACGATGAAACAGACCACGCGAGTGTGTCCGGGACATCGATATTACCTAGGAAGAACATTTATTTTGCTACGGCTTTGCGGGCGGGGTAAAAATTGTGCAAATTATCGTTTTTAGCGCGATCGTCTGAAAGTCACTCTAACGACTCCGGATGACGAAACGGATCACACGATTGTGTCCGGGACGTCGATTTTACCTACGAGAGGATGTTCATTTTCCTACGACATCGCGAGCGGGCTTAAAATATGTGAATTATTCTTTTTTGGCCCATTTGCTCAAAAAGTGGCTCGAGCGGCCCCGAACGACCCCGGATGACGAAACGGACCGCGCCATTGCGTCCGAACGTCGATTTTAGCCTGAGAAGGACATTTGTTTCGCTGCTGAGGACGTATACGTGCTTGAAAATTTGCGGAGGATAATTATAATATTATTTTTATTATTATCATATAATATATATAATATATTATATATTAACATATATAATAATATATATGTTAACGGATATAAAAAACGAAAAAAAACCTACGCTAAACCCTTTCTCCCCTCATCTCTCCATCGTTGTTTCGCGAAATGAGCCGCGAGCCTCCCCATTCGCGAACCCTAGCGTGCTGCGTCATCGAGGCTCGCCAGCCCGGACGTCCTCTCTTCGCCGGAGCTCCCCTCCTCGCCGGCGAAGCCCAGCACCGCCTCCCTCGCAACTCGTTTCGCGAGCTCTCTTCCCGAGCTCCCTCTCTCTCGTCGCGCCTCGCTCCCACTCCGGCCGGCGAGCCTAGCCGGCGAACACCCGTCCGATCTGCGTCCCCTCCTCGTCGCCGAAGCCGCCGACCACCTTCTTCGTTGAAGCCGCGGGCCACCCTTGCCGCCACCCCGCCGGAAAGAAAAAAGGGGGTCCTGCCACCACCTCTTCCTCGCCGGATTTTTGCCTCGCCGGAATCACATCTGCGCCGAGAAAATCGGCGAGGTGAAACTCTAGATTTTGGGATTCTCCTTTGCATTTCCTCCGTTCACGGTGCTCGCCGCCGACGAGCTAGCCTCTATGCGTCACCGTCGTACCTTCCCGACGACCGGATACTTCACCGGAGCACCTCGACGTCGCGGGACAGCGAACGTCGTCGTTGTTCGAAGAGGTGCGAGCGTCTTTCGCCTCGTGGTTTCCCCTCTATCGCCGTCGTCGGGAGACCCCTCCCGCTAAGGTATATGTTTCGATGCATTTTTTATTATGCTCGAATTATTTATTTTGATACATCGCATACCTCATTGCGTCGTATTTTCCTCGTTGCATGATTTATTGCGAGGTGCGTTGGCGCACGGACCGAACACCGGCGGTTCGCCGGAATCGAGGGCTCTTCTTCAGCATAAAGAGAACGCGTCTTCAACCTTCGCGGCGGTGAGATTTTCTTATCCCTTAGCCGACCCTAGGTTTAGTCCGATCTAGGCACGTGGATTTGATCGCCCACGCTGGGTGGAGGTGCCGGACGACATGTGACGACCGGTCGAGCCGCTTATGTGATGGATCATTGATTTACCTAGAGTGAGCTATAGGTTAGGAATCCTATGCGTTGGCCGATCCTATTCGTAGCCGAGCGATTTCCCGTTGTAAGCTTTAGGCTTTAGTCCTGCCGGGTTGGAATCCCAATTTCCCACGGTTTTGGCGCTCCTAATCTCCTTGGAGGGATTAGTTGAGTTCGATCTTAGAGGACGGGAAAAGCTTTGTAGCTGAGTCCGTCCTATAAGATCGGGTGTTCGTAGAGCGGGAAAAGCTTTGTAGCTAGTCCGCCCTACGAACGGTGGAGAGTTTCCCTACGAGAAATCGGAGCGAAAACCCTCTACATAGCCACGCTAAAACTGGAGGCGGTGATGCCGCACATCCAAGAGCGTCAACCCTAGGTACCTATGTGAGGTCGTTAGGACCAGTTCGACATGCCGTCGAGTGTTGGGGTTGTGTTGCATGTGCATGCTCCATCTTGTTGCATTTTGCATGTGACCACTTATTGCATTAAATTGCATGTTTGTATTTTTGTGCACATGGTCATTTGTTGCATTGTATGCATGTTCGCATGAGCACTTCGGGTTGATCGGCTGTCCTGGGCCGATCCCCGATCCTCAGTTGGGTTCGATCGACTGTCCCAAGTCGATCACCTATCCTTTAGGGTCGGATTGGTTACCCCGAACTAATCCACCCATTTCTTTAGTCCGACCAGCCACCACGGTCCGGTCGACCGATCATATTACATGTTCGTATGCTTCTGCATCTTATTGCATGTTTATATGCATGTGCATGTTGGTCCGATTGCATGTTGCACCATATTCGCCTCTTTGCATTTACATTTGCACCGCACTTTTATGATTCTCCATAGTGAGAATTATTCCACCTCCGGGTCACTCGCCCCTCGGCATACTCATTTGCTCGGCCACTGCCGCTACGGCATGCCCACCTCCGGCCGCCGCCGCTACGGCATGCCCACCTTCGGGTCACCGCCTCTCGGCATACCCATCCTTTTGGGCCGCCGCCACTACGGCATGCCCGCTCTTTTCGAGTCACTCGCCTTTATGGTATACTCACCTTCACCACTTTGGTGCATCCTCTTTGCATGTAGCATCATCGCATTTTGCATGATGTGTGTGCTCGCCCTTTGGGCGCCCGTTGTGATTGTTCCGTACTTCGGTCGAGCAATCACAATGTGGGCTTCTTGCATGACTGTTTGCTTACCCATTCCTCGATGGCTTGTCCTACTCGTTAGGAGAGTGACTATGTGTCGGTCGCGATGCCTTAACGAGCATTGCTTGCTGGGTTGATCCCAATGAGCAATGCGAGTTAAGTCATCGGGATCGACACAAGTATGATTGTGCTAAGGATCCATTGGATCTAACTTGTGTCACCCTCTTCGTGACGCCCTTTAGATCCTTCGGATCTTTAGGATGGGGCCGGTATGGCGACCCCGTCAAAGTCATACTATACCCAGACTTACCATGCACTTAGGCACTAGGTTTGTGCACTTTCGTTAGATGGTGTGCTAGAGCTAGGACTTAGGTTGCTAGGTAGTCTTTTTGATGTCTCGGCTATTGTTCTTTGATGGATTGGTTGCCCTAGCCAGACATATTTCTTTTGCATTGTGCTTGTTGATGTGATTGCATGCTTCATATGTATGGTAGTGTGTTAGGGCGCTTTTTTGCAGGGAGCCATGCTTATTTATACACACACACAGGTACCGCTATGGGGGGAGCAAGTGATGATTTCTGACATTTTTGTTTGCAGGTGCTATTAGCTCCCCCATTTATAAAGCATGGCTCATTATACGTCATTTGCATGTGAGTTTTCCCGCTAACACTTATTTTCATGCAGGATTGAGTCTTTTTCTTTTCCTTTTAACTTTTAGAGTCTTGGAGAGTCATGTACCAGAATAAGATACGGCACGGGTTCCGAGGCGTTTTGCGCGGGAACCACGTGGAGGGGACTAGGAGCGGATGCTCGTGCCTCGTATCTTAATTCTGCATTTTTATATTGATGTATAGAATTAGGACCGGGCATGTATATGCGGAGTCCGGCCGCAATTTTCTTTTTCGGGTTATGTTGCCGGTCCAGCCGGCATTTTCGGCCTCTTTTATTTTGTTATTGAGTGCTTTCTTTTTCTGCTCTTATTGCATGTTTGCATGCCTGCATGTGTTTTCCTTGTTTCTTTCTGTGATCTGGGATTTCGCGATATCATTTAGGCTCTTTAAGGACCCTAAAATTGTAAAATTTATATGTTTAAAAAGTCCTAATAAAATATTCAAGATAAATAAATTTTAGGATTAAAATATTCAAGATCTTAAAATATGCACTTTTACTTTCTTGCATGGCCTCCGAGTTTGGATTTTAAATGGGTTGCATTGCATGGCTATCACCCAAGTCATACTAATAGGGCCTCCACATTACTTAAGGACCGCTCTAGATAACTGCATTCATATTTGCATGTCCCGAGGAGGAGTCCCCGTGCTTCTCCAACCTGACTGGCCCAGCATACTTTTATAGGTGGTTGTCTAGTGCGTTTAGGATGTTAGGAGGCTTCCCGACCCAGACGGGATGTAAGTCCTCTTGTTGGAGTGTTTGCAGCTTTGTAGCTGAACCTCCTTTACTCTTTCCTTCTCGTGGCATCCTCGCCATTTTGGCAGGTATAAGACCCATTTCTTGAAGCTCAGCACTTGTAGTATAGGATAGAGTTTTCTTTTTCCTTTGACCTTAGTGCTACCGAGGTCCCCGTGGAGAGTCGCGATCTATGGATTGTCGACCGGGGATCTCGGGACGTGTCGGGTCGACTACCTTCACGTTCCAGTAGACTTAGGGTCCTATTGCTTGGGATGACGGGTCCGTGGTACCCCGACTCGGCTACCTCTACCTCTTTAGGATTACTCTTCCCTTCCTTTGACTACCCTCATTGAGCCATTTCGCTCCTCGACTTCGTTGATATCATGTTGACGCGCCCGATGCCGGATGAGTCGCCGCCCGTTTGGGATACGACGATTTGTCCTCTGCCCTTATGGCCCGGACGTGCTTTGACGTGTCGGGATACCCCCATCAAGATGATTTAGGTTATTCTCGTGGTTTTCAGTATGTCGATGAGCCGCGACCCCATTTTAGGATGTGAGAGACTCACTCTCCGCCCGATGGCTTAGCGAGAGCTTTGAAGCATCGAGACTTTCCCACACGGAATAATCTCCCTTTGATTGCCTATACCCTGGTGTCTATGATAATATAAAGCGAAGCTTCTTTTATCGAGAGTATTCTTGGGTATCCCCCAAGATGTAATTAACCAGTAGGAATACGTTCCTCTGGGAGTGCTCTTGACCCCAGAACAGGTACACACACTTGACTCTCACTGTTATGGGTAGTCTACGTAGATACTTCTTTCGCGGATATCGGTTCAAGGTGCCTCCGCCCGATCTTGTTTGGGCGGACATGCTTGACTTATCCTTGCGAGGTTTTATCGAACGTAGACTCTCCATGTTTTTCTTTTCTCTTGTTTTGTCGTTTTTGTCGTATGTCCCTTCTTATTCGGTTCCTCTCCTCTTCGAATCACTTATTCGATTCGGGAGGGAGATTTGCTCGAATAGGGGAAGTATACGACGATTGACAAGCTGGCGACTCCTTTTAAAATAAAAAAGAGAAAAAGAATGACGAAAACAATTATAACAACACCGGTTAAGATCCCACGGTTCTATCATTCCGACACCGTTATTTTTATTGGATTCACTTAGTCCAAATGAATTTGCTAAAATCAACTGAATGAGTTCCACACTTTCATTTAGACCGTGGGAAATCCCGTTAGCAACACGTAGGTTACATCATCCGAGGTATTCCCGATCATCCAACGAGACGTTTTAATTTAGTTGTAGTTGTAGTTTTGTTGTTCTGTTTGTGATTAAATTTTGAGTTGTTTTATATTTTGAATGTCGTGACGATGAATTTTATCTTGTGTTGATTTTAAATTAGTTTTGGGTTTCGGTTTAGTGGATATCCTAAATGGTTTTGGTTTTCATGCATGGTGACATTCTTGTTTAACATGCAAGAAAAGTAAAGTACAATGCGGGTAAGTAAATTGCAGATAAAGTAAAAGCGTACTCGAGGGTCTTCACGTCATTCTAAGTCGCACTTAAAACACATGTTATAGGTATTCAAATATTTGCAAGAAATACCTAGGTAAAGCTAAGGGAAGGTTCTGGTTGTCTACCAAAATCCTAATCCTATTGCTAGTCATTTCCTATGACGTCTAGGTTCTTGTGTTTTGTTAAGGATGATTTTCTTCACAAAAGAACAATTAAGTTCAATTGTTCTTCTAAAACATCTCATTATATTGAGGAAGTGTTTAGGACAAATCCTAAACATCTTTTCAAAATTTCTGAGATTATTTTGAGTTCAAATGAACTTCATTGTACAGGTGAATTAATCATCGAAGAATTTAGTTAAGTTTCATTTCTTGCTCAGCGAACTTGGACATTTGATTATACTGTAAGTAAAGTGACTTGTCACTCGATGCTTCATTTAAGAGTTATAATAATGAGAAACCTTTAGGGGCAAATTAGTTTGTTAAAGATTTTAACAATTCTTAATTTAAAATTGGAATTGATGATTTAAATTGATTTGGTTCAGTTATAAAACTTTGATTAATAATTTTAAGTTTGGAATAATGTTCTAGTTATTTTAATTCGATTATATCTTTATATTTTAAATGATCTTAATATTTCAAATTAGTTTTAATATTTTAAATTTGCTTAGGTTGAGAGAGGTATTTAAATTATTTATTTTTATTAAATTTTGATACTTAATTTGGATTAATTATAATACTTTAGGTTGATTTTAATTAATTTGATTTTAAATAATATTATTATTTTTTATTATGAATTGTTTTGAAATTACTTGAGGTTTCAAATTTGTTTTAAGTTTGTTCTTTAGTGATTTTTAAATTAATTTTAAATGTTTAAAAATTTATTTTTATTTGGTTGTTAAATCATTTAATGTTTTGAGCTTTAACTTAATTAAGAGTTATTAATTAATTAGTTCTAAATGTTTTAGGTTTATTTTAATTTGATTATTAAATCATTTAATGTTTTAAGTTTTAATTTAATTAAGGATTATTTCCCTTTTTAATTATTAATTTCAATCATTATTTTAGAATTGATTAAGGATTAATTATCATTGAATTAATTCAATTAGGGACTTTAAATTAAAGAATTGGTATCTTCTTAAGTCACATTCCTAACCTTAATAATCCAAATTTTAATTTATTCTTCCAAAATTTAAATCACTTAATTAATTAAGGTTTACTTTAAATCTTTTCAAGATGATTAATAGGTTTCTACCTCTTAGTTGCTTAAGTTTCAATCTCCCAAGAGAAGATTAAAATCAGATATTTTACCCTCCCTTTGATTAGACCTAAATATTAATTAGGGTTAAAAATCTTTTAATTACCTTTATGCACCTTCAGAGCTTATTTATTTCATAACTCATCAAATTATGCTCAAATGAACTCAAGATTTTTATGTCACTTCACTCATATGTCAACTAAGACATTAGAGGAGAAAATGTGATTTTTCTGAATTTAATTTAATTTATATATTTATTTTTGTGGGAAAATGAGGGTTTTCAATGAAAATTCAACAACATGACCAAGGTTAGGTTCCTATCCTTAGGAAAATTATGGGATGTTCCTACTAACTAGAGGACCACTTGGACCAATTTTTGGTGATTTTTTGAATTATATTTTATTTATTATAATTATTTTGAGTCTTGGAGTGATTAATTAATTATAAAATAAAATTAAAGTTTAAAAATGGATTTATATTTTTCTTAAGTTCCTCTGACCTCAAGGAATTCAGAGGAACAAATTTTATATTTTTCTGATTTTTGTTTGATTTATTAGAATTAATTTGGTGAAAAGGTTGAAAATTTCAATTTTTAATATTAAACATTATTTTAAGCCTTTTAAAATTCAATATCTTTACCTAGAGACTTGGAAAAAATATTTGGTTTGTTCCTAAGTGATTAGTAGGCAAAATATGACATTTTTTTATTTTTAATATTTTTGTGATTTTTATTATTTTTTAATTATTAAAATATTCAAAATTAGGGTTAAAAGTGAAGATTTTTATAAAATTCCTATTTTAATTTTCTTGGACCCCTCTGATATCAGAGAGCCTACAAAACTATTTTCGTGAATTTTTGAAGTGTAATTTGATTTTTATGAATTTTTTTATTTTCAAGATGGCTATGTCACTTAAATGATTCATTTAATGGGTTAAATTATTTTCAATGGACTTAAAATTTTTATGTGAGGTTCTCTATATCCTAAATGACAGTGGAGAATTGTTTTCAAGTGGTTTTGATGTATGTTACTCCTAATTAATTAAAATTCGATTTTCAGGTGTTTGAGCTAATTAGGGTTATTCTTAAGGAGTCGAGATCAAACCATAGTTTTCCTAGGGTCCTCTGGTCTTAAGATACCTCCCCTAATTTTCCTAGAATTTATTGAATAATATGCTAATTATTGGAATTAAAATGGCAAAATAAGCACATAAACTAAAAAAAAATCAATAACTTGCCATAGAGATGGCCTCTGGCCTTGGAAAATTCAGGGAATGTCCCCAAGAACAGAGGCTAAAAATTCCCTATAGTCTCATGACATGGTGAATTGTATACATACATGGAGAATTAAAATATTTAAATAAGTAAATAATTATTTAAAATTAAAATACTCTTCAAATTAACTTAATTCTTTTTCTACATTGTTCTCCTCTTTTCACTGAGCAAGAGGATATTTTTATTTTATTTTTGTGATTTTTCTACACAAAGATATGGATTTTTGAAGTTCTGGGTTTTTAAATAATTCCTAAATACCCTATTTTTCTATTTAAACCAGTCAGCGCCGCGTCAACCTCGGCAGCTCCAAAGCCCCACGCGGCGCCTTCCTATTCGACGCCGCCATCTGAGTCAGCGCCACGCGGCCCGCGGTTCATGTTCCATCTCCTCGTCCGACGCCATCTGAGCCGTTCAACTGATACACAATTGATCTGACGGTTCCTGGTCATCGTCTACGACTGGTGCGTCCCATGAGCCGTCCACCTTCTAACCCTAATATATCTCTCGATACTTAACCAAATCACACGTTCTTATGCTCTATGAACTCGTCTTGACGAGACGAACACATCTATATGGATAACATGCATTGAAATTAACTCAAATGATATGTAGAATCGCTGGAAGCTCAGGTTAAAGAGGAGCCTCCATACCTTGGTTTAGGAGGTGAGGCCTCAACTGAATGTGCTCGACACGTTCGTTGGAGCTGGAGGAGCCTAGGGATGAAGCCTCTGGCCCTGGTGAATTGTCTAGATGAGGCTTCATCCAAACCCGATTTCAAAGCTTGGCCGATAGAAAGAATGGCTGGCCTGGTGAGGGGGCTTTTGTTGGGGAAATTATTCTCTTGGTCTGATGAAGGTGCAGAGTCAATCAATTTGGGGATTGACACACTGTGGTGAAGTGTCCTATTTTTTGGGTGGATTTTGAGCTGAGAAATTGAGCTCTGTTAATGGAGATTAGGGCAAAGAGACAGTAGGGATCAATTGCTCTGGGTTAGGAGAAGAGTTTGAAGCAATTTTGGCAGAGTTTTGGTATGGTTTTGTTCAACACCTCTTTTGGCCTAGAGGGTGGTGAGTTTAAATAGAGGTGGCTGGAGGGCTTCCCAGGGGGATTTGAAGGCTGGGATCAGCTGCTCTATGCAAGGGAAGAACAGCCACAATGGCCATTGGCCATGGGACAGCTTAGCAGGTGAGTTTTGAATTTTTCAATCAAATGGGTGCTCTCGGCCTGGTGTTTTCCGGCGGCTGTGGTGGCTGGCCGGCCAGGCATGGGTCACTCTCATGGTCAGAGGAGTCAAGGTTGGGGTTTGGTGCAAACAATTAGCTTTTGCCATGTGTAAAGGGGTTGATTCAATTGGAATGGGGGAGAGTTCATTTTGGGCTCAATTTGGTCAAGTCATGGTTTAGGCTAGGTGCACCTCCCCAAGGCTGGTTTGGGTTGAAGAGAAAGTCACTTGGGTCAGCTAGGAAACGGTGGTGAAGTCCCCATCCAAAGTGATGTGGCTAATTTTGATTAAAGTGTAGCATAAATGAGGTTAAAAATGTTTAATGAAGGCTTAAGAAAGAGCCCTCTCTTCTTGCCATTAATGGCTTGGTGAGGTGTAAAGGGGCACCCAAGGCTTGCATGTGGCTTATGCATGGCTCCATGGCTCCATTTGGCTTGGGTAAAGGTTAGTTCATTTCATGGGAAAGGATTTTAGGAATTTTGGCATTTAAGGGTGATTTAACATGAGGCTTGATTTAGATTTATTTGATGATGAAATTGGAACTTAGGGAATGATTTTAATTGAATGCATGATGAAGAAGAGTGTCATATAGGCTTTAGAGCCAATTTTGGGCTTTTTAGATTTAATGAAAATGGGCTTTTAAAGGCTTCATGGAAGTGGGCTTTTTAAATTTTAAAACAAATTTTTGGGTGAAAATTTTGTGAAAGATTATGTCAAATAAATGTTGTGTTTAGTTTAGGGATGTGTCATGAGTGATTTGGAACAATTTTTGGGTCATTTTGAGTTGAATTGAGTTTAATTTGGGTCTTTTAGTGATAGAGCCAAAATAGGTCAAAATGGGCTAACTTGGGCTAAGGTTGGGTTAATTTTGGGTTTGATGTAAAATTAATGTCAACAAATGTTTATGAGAATGTTACAAAGAGTTTTCAACTTTGGTTGGGCTTTGGTTTTGGGATTTGGGCCTATTTGGGTTCATGATTGGTTTTGGCCAAATTGGGGATTTTTGATTTGGGTTAGGTTTGGGTGAAGTATGGGTTCAAATTTTTGGCAAATCAAGTTAGTGTTTTGTTTGTGGAGATATTAGGGTAGTTTTAGAAAAGATTTGGGGCTAATTGGAGTTGAGTTGGGTTAGTTTGGGCTAAGTTTAGGTTATGGGCCAAAATTGGGCTTTAAGCTTCAAATTGAAATTGGATCCACATGTTGATCAAATTGGGTTTGGATTTGGTCTAAATTGATATTGGAGATATTTAATTGAAGTTTAGAATTGAATTGGGTCAAAATTGAGGTCAATTGGGTTGATTTGGTTTGACATTTGGTCCATTTTAGGTTAAAAAAAGGGTAAATTAGGGGTTTTGGTAAAAGTGGGCTAAATTGACAAAATTGGCCTATGGTGTAGTTGAACAAAATGAAATTGGAAATATTTAGATTTTCTGGAATTGTCTGGGAATTTTTTGGAATTTTTGGATTTTGGGTTAAAAGGGTATTTTGGGTATTTGGAAGGTATTGGGGGTATTTTTTGGAAATTTTGGTGTATTTGGTCATGGATGATCAATTTGAGTGGGGGGAAATATTTAGGATTGATTTTGAGGAATTTTGGGTAATTTAGGCAATTTTGCAAATTTTGGGCAATTTCAAGGGCATTTGGTAGGTTTAGGGCCCCGGGGGTCAAAATTTGAAATTTTGGGAAAATGAAGATTGATTAAGTGTGAGTGAAATGAAATTATTTTGGTTGAGCCATGAAGCCATATTAAGCTCACAAAAGCCATGAGAGGACTCATCTTAGGCATTCAATATGTTATTTCTAACCCTCTTAACCAGGGGCTTAGGGGTTGAGGACCATCCATATGAATTACCTATATGAGTTAGGAAGTCAAATTGGTTAAAGGTAGTTTTAGGGCTTGGAATGTGTGTGTGGGAGTGAGGTGTGTGCAAGTCAACCCTCACCAGACCTGGCCACTCAAGGTAGTCCTAAGGCCAGAGTCTTATAGGGAACCCATCCTTTAAACCTCCACATTTGATCTTAACCCTCCAAGTGGCCTGGAGGTTTAGAATCAAACTTGTGGGGTTTAAAGGGAGTTTAAGAGGTGTTTGAATTCCTAAGTGGTGGGTTCCATATCTAGTCCTCTAGGATAGTCAAAGGGAAAGCCTAAGGCTTGATCCTAAGTACTAAGGAGAGAGGCCAGACCTCATCAAAAATGAGGTCAACAGATCTTTGATGACCTTATTCACAACCAAGTGGAATGCTATGTGGATGACTTGGTCATCAAGAGCAAAGTGAAGAATGGCCACCTATATGATTTTAGGATCGTATTTGAACAATTACGACAATACAATCTTAAGATGAATCCATTAAAGTGCGCCTTTGGCGTTATCTCCGGGAAATTTCTAGGATTCGTTGTCCATCATCGGGGAATCAAAATCAACCCAGATAAGATTAGAGCTATCTTAGAAATACCTCCTCCTAAAGCCTTGAAACAACTATGTTCTTTCTAAGGCAAATTGGCATACTTGAGACGCTTTATATCTAATCTGTCAGGAAGGTGTCAACCCTTTTCAAATTTACTTCGAAAGGATGTCAAATTTGTTTGGGAAGAGTCGTGCCAACATGCTTTTGAAGATATTAAACAATACCTAACGTTAACTCAACTTTTAGCAGCGCTTATCCCGGGAAGACCATTGATACTTGATACCGCGGCCTTAGACGAATCCTTTAGAGCCTTACTAGCCCAATTCAATGACGAGGGTAAGGAAAACACACTCTACTACCTGAGTCGATGTCTAATATCGGTGGAGATATAAAATCCTCCTATTGAGAAACATTGTCTAGCATTGGTTTTCGCCGCTCAAAAGCTTAGACATTACATATTATCTCATAAGGTCAACTTGATCTCAAAAGTTAATCCGTTGCAAGTTTTGATGACATGACCAACTCTTTCTGGACGTTTAGCAAAGCGGTCAATGATTTTATTGCAATTTGATATAACCTTCCTGCCTCTTCGAGCTATCAAAGGGTAGATTCTCGCAGACTTTCTCGTAGCATACCCATTGCTAACTGGGTTCTCTTTCAACGACGAGCTACCAGACGAACATATACTACAAGTAGAACAGCTACATGCTAGACGCTGGGAAATGTACTTCAATGGAGCATCATCAGCTAGATGAAACAGAGGACAACAAACAGTGATACCAGGCAAAGTAGGATTGGTTTGATCTTTATGATACTGGATTAGGGAATGCTAAGGTCCTTTTACCACCTGACAAAGCCATACACCAATAATGAAGCAGGGTTTGAAGCCCTAATCATAGGATTGGAATTGGCAATACTAATGGAAATAACAGACATTGCCATTTATGGTGAATCGTAACTCATCATTCAGCAACTGGCAGAACAGTATAAGATTCTGAAGACAAGATTAGAGGAATACCACCGATATACAATTAAATTGTTGAAATAGATTCCAAGCATGACATTCTTTAGGATTCCTCGAGCAGACAATGCCCATGCACACGCTTTAGCCAAGCTCATCAAAGGATTGGCTTGTTCACCCGAAGAAGCACATCAGATATTGTTGCAAGTCAACCTTGACATTTGCATAAGCTCAGAAAAGAAGAGATAAAAACTACAGTGTTAGATGACACAGAAGATTGGCATCAACTGATAATAAAATATTTGCAAACAGGAAGACTGTCAGGGGACAAGTCAGCAGCGCATCAGGTTCAAAAAAGGGCTTTGTCATATGCTCTAATCGACAACATTTTGTATAGAAGATCATTCGATCAGATGTGGCTGAGATGTTTGAGCAAAACAGAAGCATAAAAAATTGTCAAAGAAGTGCATGCCAGATTGTGTGTGCTCACAAGTTAGGGCCAAAGATGAAAATAAATTAAAAGACTTAGATACTATTGGCCGGAAATGATGACATAATGTATGGAAACATGTAAGAAATGTCATTAATGCCAAGTGAATGGAGTGGTCTTGCACCAACCTTTGAATTTTCTACACCTCACGATTGCCTCGTGGCCATTCGAGTGTTGGGGACAGATATAGTGGGTCTGATAGACCCTCAATCCTCAAAAGAACACAGATTTATTCTCGCAGTAAATATTACTTTTCCAAATGGTAGAGGCAATTCCGTTACGAGAGGTTACAATGCAGCAGGTTGATCCATAAAAAAATACCTATTTTTATGCCTTGATTTTTATTAAAATTTTAAGGATATTATGCTTTAATGAAAGGTATTTTTTTTATGTTTTTAGATGTAGGTGATGTAAAAATGTTCAAAAAAAAAGATGAAAAAGGAGCAAAAAGGAGCAAAAAGGAGCAAAAATGGAACCAAAATGCAAAATTGCCAAAATAATGGGTCTGGCGCCTAAGCGCCAGCTCGATACCAAAACAGTTACAATTTCGTAACTACTTTGGGCAGTTATTTTGACGTTTAGAGCGGTTATTGGACCTTCTAGTAGATTGGCAGTTATTCCTGAATTATAGGACATGTGATACATTGTATCTAGACGCTTGGAAATAATTTGGATCGTGAAGTGGTGCGATCCAAAGTGAAGAGGTGAGAAGAACTGGACGCGGAGTCCGGTGCCTAAGCGCCAGATGCCGGCGCCTAGGCGCTAGATGCCGGCGCCTAGGCATCAGACACAGTTTCTAGAAGATTCATTGAACTTGGACACATTTTGAAGAGGTGCTTTAGGCAACCCTTGAAGCCTATAAATAGAAGGCCATTTCTACAGAAAAAGAGGCCCCCAATCAGAGAGATAATTTTAAATATAGGGCCACACTTTTAGTTTACTTTCCTTCATAAATTAGTGAGTTTATTTTATTTAGAGTTTGTATTGAGAGTTCAAAAGAGTTGGTGCTTTTGAAGTCTATTTCACTTTTGAGTCAGTAGGAATCAGAGGATCAGTTGGAGAAACGCTTGGGATAAGTATTTGTAATTTGATTCAACGTTTTATTTATATGTTTTGTTGTTTAAATTCAATGTGTTCTAAGTAGTTACTTTACTTTCTCCTTTCAATTATGAAAAGATAAATAAGATAATATAAAATTCGTTGGAGCATTAAAAACTAAATATGTTTAAATATTGTGATGATATTAATACCGGATCTTAATTTACTATTTAAATTGGCCATTTAAGTTGTTAAAATTTGTTGAAGAATTTTGAGACCTAGAAGGAGATGAATTCTTTACTAGTAGATATCACATGAATCCTTGGGTAGTCGAAGGCCTTGTGCGGGTTATTCAAAGTGAAGTGCAAATAAATAGGAAAATATTATTCAATGGGCATAGACTTAATAAGTTTTTAGAGTGACAGAGTAAATTCTTTTAATTTGGTTTATAGAAAGGGAACGGGTCACTAGTAGGGCCGACCATAGCCACCCTTGGACATCTAGTAGTGTGAGCCTAGATTAACCCATTCTACTTAACAATACATACGGACACGATCTATAGATTAGCCGATGTTCTTTATCTTATCGAGCGAAGGTAAAGAATATTAATGCTTATTTGGCACAATACCATAAATTTATATTCTCCACGAATATTACATTATCTAAAAAGTCTTGGATTAATTGGAAGGAAGAAAGTTGTTTGCTTATTATTATTTACATCACTCATTATTTTAGTATCGATTTATTTACGCATTTAGTAAATTAAATATTAAATTTATAACTTTAAAAGAAATACATAAAAATAAAATTAAAATATTTAAAAAAATCTATAAACCTCCTCGTGGGATCGATACTTGGGGTCTTTATTTAAAAGCACATATTACTTGAAACAATACGTATACTTGCGTAGTACCTCTAGTGTGTAAAATATTTTCCATAAAATTATATTTATATACACTAGTCACTATTATTATTTGGGTCAAAGTATTGGATATAACATATTTTTGGAAGCATAAATTACTGCGTTATTTGCGGTCGGGTCATAGGTCTCATAGTTTTTTAAGAATCAAATTGTCTACCATTTTGGTGTACCGCACAGAACCATTTTAGATAATGGGTTAGCCTTCAAGAGCACCAAGATCAACAATTTCTTCAGACGACACGGGATAGATTGGAGGTACTCTACAATCTAATACCCCAAAGAAAATGGCTTTGCAAAAACCTTCAACAAGACGCTCATACAAATCTTAAAGAAAATGCTCGACGAAAACAAAACAAATGGCACGAGAAGTTGCTAGAAGCGTTATGGGCATAAAGGATGACTGTCAGAACACCGACGCAGTCTACACCTTATGCACCTGTCTACGGGTCTGAGGTAGTGCTTCTGTTAGAGGTTCAGCTACTGTCCCTCAGAATTGCCGTCACTAATTAGATTACAACAGAAGAGAATTCCAAACTCCAACTTGCAGATATAGAAAGCCTTTAAAGGAAGAGATTTCTTGCACAACAGAACTTGGAACTCCATCAAGCTAAGATGATTTAAACCCATGACAAATTAGTCCATCCGAGGTCGTTCAAAGTCATTGACCACATCCTCATTCTCAGAAGGCCTATTCTTGCATATCACAAGATAGGTGGAAAATTTGAACCAATCGGGGAGGGACCATTATGGTAGAGAAGGTATACCAACTGTGGATTCTCAAGGAGATAGATCCATGTTGCCGATAAATGGACCATAACTAAAGAAGTATTATGCTACATGACAAATCTGAAAAAGGATGTTCGCTCTGATATACCCATGTGGCCAGTGTCTGGAACTGGGTCATAAATTAAAGAAATTTTGTAATTAAAGTCAAGTGGAATAAAATAAAGTTTCATAAAATAAAATGCTCTCACAATTGAAATCTTTTAATTCCAAATCTTGTAAAGTTATGTTAAATAAGTTAATGACATCTAATAAAGGTTAAAATCCAATAAATTATAATAATTTTTTATTGTTCTTGTTCGTGCAAAGTACCACCTTATTGACATTTCCCCTGTTTTATGCAGGAAAATGTCAGAAAGAAAGTTGGTTTTTGCGTTCAAAGATGGCTTACATCTAGCACTTAGATAGGAGAATGCACTTAAAGGTGATGTGGTAAATTTTGACATGGACTTCTACCAAGTCAATGAGGAGTTTAAGGGTCCTATCTTGGAGTTAGTCAAACACAGGGAAGCTGAGGGCCTGCAGTCTTTGGTCAGAATCAGTCACCAAGAAGAAGGAAAAATGTTGAGACAAGGAGCCACCGGAGGTCTTACCGACTCACACCTCCGTACAGCAAGAATCCAGTGAGTCCTGTCGATGATCACCACACCACAGGGGGATCTAGTTACTACTGTCGCAAAGAGGACTGCAGACGTGTAGCTAAGGCGCACACAATGAAGGAATGCCAACCAATGCAAGCACTGTCGCTTAGACATAATAGAAAGGAGACAAGCCAGAGAGATAGCTGCAGAGTTCCTCTGATTATGGAGGAGTTCTATGAGCCAGAGATGAAAGAGATATATGCCAAATCACCTGTTACAGAGGCTAAGCCAGAGTTCATTGAGGAACCTGTGCAAACATAGGATCCGATTGAGGAAATCTTCATCGGGTGTTCGTCTTACAGCTTGGGTTTACCTAGACATCCGTCAGCTACTGGAGAATTTTCAGAGTGCCCGAATTGTAATGTTCTCCATTTGGAAGAATATGGGACATTCGAGGCATATGTAGCTGGCTCGATGCTATTGAGGAGCAGAGAGCATACCAAGGTAGAGCCATATATACCATAGTATGTTAGCCACAACAGAGAAAGAAGTTTCAGACAACACGATGGAAAAGATACGCCATGTTAGAAGGAAAGAATTCAAGTATTATGAAGAAATCTAAGGAAGATTTGTCAATATCTTACTTTAGAAATGATCAAGAAGGAATTCTGGATTGTGTTTTCGGCCTCAGAGACTTGGACAGAGCTGGCCATTTAAAAGCAAAAACGTTTTCTGAGCCGACGAAATGGAAAAGAGGAAAAGACAGGATCACTATCCAATGTGGTTGTTGTTATAACTTTGCCAAAGACCGACAATGAAATCCCTAAGGGATTTTACAGAATGATGAAGTGGATCCGATGCCGCCAGAGACAAAGAAAATGGTAAAGAGGATGGTTGAGTGACACATACTGCTAGCGGATTGCATTCCAAATAGTTGCATAATCAACATCTACGAAGAGGTAGATTGCATTCCGCCCCCTATTGACCACCACGGCTTCGTGAGACCTTTCTGCAATGTTTCATTCATGAGTGAGAGCAACATCCTGTTTGGATGAGAAATTCAAATTGTTGGGCCTGGAGAATTCAGAGGTTCAGTCGAGATCACAATACCAGTTGGATCAGTTCTAATATTGAAAGGAAACGGAGCATACTTGTCAAAGCACTTCCTGGAGTGGCACAACGCTGCGTTTCAGTTACTTTCTGCTGGATGCATGAAGATAAAACACCATATGGATATGAGCCAGAACCATACTTGGAGGTTCTTCGGCAGTTGGAGCTGTGATATAGCCGTACCTTTGAGCGTACACGAGGGGATTTCTGTCTCGGAGCGTAGCTTATGAGGTTAGCTTGTTCACAGGGTGACCCCAGAAGATACACAAGTTGCTACCTTTGTACCAGCAACAACACATGACATGATATTTTAGTTTTTTATTCAAAGGTACTACAGACATTTTGGAGGCCTCACATCATATGATTTTAGTTGTACCGCACATTCAAATCAAGATCAACAAAGAGCTAGTTTTTCTTCTGTTGCAGTTTGTACCTCTAATTGTGCTATGGATGAAAAATTGCAGGACCATACGTTGGTCCAAAATTATAACGAACAAAGAACAATGTAAAATAAAAAATGAAATAAAAATTCAAATGAAAATGATAAACAAAAGAAAAAAAAGATAAAAGATAATATCAAATCAAAACAAATCCTTCTCAAATTATGAGTTTTTCAATCGCTGCACAATTCTATGTTCCTCGCACGCCCCACAAATCTTGTGTTTACACTTGCTTAACGTCACTTCTCATAAACATGAAAGGATCTCTTAATTTTCTAAAACTCTTAAAAAAATTCACACAAATTGCACAACTTCCACCCTTTTGAAACTCCATAAACTCTATACAATTTCTCCATAAATATCCATAAGTTTCTGCACTCTTTCCAAAAATTCTCTGCATTCTCGATTTTGAGGTCGGTACCAAATTTCCAATTTTCATTCTGAGGTTGGTACCTAAATTCCAATTCTCATCACGGGGTCAGTACCAAAATTCTGATTCCCTCAGTCACCTGTTAGGCTGGATGTGAGTCCCTGAGCTTTCCTTCCTAATGTGATCCTCTTTCTGCCTCTTTTGTTGGATGTGAGTCCTTGAGCTTTCCTTACTAATGTGATCCCCTTTCTGTCTCTTGAGTTGGATGTGAGTCCCTGAGCTTTCCTTCTCAATATGATCATTTCCATCACCTCTTAGGTTGAATGTGAGTTCCTGAGCATTCAATCGCAAGATTCCTTTAAATTCTGAGAAATCTCCACACCCTATCTAAGAAAATTTACCGTCATGCATGAAATTCTATGATCGGTGCAGGGTTGTTCTATTCCTTTAAATTTCGAGAAATTTCTGCATCATATCTGAGAAATTTTACTGCCATCCATGAAATTTTAGGATCGGTGCAAGGTTGTCCGATTCCTTCAAATTCTGAGAAATTTCTGCATTCTATCTGAGAAATTTTACCGCCATCCATGAAATTCCAGAATCAGTGCAAGGTCGTCCAATTCCTTCAAATTCTGAGAAATTTATGCATCCTATTCGAGAAATTTTCTGCCATCCATGAAATTTCAGGACTGGTGCATGGTCATCTGATTCCTTCAAATTCCCTAAATTCTCGCATTATATCTGAGAAATTTTCTGCCTTCCATGAAATTTCAGGGTCGGTGCAAGGTCGACTGATTCCTTCAAATTCTGAGAAATTTCCGCATCCTATCTGAGAAATTTTCTGCCATCCATGAAATTCTAGGTTCAGTGCAAGTTCGTTCGATTCCTTCAAATTCCAAGAAATTTCTACTTCCTATCCGAGAAAATTTTTCCATATTCACGAAATTTCGGGGTCAGTACTTAAATTCTGATTTCCTTTTTCCGAGATCGGTACCTAAATTCTGATTTTCCTTTCCAAGGCTGGTACTTAAATTTCAGTTCTCATCCTTTCAGGTTCAGTACCTAAATTTTGATTCCCTTCTTCCGAGATTGGTACCAAAATTCTGATTCTCATTTGTGAGGCTGGTACCTAAATTACAGTTCTTATCTTTTTGGGGTCAATACCTAAATTCTGATTCCCTTCTTCTGAGATTGGTACCTAAACTCTGATTCTCATTTCCGAGGCTGGTACCAAATTCCAGTTCTCATCCTTTCAGGATCAGTAACTAGATTCAGATTCTCTTCTTTCGAGATTGGTATCTACATTCCGACTCTCCCCTCTACACTCACTTAAACTCAAAGATTCCCATAAAATTGAATTTCTTAATTAAAGTAAAATTTCCACAAATTTAAAATTCCATAAACACAAAATTCCCATAAATTTAAAACTCAAAGTCAAATGCATATTTAAATTAAATTCAAAAATTCAAATTAAAATCCAAATACAAATCTAAAATCAAATTTCAATTGCAAATTAAATTTCAAGTCAAATTGAATCAGATCAGACTCCCTTCATAACATTGAGGCTTGAAATTCATAGCTTCATGATGAGGGTGTTCCACCTGCTTTTCACAGCGAGAGTTCCTGGATTTGAAGGCTTTCTACCAGATAATCCCCAACAAACATTTTCTAATTGAATTCTACATAATGTTTTGAGCTTGCTGACTCATATAGCTGTGTTGGTGTTATTGATCTTGTCGATCAACTACAATACGTGAAGTGTGCTTGTCCAGTACACCACACCTATTGGGGGTCCACTTGTTGACCTCACTTTTGTTGAGGTCTAGTGTTTCTCTAGGCAGCCTAGGGTCTAGCCATATGACTTTCCTGGTGACTATCTTAGAATACTAGCAATGGAACCCTTACCCCATAGAAATTCAAAACACTTCTTTGCTTCACTTGAAGTTTCAAATGCTTAAAGTCTAACCTCTAAGTACTTAGGAGGATGAGACTAAGCATCATGAAGCTTAAGAGGAGCTCCCTATAGGATGGTCAAGCCTTAGGACTCACCCTGGGTAGTCTGGTCTGGGTCAGGCTCACACACACACTCACACCTACACTACACTTACACTCACTACCTCACAACTTTGAACCAAACATGCCTCACACTTGATCCCTTTTTTGGAAATTCATGTGGGAGGTTCCCTAAGCTCTTGGTTGTAGGTAAGGGTTGGGTTAGAACTAATACATGGAGGATCCAAAGTGGGATTTCTCTTGGTCCATGGCTCAAATGGGCTAACATTCTCAATTGACACCCAATTTCACAAATAATTCCAACCTTTGACCATTTTTGCCCTAAACTCCACCAAATTACCAAATTACCCCAAAACCTTAATTTTTGACCAAATTCCAAAAATTTACCGAAATTACCCAATTTCTTCCAAAAATCATTCCAAAATGTTCTCCACCATCATAATTAACCAAAATTCAGCAAATTTCTCAAAATTTCTAAAATAACCCTAAAGTACCCAAAATTAACAAAATGCCCCTCCAAATTCCAAAATTCCAAAAATTACCAAAAATTCCAAAATCATCTCAAATATCTCCAAAATCAATTTGAACCACTTCATTAGACCTAATTTGACCAAATTGACCCATTTTGACCAAAAGCCCCAAATTGTCCTTTAAGCCCAAAGTACCCAAATCACATCCAATGTCCACCCAATTGACCACAATCCTTCCCAGCTTCAATTCTAAATTTAAATTAACCATGCCTAAACTCAATTCAAACTAAATCTAAGCCCAATTTGATCCAATTTCAAACCCAATTTCAATCTAAACCAAAAAGCCCCATTTTTGACCATATGACCTAAATCTCCCAAATTGAACCCCACAGCCAAGTTGATTTCCTCAAATTTTAATTCTAAACTCTCCACAATTGAGCCCAAACCTCACCCAAATCCAACCCAAGTCAAATCCACAAATTTGACCCAAATTGACCACATGATCAAATTCCACCAAATTGAATACCTTAACCCCAAAATTTCCACCAAATTTCTATCCAAAGCCCTTCATAACAATCACCTACACCAATTTGAACCACCAATTAAAACCTAGACAAGCTTTAGCCTAATCTAAACCCAAGCCTAACCCATGTTAATCCAAATTGATCAAATGTCAAAATCCCACAAAATTCACGTCCCAAATCAATTCAAAACCACTCCAAATCTTTTCCAAATCCTTCATGATAATCATTCACACCACATTGAACAATAAATTTGACCTAACCCAAGCCCGAACCCAACATAACCCAACTTGAACCCAAAGTCCCCGAAATTGAACCTATGACCCAATGTGACCAAACTTGGCCTAATGTGACCAAGCCAAGCCCACCACAACCATTAAGTGAACCCTAGGAATCACCCTAGATCCACTTGGCCCAACCTACATGGGCCATGGACCAAAGGTCCCCCAATTTAGGGGATCTCTTTTCCTTATTTGGCCAAATTCTATTTTTCTCCACCCCAAACCTTCCCCACAGCACTTAATCTCCATTAAGACTGACCTCTACCTCACATGACCCCATGACTACCTCCCCTGTCCTTGCAGGTTTGCCTAGTCATTGGAGGAGCCAAAAAACTGAGAGCCACCCACCCAAATTAAAACCCAATTTGGCCCATCCAATGTGTCAAGCCACAATTGGTCACTAGAGCTGCTCAGCACTCAACATAAGCAACCTAATACGCCCAAGCTGACCCCCTTTGAGCTTCTCCCCAACCATGGCTATTTAAGCCCACCTTCTTCACGTCCAAAGTAGAAGATGCACATTTAACTTGGGGAGACTATGCTAAATTTCTTCCAGGCTTCCTCCAGCCCTCGTAAGCTCAGGCCAATCGACCTCCAGCGCTAACCCGTCTTAGGATTGCGAGGTTGTCGTCAAATACGACATAAATCCTCCTATCTTCTAGGCTGTTCACATGATCGGTATCAAGTAAATGTAAGGCCTAAATAATAAAATTAGCAGGATGAAACATTAAATAAAAATACCAAATCAAAGTAAATAAAAAGATAGTTTAGGAAATCACCGAGATTTTTCTTGGAGCTGTGTTTCCCTTTGCCTTCTCGTCCTTTGAATTCCTATAATAACTGTTCCAAATTTTGAGCCGCTCACCTATTGGATTTTCCTATTACCACATTTTCTTGAAGAGCTGCCTTTTGGGAATCATGTAAATAATATTTATTGATGTAAATCAAGAGTTTTCTTAGGTAATTTCAGTTATTTCAGATGTAATTATGTATAGGAGCTTGCTCTTATAGGAAACTTAAGGACCTCATATTAATATAAAACCTATCTAGTTCTTTTGTACTAGGAAGGGGAAGTTTTTGGTCAACATAAATGGTTCTCATACCAAACAGATGTCATAAATCTTTAGTTTATTTTATCAAGTCTTATTAGTAAGCAATGTGTCTATTCTTCGGATAGATGCACGACTTGCAACGTTGTGCTCGCTTATTTAAACTATTGTTTATATATGATTGGTTTGATTTCATATTTTTCAAATTAAAATAATATTTTCCATATATATATATATATATATATATATATATATATATATATATATATATATATAATTAAATCTAAGCACATTTTAAACGGCCGACACCTGCACTAAGGATTATGCTTCCTTTTTAGTTTAGTTTAGTTTTTAGCATGTATTTATCAATTTTAATTTTTCTTCCAACTATATATATCTGTACTGACTGTAAAATATTTAAAAATAATGTTTCAGGGAGTAAGAAAAATGAATTTTAAAGTTATACTTTATTTTTCCTTATAGAAACTACAAACAAATTTAAATTGAAAAAGGATTTTTATTATGTGGAGTTATTTTAAGGATACTATAACTTTAATCTTAAAAATGAAATAGGAAAACTTAGTAGAAACTTTTAATGAAAAGTATGAAAGTAGAGTTAAGGTATTTAGTAGAAAACAGTAGTAAAATGAATTTACTATAGTAGTAGGAAAAATTGAATTTTTGAAAAAGTAAGGATTTTCGTGACAATACATTTTGAAGAATTCAAATTCTATTAAAATTCATTTTCAAAAACTAATTCTACATTTTAAGTTAAGAATAGAGAATAAGTTTTTTTACTTTAGAAAAGAGATAATGAAATTCAAAATCATTAAAGGCCTATCCAATGTAGTAATTCTCACCTACGAAAAAAAGTAAATGAGTAAAAAGAGTGTGAAAATGGGAGGAGAAGCTTGAATAGTTTTTTGTTTTTAATTACAGGTACTATAGGTTAAGCAATGGAATAAATGAAGCAAATATAGAGCAATTTGGGGTCAAATGGAGCAATTTGGAGTCAAGTGAAGCAAATAAAAAAAGTTTGACATGGAGCCTAGGCTCCGGGTAGTTACTTAATGCTTTTAGAAGGCTGGTGCCTGGGAGCCACGGTTGGGCGCAAGGTGCCAGAAACCGACTTGAAAATTGTTTAAGCCTTTTGGATGGATTTTTTAGGGGAGTTATTTGTCTCTTTTAGTGGAGAGTGTATTTTGGAGTTCTTGGTGTCTCTTGGGACTTAGGGGGAAGAGAGAAAAAGAGGAATTGGAGATTTCTTCATTTCTTATACTTTATCATAAAGAGATTAGAGAGGATTGTAAAAAAATATTATTTGCTGTGCAAGGAGGGCTTGAATCTTCAGAAAGAGAAGTCTTGTAAGTTTTATTTTGATTAGTATATTGGTGTGTATGATTTTAAGTTTATATAAAATGAATAGTTCATGTTTTTTTCTCCACGCTTAGTGAGTTGTTTTTCTTACTCTTTCCTCTTGTGGTAATTTTGGTGACATATGTAGGATATTTTAATGATGATAGAATGAATTTAAAATCAATGTGATGGTTTTTACTTCGGACTTCATTTACATATCAAATCTGGTCAATTTGTATGTTAAACTTTTTTGTAATTTAAACTAATACTTGGGAGGGCGGTGACTTATACAACTAGTAAGAACTACATTAATCTATGAGGGTGAAGGAAAATTGGCTCGTAGATCAGTGCAAATTATAGGAAAATATATTTTCATGATATGTTCCTATTAGTTTCTTCTAGGTGAATTGATTTATGAGAAACTGGGTTCTTTACCATGTGTTGTAAGGCATGTTAACTACCTTGCATCTTTGCTAGTTGCAAAATGCTAATAGTGAACTAAGCACATCTATACACTTGGAAGAGGGTATGTTGGCACATGTTCCTTTTGTCACAAACATTATCACAAAATTTTATCAACTTTTGCCACTACACATGTTACTATATTCATTGCAAGGGTAGGGGATTTTAATTATATAAGAATTTTCAAACTAAACTAGCCTTAGTAGATTAGGTTTTTAGTTAACTTAGTTAATTTTAATTGTAGGATAAGTAGTGAATTTAGGTAAACCATATTTTAAAATAGAAATTTCAGGCTAAGATGAGTTATTTTAGACTAGAAATTTTATTGATGCCATTACGAATTAACGCTTTCCCCGTGGGCTCTATACTTAGGAGGTTTGAGAGAAAGTTCTATATTACTTGAATGATAAATGGACTTGTGTGAAACCCATAGTGTGTAAACAATAAATGAAAATTCAAAATTCAAAATCCATTTAAGGTATAAGTGATCATATTAATTATACACATTAGTCGGATACACACAAAAAGAGTGTCGTATAAGGTCAATACCAAGGCACAATAATATAGGTAAAACAAGAAGCAATAAGCCATTAACACATTAGAAAATTAAGAAGCTTCAATGGCATTACAAGCACCAAACCACCACAAAAAAGGAAAACTGAGAAGCACAATGGATCAATCTCCTAAGTAAAATGAATGAAAACAAGCAAACACTACATCATACAACCAAGAAGCCTTATTGGTACAATTAATAAGTAAAATGAGCGCGATCAGAGTCATCCAACAGAAACACGCACGATTCAACTGCTGCCCGTCTTCGTCCCCATCTGGTACGGTCCCGTGACCGTCCACACTAAAACCCTAATTTCTCGAGCTATACTCAACTAAATCACTTTGGGTTTGATTCTATGGACTCGTCTAAGCATGGTGACCATATCCATATGGCTAAGCATGGATTAAATTAAACCTAATTACATGGAGAATTTAGAGAAACTTGGAAAGAAGGAGAGGTCAATACCTTGGCTCTAAGAAGTGAAGCTTCGATCAGAGATGCTCTACACCCTCGTTGCAGTCCCAGGAGCTCATGGATGAAGCCTCTTTCCCTGGTGAATTTCCTAGGTATCAAAGTGTCTAGAATCGATTTGGAGCTTTGATGGAAGTCCATGTTGGAGTGGCCTGGTGATGGGGCTTTCAGTGGAGAACTTCTTCTCTTTTTGTGGGGATGGTGAGGGTGACTTTTTTTTATTTACTATATATATATTTTTTAATTGGACTTTGATGGTATATTGGGAGATGTCCTGTCTCTAGCCTGAAATTGGACTTCAAAATTGAGCTGTGTCAAAGGGTTTCAGGGCAGGAATGCAGTGGGTATTGAGTTCTTTGTGCTGTGGGAAGGACTTGGTGTGATTTGGGCAGAGTTTTGTTAAGTTCTGGTTCAGCCAACCTTTTGGCCATGAAAGGTTGTGGCTTAAATAGCCATGGCTGAGGTGGTTGTCAGGGCTTCAATTCATGTGCAAAGAGCTGCCTAGGTGGAGTATAGAGGAGTTCCAATGGCAAATTTGGGCTGAGTTAGCCATAGGGTGGAGTTTAGGTTTTGCCAAGTGTGAGGTGGCTCTCGGTTTGAGCTCCTCTAGTGACTAGACCAGTTGACCAGGCTAGGGGAGGTGGCCAGTGGGTCAGGTAATCCAGTGGGCAGGCCATAATGGGGTGAGCTTAAGTGGTTAATGCATTATGACAAATATCTCCTAGGTTTAACCATTTAAAGGAGAAGATCCCCTAATTTGGGGGACCTTTGGTCCATGGCTCCACTAGGGTGGGCTAGTTAGGTCTAGCCCAGTCCTTAGGGTCAACTTAGTGGCTGTGGAGGGGTTGGTTTGGTCACATTGTGTTCAATTTGATTAAATTTTGTCATGGTTCATTTGGGTCACTATGGGTTCAAATTGGGCTACTCTTGGGTTTGAACTTGAATTGAGCCCAAGTGATTGAGCAATATTGTGTATATGATTGTCATAAATGGTTTAGAGAAGGATTGAAGTGGTTTTGGATTGGTTTGGGGATCAATTTGGCTTGAATTGGGATATTGGTCAATTTGAGGCAAGATAGGCTAACTTGGGTTTAGGTTAGGCTAGGGCGGGTCCAAGGTCAATTAAAGGTTCCAAATGATCTAGGGAGATGTCATAAATATTTCCCAACATCAATTGGGTATAAATTTTGGAGCAGGGCAATCAATTTGGGAGATTTTGGGCACATAACATGTTTGGGTCAAAATTTGGGGTTCTGGACTTTAAGTGGGTTTGGGTGAGACTTGGGCTCCAATTGGGGGCAATTTATGGTTCAATTCAGTTTAGAGGAGTGTCATAGGAAGTTTAGAATTCCAATTGGGGAGAAATGGATTGGTGTTAGGCCATTTTGGAGGATTTGGGTCACTTAAGCAAAATTGGGGATTTTGGATTTTAAGTGGAATTGAACTCAAATGTGGGTAAAATTGAACTTGTATTTGGTTTAGATTGACATTGGAGATGTTTAATTAAAGTTTTGAATTGAAATTGGGCAAGATTGGGATCAATTGGGTAGACATTGGGTTTAATTTTGGCACTTTTGGGTTAAATTTATCAAATTGGGGCTTTTGGTTAAATTGAGCTAAATTGGCCAAATTGGGTCATGTGGTAGTTGATAGAAATGAAATTGGGAATATTTGGGAGGTTTTGGGAATTTATGCGAATTTTTGGAATTTTGGGCTAAGAGGGGCATTTTGGTCATTTTGGGGATGTTTTGGGAAATTTGGTAATTTTGGGTAATTTTGGTTAATTTGAGTGGTAGGGAGTATTTTAGAATGATTTTTGGAGAATTATGGGTAATTTGGGTGATTTTAGAAATTTTTGGGGATTATAAGGTTTTGGGGGTATTTTGGGTAGGTTCATAGGCAAAGGGGTTAGAAATTTCAATTTTTTAGAAAAATTAGGATTAGTTGAAAGTGAGTAATATGACACTGTTTAGGTTGAGCCATGGACCAAGGGTCACCCTCATTTGTTTCTTTATGTGTTGATACTAGCCAAATCCTAGTCTGGGGCTAAGGGCTTGGGAAAACCACTTACACAAGTGTCCAAAGAGTTAGAGGATCAAAGGTGATGTGCCTTATTTAGGGTTGTGAGTGTGTAGTGTAAATGTGCCGTAAGCTCCAGACCTCCCAAGGTAGATCCTAAGGTCTGACCACCTATAGGATACTTCCCCTGGGCTTCCTTATGCTTGGTCTCTTCCCCCCAAAAGCTGGAGGTTAGTCCTTAAGCATATGAAAACTCTCAGTGGAGTGAGAAAAGTTTAAATTTCTAAGAAAAAGGGTTCCATGACTAGTCTTCTAAGAAAGTCACCAGGAGAGTCCAATAGCTAGACCCTATGCTATTCTAAAGACAGACAAGACCTCAACCAAAAGTGAGGTCAACAGTTAAAAATGTTAACTAAAGTTTAATATGGATTGAACCTAAGTTTGAGTTAACTTGGGTTTAATTTAGGTTGAACCCAAGTTAAAGATGTTGACTTAAGTTCAATATGGGTTGAACTTAAGCTTTAGTTAACATGGGTTCAATTTTGGTTGAACCTGAGTTAGAAATGTTTACTTAAGTTCGATATGGGTTGAACTTAAGTTTGAGTTAACTTGGGTTCAAATTAAGTTAATCCTAAGTTAGAAATGTTGACTTAAGTTCAATATAGGTTGAACTTAAGTTTGAGTTAACTTAGGTTCAATTTAGGTTGAATCTTAGCTAGATTTTTTTGTTGAGTTAGGTTCAGTATGGGTTGAACCTAAGGTTGGGCTAACTTGGGTTCAATTTAGATTAAACTCATGTTAGGTTTTGGTTTGATTAGGTTCAATATGGGTAGAACCTAAGTTTGGGTTAACTTGGGTTCAAGTTAGATTGAACTCAAGTTAGGTTTTGGTTGAGTTAGGTTCAATATGGGTTGAAACTAAGGTTGGGTTAACTTGGGTTCAAGTTAGATTTTGGTTGGGTTAGGTTCAATAGGGTTGAACCTAAGGTTTGGCTAACTTGGGTTCAAGTTAGATTGAACTCAAGTTAGGTTTTGGTTTAAGTCTAATTAAAGATAGGCTTTATTAGGGTTTAAGGTTGTTTAAGCCTAATTTGAGCAAGGCTTAAGAGTTTAATTATGTCTAATAAGTTAAACCTAATTAGAGTTTAAGGTTTTTTAAGCCTAATTTAGGTAAGGGTTAAGGGCTTAATTAGGTCTAATGAGTTGGATCTAATTAGAGTTTAAAGTTGTTTAAGTCTAATTTAAGTAAGGCTTAAAGGTTAATTAATTCTAGTTAAGATTAGACTTAATTAGGATTTAAAGTTGTTTAAGCCTAATGTAAGTAAGGCTTAAAGGTTAATTAAGTCTAATTAGGGTTAGACTTAATTAGGATTTAAGTTTGTTTAAGCCTAATGTAAGGCTTAAAAGTTTAATTAAGTCTAATCAAGGTTAGACATAATTAGGATTTAAGGTTGTTTAAGCCTAATGTAAGTAAGGCTTAAAATTTTAATTAAGTTTAATTAAGGTTAGACTTAATTAGAATTTAAGATTGTTTAAGCCTAACGTAAGTAAGGTTTAAAAGTTTAATTAGGTCTAATGGGTTAAACCTAATTGGAGTTTAAGGTATTAAGCCTAATGTAGTTAAGGCTTAATAGTTTAATTACGTTTATTGAGTTAGACCTAATTAGGGTTTAAGATGATTAAACCTAATTTAAGTAAGGTTTAATGGATTAATTAGGTCTAATAAGTTAAACCTAATTATGGTTAAAGGTATTAAGCCTAATGTAGTTAAGGCTTAATGGATTAATTAGGTCTAATGAGTTAGAACTAATTATGGTTTAAGTCTAATTTAAGTAAGACTTAAAGGTTAATTAGGTCTAATAAGTAGGATCTAATTAGGGTTTAAGGTATTAAGCCTAATGTAGTTAAGGCTTAATGAATTAATTAAGTCTAATATGTTAGACTTAATTAGTGATTAAAGTATTAAGCCTAATTTAGTTAAGGCTTAATTGATTAATTAGGTCTAATGGGTTGGACCTAATTAGGGTTTAAGATATTAAATCTAATTTAGTCAAGGTTTAATGGATTAATTAGGTTTAATGGGTTAGACCTAATTAGGGTTTAAGGTATTAAGCCTAATGTAGTTGTGGCTTAATGAATTAATTAGGTCTAATAGGTTAGACCTAATTTAGGCTTTAAGATATTAAACCTAATTTAGTTAAGGTTTAATTGATTAATTAGGTCTAATGGGTTAGACCTAATTAGGGTTTAAGATTAAACCTAATTTAGTTAAGGTTTAATGGATTAATTAGGTCTAATGGGTTGATTTGTCTTAAACCTAATGTAATTAAGGTTTAAGGTTTTTAATCAGGCCTAATAAGGGATTAGACCTAATTAGGGTTTGATTTGTCTTAAACCTAATGTAGTTAATGTTTAAGGTGTTTAATCAGGCCTAATGAGGGATTATACCTAATTAGGGTTTAATTTGTCTTAAACCTAAATGGACGATATCTCAAGAAGTACTACGCGACATGAGGAATCTAAAGAAAGATTTTCATTTCAATGTAGAATAGGGCCAGCGTCTGTGGATGGATCCAAATTTTGTAATAAAATAAAGTTAAATAAAATAAAGTAAATTTTCCCACATAAATAAAATACACTTGTTAAATTTCTAATGCTAAATCTTATAAAATCGTACTAAATAAGATAATGGCATTAAAATAATTATAAAACTTATTAAAATGAAAGATATTAAGTTTGCCCTTGTTCTTGTTCCCGCACAACACCACCCACTGACATTCCCCCTATTTACTTGTGCAGGAAGCGTCGGGTTGCGAGTTGATGTTTACTTCCAAATACAGCTTGAACTTCACGTCTCGAAAAGAAACACACAAAAGAAGACTACAGACAAGAAATCAATGAAGAAGATTGGTCCTAAAGAGACTGGACAAACATCAAGATATGGAGGTACTGAGAGTTCGATGGCTCACACCTCCTCGCCACGAGACACGATCATTTCTCTTCTATGATCACTACTCCAGAATGTGATCTTGTTGCTGCTTCAGCTGAAAGATTTCTAGATGCGCCGTTGGCATGCACTAAAATAAGAAATGCAAATCGCCTCAAGCATCGTCACTTAGACAGGATGGATAGGAAACAAGCTCGGGAGCTAGCCACCGGGCTATCACCCATTCCAGAAGATTCCTATGATCCTGAAATGAAAGAAACCGATGATAGCGCACCGCGCACCGATACTAAGCCTGAAACTGCAGAGGATCCCGCACCGACTTTGGATCCGATGGAAGAAATCCTTACTGGGTGTCCGACTTGCAATTTGGGTTTACGCAGACTCCCTTCAGAGACAGGAGCATTTTTAAAGTGCCCGGATTGTCACACTTTACAGCTAGAGGAGTATTGCACATTTGAGGCATATGCAACTGCCTCAATTCTACTCAGGAGCAGGGAGTATCCTGATGTAGAGCCGTACATACCACAGTTTATCCTACCACTGCCACCACCGCGATAAGTCCCAGACAATGTGATGGAAAAAATCAGAAGAATCAGAAAGAAGGAATTTCAACACTATGAAGAAATACAAGGGAAATTTGTCAATATCCTGGAAGGACTCGAGTTATACACCGACGTATTCTCCAAGAAAGATGAAGAAGGAATTTTGTATTGCATTGATGCTCTTCAGACTTTGGGCAGAACGGGTCGCTTGAGGCCGAGAACATATAGAAAGCCATCAGGCAGAGTCATTATTCAGTGTGCTGCTGCTATAACTTTGCTAAAGATCGACAAGGCAATCCCCGGGATCTTACAACACGATGAGATGGACCCGATTCCACCGCAAAATAAGAAGATGATAAAGAGGATGGTCGAATGGCACGTATTGCCTGCAGATTGTATTCCTAACAGCTGCATCATACATATTTATGAGGACGGAGACTGTATCCCGCCTCATATCGACCACCATGACTTTGTGAGACCCTTCTGCACGGTCTCTTTTATAAGTGAAAGCAATATCTTGTTTGTACTAGAAATCCATATTGTCAGACTGGGAGAATTTCGAGGTTCTGTTGAAATTCCCCTACAAGTCAGATCAATACTGGTATTAAAAGGAAATGGAGCAGATTTAGCAAAACATTGCATCCCAGGAGTTACAAGAAAAAGGGTGTTAGTCACCTTCAGAAGAATGGATGGAGATAATGCGCCGTTTTACTACAAGCCGGATCCAGAATTAGAGAACCTTCATCCTTTGCCACTGTGACGACAGTACCTCCGGGTGTTTGCGAGGGGAATTTTGTTCCGGAGCGTAACCTTAGCAGGGTGGCTCGTCCCCACAGCAGCCTCAGGCGGCAGAAATTTACTACCACTCACAAAGGGTCATGCCAATTGTTGTCACCACTTTTGCAACAGCCAGATGATATGATATGTCAATTCTGTTCAGTTTTGTACACATGATCGCCTTTTGGATGCTTGTCATAATATGATCAGTTGTACTACTTTCAGCAAAATAATGAAGATTTCTGTTTCAGAAATATTTTTTTTTCAGCGCGACAGTCAAAAGCCGTAGGACCATGTGTTGGTTCCAAAATGAAAATGACAAAATAATGATTCAGAAGAGAAGGATAAAATGACAACAAAATGAAATCAAAATCAAAATGAACTCGAAACTTAAGTCAAATGAAATAAAATGAAATGAAAAGAAATTTAAATGAAATCAAAATTTAAATTAAATGAAATCAAATGAAACAAAATGAAATGAAACAAAAAAAAATTGAAAGAAAATGATGAATTGAAAACCTACAAATGTAATATTCTCTCTCTCTCTCTCTCTCTCTCTCTCTCTCGATTCTGAGTCCCTGCACACATCTTCCAATCATTCACTTTTGCTGGCACTCTGCAAAGTTTGACACTTTTCACACAGTGCCACTTCTCACAAATTCGAAATATCATGAAATTCTGTAAATCTTGTAATGGCTATTGGTCTTGGTCGAATTGCACCAAATTTACTTTCTTTGAAAATCAACACAAAGTTTTACCAAATTCTCCCCAAATGAAATTCTGGGATCAATACATGAGTTCTGAGTCCCTCCTGTTACCCATTGGGCAGGATGTGAGTTGACCCACAATTTTATATTATGATATTTTTAATTTAATTGCAACGACGCCAAAAACTTGACCCCGCTATATTATATGTATAGAATTGTAATTGTTTATGTTGTGGATGCTACGCAAGTATACATATCGTATCAAGTAATACGAGACTCTAGTGGAGTCCTCGGTTATCGATCCCATAGGGAAAGAGAAAATTAAATAACAACTAATTTTAAAATAATAATAATAATAATAATTTTAAAATAGTATACGAAAATTTGGAATTCTAAATTTAAGCGCAATGAAGTAAACTAAGTATTTTAATTAGGTAACTTAACTAAGTAGAAAATTAATACGTATTGAAAGTGCAGGAAATTAAACTAATTGCTAAATAAGTCTTAACTATTCGTAAAAAGTATCTTTCCCCTTGTTTAGAAATTTAAGTGATTGATGAATTTAAATAGATAATTTTAAGGTATTATGACAATAGGAGCATTTCTATTCTTTACCCTTTGGTCCGGATGTAAAGAATATCGACTAATCCTATGTTTGATTATCGGAATCTGCGGCTAGGTCGGGAGGATACCGATCGCCACTTCGTAGCTCCCACGTTCCCCTCGCCCGAGGGCTAACATCTACACTTCAGCTCTCGAACAATAGGACCGAATTGAATATTTTAGTCTCGTCACACTAAAATGCTCAATTCTACGCCCAAAGGATATTATTTCCTATTTATTTGCACCTTCCTTCCAAGGCTTTTGAATTCCCCGAATATCCGATGTAATTTTTACTATAGTTGATATTCAACATATTTTAACAAATCAAATGACCATTTGAAAGTAAATTAAGTTTTAAGTAAAAATTATCACAATTTATTAATATATATAAAAGTACTTCGTTTAAAGTTCATCAAGTCACTTAATTTTATAACGAGAAGAAAGACTAATAAACTACTCGAATGCATGGGAACTAAACTAAGCATGGATTTCATTTAAAGTTAAAAACAATAAATACAAATACTTATCTTGATTTATCCCATGCTGCACTCCTCGTAGTTCCTTTGACTCTTCCTTCCAGTACAGCACGACTCACTAATTACTCACTAAACTCACTAAAGACACAATTTGACACACAAAACTGCACTTAAAGACTCAATAACACACACTAACTCCAAAACAACACACAATAACACTTAGAACACAAAATAACACACTTAGAGGCTGAATTTCGGCCTCTATATATAGAGGTGAGCAAAGGACCAAGAGGTGTGTAAGCATCTCTTCAAAAGGTGTCCGGGTTCAATGTATCCGCGCCATTTGAACTATCTCGCCGTCGGCGACGAACTACCTCGCCGTCGGCGAGGCTTCTAGAAGGTCTTCGAACCGCGCTATCTCGCCGTCGGCGGGCTCGAGCTCGCCGTCGCCGAGACGCTTATAAATCCTTCGTAAATGTCTCCTCGTAACCTCGCCGTCGGCGGGCTCGATCTCGCCGTCGGCGACTCAAAGCACAAATTGCATTATTTTCTTCCTTTTTGCTCCAAATCCGCTCCTTTTTATGATTTTTGCTTTTATCACCTAAATTCTCCATTCCCGCAACAAAATAAAGAAAATACCTTTCTTTAAAGTGTAATTTCATCAAAAATAGGTATGAATTTCTTAATAAAATTTTCAAGTGATCAAAATCCCCCAAACTTACTTATTACTTGTCCTCAAGTAATTTTTAAGTACTACATAAAAATAATGAGTTCTATAATAAGATTTTTCAATTTAAATAACTATGAATTAGATTAATTAATATCATAATAAAGTTAAATAAAAATAATTCATGTAATTTAATTAATCTTATAGAAATAAATTATTTAGTTATCGTGTCTAAGATTTCTAACTTACTATTCATTTCGTGAATGACTATATTTAAAAGAATAACACTTAAGATATTCATATGATAAGAAATTCAAGAAAACACTATTAGGTAAAATTCTAATCCATAAACATAAGTTTGGAAATATCTAAGTTTTTCCTTTAGGTTAATTCAAATGAAGCCAATTTTTTATAAGGTATCTCCTCAAGCTTCTCCTCATTTTTCTTTTTCTTTTTCTTTTTCTTTTTCTTTTTCTTTTTTTTCTAATGAGGATTACTGTATCAGGAGAGCCTGTTAATAATTTTGAACTTCATTTTCATCTTCCTAAATTTGAAACTTAGAAATATTTCTTAGCTTATATATACTTCATAGCTTTTACTTCATTGATTTTCAATCTTTTCTTTTTCACTTGAATACTTAAGAATTTTAATTTTAGAATATAGTTTCCTTACTAAAAATAGTTTACTATATTCTTATTCTCTTTAACCAAATATTTTATTCTATTTAATTAATTAAAGCACTAGAAATATTTCATTTAACCTTTTATAATAATTATATAAAATAATTCATATTAATTAAATTGAAAAATTTGCTATAAAAATCATTTTATAATAATTTGAAAATAGAAATTGAGATCAAGTTAATAACTAAATTTGTATTTTACTCCCCCTCAAACTTAAATTTTTATATCTACTCTAAATAATGAAAAAGGGAAAGTAAATAAATCATACCTTTCAAGTTTAGGTATTTCTTTTTTCTTTGAAATTTTTGTAGGCTTTTTCATTTTTCATCGAACCTGTACTCGTTAGTATTCTCCATATATATATAACAATTTAAACAAAATGCAGGGATAAAATCTGAGATAAGTATTAAATACAATAATTAAAATTAACTCTACACTACACATATGAATTACTAACATATTAAAAATATTGAACTAACAGATTAACAATTTTACAACTTAAAACAATACAGAATAAAATAAAAACATACTAAAGAAAACTAACATCCTATTTAACATAAAAACAAATGCAATTAACTAATACAAAAAACAATAACTAAACTATTATCACAATTCAAGCAAATTAATCTAATCGACATCCAATGTCTCACAACATAAAGTACCGAATATTATAAACATATAAAAGTTTCCAAAATAACTTAACATCAAACAAACAAAACAAATAAAGTCCTAATCTTCGAGCATCAAAGTCCTGAGCTATATCATCTCCTCCTTGATCCGTAGGCCGAGAAGACCGAGCAGGATGATACCGAGTATACCAGGGCATTCCGGAAAGATGACATCTAAATCTCCACTCCCGTAGCGACGTTCGCCTTCATGATATGCTATCTCGTACTCGAATGTCTCTCGCATGTACTCACTATCATAATCATGTCTCTTCTCCGGATTATCAATCCTTTCGATCAAAATGATCAAATCTTCTCCCATTGTCTCTCCAAACCGCTCAAAACTCCTCTATGCAAGGTGTCAATTCATTCATCGGATCTTGTAGGGTAGGGGTGGTAGGCTCGGAGGTTCATGGCTAGTAGAGGGTATATCTCTACTTGACCGAGTGAAATAACTTCTCACTCCCGATCTCCATCCTTCGTGGGATTCATATTTCTTTATATTAGCTCGAGTTAGTGGGTTTCATAGGCTCTATCCATTCCTCATCATCTCTTGCCTCTACCCCGTATAATTGGCAAAGTGCATAGATAAGACCAGGATGTCCTAGTCCTCCTCCACTTTCATTTTTAGCAGTGGCTAATATGTTTTCATATATAACATTTCCCACATTAATACTCTTTTGGTTCTGAATACAGAAATTCAGATCTGCTCTATCTCTTGTTACCTCACTATGGTGGTAGGTAGGTAACAAAGTAGAACAAATAAAATAATGCCAGGCTTTAGATGTTGCATTTAGCATAGAAAGAGGGAAGTTTACCCGTTCTCGCTGCTTTATCTTCCAAACTCCAGTCCCGTCAGTAAGAAAATTTATCACCTCTTCTAGAGCTTTCGGCATAGTTCCAAATGTTTCTGTACGGCTTATTTTTAGGTTGAGTGTTGTATTTTTTAAAAGGGGTCGCCTACAGAAGTTGTCGGCGAATTTTTTATATTTTAAATTTAATTTAAATATATAGTTTAAAAGATAACATTTGATTTTGAAAATAATTTTAAGTTTAAAAGTTTTAAGATATGAAATCAAACCAATCTCACATCCCAAATAGTTTATATAAACGAGCACCGCACTACAAACCGTGTATCTATCCCGAAGAATAGACACACTGCTTGATGATGGGGCTCGATTAAATAAACTAGGAGATTTGTGACATCCGTTTGGTCTGCGAACCAATTTTATAAGCCGACAAGTTCCCCTGCTTAATATAAATGAATTAAGCAGGGTTTATATTACCTGGGTTCTTAAAGTTCCCTATAAGGGCAAGCCCCTATAGTTAATTACATCTTAAATGAAGTGAATCATTTAAGAAAACTCTCGATAATAATCAGTAGTTCTGCTCTCAAGAATTTCAAAGTTTAAGTTTTCAAAGGATTGAATTTTGGAATTTCAATAGGGAATGGATCAAATTTGGAACATTTTATTTTGGGAATCTAAAGGAAGAAAGGTAGGAGAAATCACGCATTCGAAGCGAACTCCGGTAATTTCCCGATCGTCCTATTGTTTGGCTTGGATTTAGGAAAGCCCTAATGTTTATTTAGTATTTCGATCTTGCCAATTTTAATTAGTTAGGACTTATATTCGTATGATAAAATCATACAAATAACTTTCGAAGATGTGAGGGTTTATGTCGTATCGGACGACTACCTTGGAGTCCTAAGACCAGGTTAGGGCTTAATTTACATGATATGATCATGCAAATGCCTAACGAAGAGTTGAGGATTTATGTTGCACTAGTGCAAGCTACCTCGAAGTCCTATGGCTTGGTTATTTAATTCTAAGAAATTTTTGCTGAAGTAGACTCAGGTTTTACTGATGACGATGGCCGTGCTGCCCACCATGCTCCGAGCTCCTCGTTGTTGCAGAGGTTTAGTTTTAGAAATCATAAATCAGGAGATGAGAGAAGTGTTTTGGTTTAGAGAAAATCTTAAAATCCAGGTGTTTTTTTTAATATTTTAATTAAACAAATCTTAAAGTTGATTATAACAACACCGGTTAAGATCCCACGGTTCCATCCTTCCGGCATCGTTATTTTTATCGGATTCACTTAGTCCGGATGAATTTGCTAAACTCAACTAAATGAGTTCCACACTTTCATTTAGACCGTAGGAAATCCCGTTAGCAACACGTAGGTTACATCATCCGAGGTATTCCCGATCATCCAACAAGACGTTTTAATTTAGTTGTAGTTTTGTTGTTCCGTTTGTGATTAAATTTTGAGTTGTTTTATGTTTTGAAATGTTGTGGCGGTGAATTTTATCTTGTAATGACTTTTAATTTAGTTTTGGTTTCAGTTTTAGGGGCTACCCTAAAGGTGTGGGTTTTCGTGCAACAATTGTTTATCATGCAAGAAAAGTAAAATGCATTTGCAATAAAGTAAATTGCAAGAAAGTAAATCGTAATAAAATAAAAGCGTACCTGGAGGGTCTTCCCGTCATCCTGTGCCGCACTTAAACACAATTTAGAATATTTAAGCATTTAAAGCAAGTTCCTCGGCAAAGCTAAGGGAAGGGTTATGGTTTTCTACCAAGTTCCTAATCCTATAGCTAGTCATTTCCTATGACGTCTAGGTTCTCGTGTTTTGGTTTGAGGACGATTTTCTTCATCAAAGCACAATTAAGTTTAGTTGTTCTTATAAACATCCTATCATATTGAGGAAGTGCTTAAGAAGAATCTTAAACATCTTTTCAATATTGCTAGAATTGTTTTAAGTCCAAATGAATTTAATTATACAAATGAATTAATCGTCGAGGAATTCAAGTTTTGTTGTTATCTTACTCAGTGAACTAGGACATTTGAATATCCTATGAGTGAAGTATCACTTCATTTAACGTTCTGTTTAGGAGTTATGACAACAAAAGCTTTCGATGGCAAATTGATGTTCAAATGGTTTATGATTTAATTTCAGTTAACGGGTTTAAATTTGGAATAGTGTTCAAGTTGCTTTATTTTTATTTTTTGAATTTCTTTATGTCTTAGGTGATGTTACTTTTAATTCAATTTAATTTAACTTTAATTTAATTTGGTTTAGTTTTAATTTTAATTTAATTTGATTTTAATTTAATTTGATTTTAATTTTAACTTGATTCTATTATTTAATTTATTTTATTTCAATTTAATTTGATATGATTTAATTTAATTTAATTTAATTTGATTTTAATTTAATTTGATTTAATTCAATTTAATTTAATTTAATTTAATTTAACTTAATTTAATTTAATTTAATTTGATTTAATTTAATATGTTTTAATTTAATTTAATTTAATTTAATTTAATTTAATTTAATTTAATTTATTTAAATTTTAATTTAATTTTATTTTTAATTTTAATTTAATATTTTATTTTAAAAGGGTTTGATTTAAATAATTTAACTTTAATTTAATTTAATGATTAAGTCTTTTAGCATTTTAAATCTTAAATTTGAATTATCATTTTAATTAGGAATTAAATATTATCGAGATGATTAATTTAGGGATTCTTAAATTAAAGAACAAATCTCTTCCTAATAATATCCCTATTTTAATAATTCCAATTTTATTATTCTTCCAAATTTAATCAATTATTTAATTAAAGTTCATTTCAATTATTTTTAAATTGTTTAATAGGTTTCTACCCTTTAATTATTTAAATTTCAATCATCCAAATCAGATTAGGATCAAATATTTTACTCTTTAATTTTATTAAGCCTAAAGTTTTAATTAAAGATTACAATTTTAATTATCATTTTGCCCTTCAAGCTTAATAATTTCATAACTCCCTAATTGAGGTTAAATGAACTTGAAATTTTTATGTGACTTCACTCATATGTCAATAAAGACATGAGAGGAGAAAATGTGATTTTTCTGTATTTAATTTATTTATGTAATTATTTTTGGTGGAAAATAGAGATTTCAAGGAAAATTTAATAATATGACCAAGGGAAAGTTTCTGTCCTTAAGAAAATTATGGAACATTTCTAATGATGAGAGGACCACTTGGACCAATTTTGGTGATTTTTTGAATTATATTCTTTTTATTATAATTATTTTGAGTTTTGGAGTATTAATTAATTTAAAAATAAAACAAAGGTTGAAAAATGAATTTTATATTTTTTAAAAATCTCTCTGATATCAAGGAAGTCAGAGAATCAATTTTTACAATTTTCTGAATTTTCTTTGATTTATTAGAATTATTTTAATGGGAATACTAGAAATATACATTTTTTAAATTTTAAAATTACCTTAGGGCTTTAAAATTTAATATCTCATTATAGAGACTTAAGAAAAATATGGGGTTTGTTCCTAAGTGATTAGAATTCAAAATGTGACATTTTAGTGAATTTTATTATTTTTGTGATTTTTATTATTTTTTATTTATTAAAATATTAAAATAATGCAAAAAATTAACTTTTTTAGAAAATTGAAATTTTAATTTTCATAAATTCCCCTAATATCAGAGAGGCTCCAAAACCAATTTGGTGAATTTTTGAAAAGCATTTTGAAAGTTATGAATTTTTAAAGTTTAAATTGGCTAAATGGCTTAATCAACCCATTTAGTAGAGGCTAACCAAGTCCAATTGACTTCAAATTTTTATGGTGGATTCCTCTGATCCTAAAGGTCAGTGGAGAATTGATTTCAAGTCAATTTGGTGTATGATTAGCTCTAATTAATTAAGGACCTATTTTGGGTGTTTAAGTCAATTAGGGTTATTCCAAGTGAATTAATTCAAAACCTATTTTTCCTAGGGTCCTCTGGTCATAAGAAACATCACCAAATTTTCCTAGAATTTATTTCACAACATGCTAATTATTGGATTTAAAATACTCAAAACAGTAACATGAATTTGAAAAATCAATAACTTCTCATAGGGATGGCCTCGACTTTGGAAAATTCGGGGAATGTTCCCAAATTCGGAGGCTTCAAAAGCCCTATGGTCTCATGCCATGGTGAATTTCCTATAGGCATGGAGAATTAAAACAATGCAGAGGGTAAATAAATCATTAAAAATAAAATACTTAATGAAATTAAATGATTTCTTTTCCACATTATTCTCCTCCGTTCACTCGAGCAAGAGGGTATTTTTATTTTATTTTTCCGATTTTTCTACACAAAGTTATGCATTTTCGAAGTTTAGGGAATTAAATAAATAAGAAAATCCCTATTTTTCTATTTATCCGAATCGGCGCCGCGTCAACCTTAGCATCTCCGAAGCGCCGCGTGGCGCTCTCGATTCGACGCCGCCATCCGACTCGGCGCTCCAGGGGCCCGCCGTATCGTTCCGTCTCCTCATCCGACGCGATCCCGGCCGTCCGTCCGCACGTGTATGGAATGAACCGCATCCGTTCATCGTCCCCAAGCGTCCTCACCCGAGAGCCGTCCACACTAAAACCCCAAGAACTCACTCATTTCTCAACGGATTTTCGTGTTCTTATGCTCTATGGATTCGTCTCGAAGAGACGAATACATCTATACGGTGACCATGCATTGAAATTAAGGCATTTGAAATGGAGAATCTCCGAAGCTCGGGATAAAGAGTTAGCTCATACCTTTGCTCGGAGAAGTGTGGCTTCAATCCGAGGGTTGTGTCACCTTCGATTGGATCCCAGCAAGCTCCGGATGAAGTCTCCTGGTCCGGTGAATTGCTCTAGGTATGATTTCGACCAAGCTCGATCACAAAGCTTGGAGTCCGGAACGGATGGGTGGCCCCGAGAGGGGGCTTTTGCTTGGTGGACTTCTTCCCTCGGTCCGGTGAAGGTGTAGGACCAATCAATTTGAGGATTGATCCACTGTGGAGAAGTGTCCTGGTTTTGGGTGGAATTTTGGCTGAGAAATTGGGCTCTGGATGTGGGGATTAGGGCAAATTGGCACTGGGGATCAACTTCTCTAAGTATGGAGAATGATCTGGAGCAATTTTGGCAGAGTTTCAGTAAGGTCTGGCTCAGCACCCCTCATGGCCGAGAGGAGGTGATGTTTAAATAGGAGAGGGTGGAGGGCCTCCTGTGGGGAGTTGGGGCTTGGGATCACTGCTTAGGTCAAGGGAAGAACAACCATGGTGGCCATCGGGCATGGGGCAACTCAACAAGGTGGAATTCCAAAGTTTGGCTCCTCCCAAGGTCTCGGCCATGGTGTTTTCCGGCGACCCAGGAGGCTGGCCGGCAGGCATGGGTCACCCTCAGGTCTAGGTGGGTCAGGGCTGGAGATTTGTGCAGTCAATTGGTCATGGACATGTGTAAAGGGTTTGAATCAAAGTGGAATGGGAAAGGGCTAGTTTTGGGTCTAAATGGGTCAACCCTTGGTTTTGGGTTAGGTTCACCCTCCAAGGCCAATTTGGGCTGAAGGGAAAGTCACTTGGATCAGCTTGATTAGTGGGGTCAAGTCACAATCCAAGTACAATTAAGCTTAAGCAAGAGTTAGGGGAGACATGGGAGTGGTTAATCACTCTTAAGAGAATCATTAAAGGGTCCCCTCTTCTTTCCATTTTGGGTATGGTGAAGTGCCAAGGTTTTCATGGCTCACATGTGGCTCATGCATGACTTCATGGCTCACCTTTGGCTTGGAAAAAGCTAAGTCAACTTTCATGAAAGAGGTTTTTAGGAATTTTGGTAATTTAGGAGTGATTTGATGGGATTTGGCACAAGGCTTGATTTGGAACCATTTGATGATTGATTTGAACTTAGGGATGATTTTAATTAAGGGTATGATGAGAAGAATTTGTCATAAGGGCTTTAGCATGAAGTTTGGGCTTTTAGGAAGGTTTAAGAAAGTGGGCTTTTGGTTTGAAAATAAATTTATGGATGGGAATTTTGTGAAGGATTGGGCCAAACAAATGTTGGGTTTAGCTCATGGATGTGTCATGAGTGATTTGAAGCAAGTTGAGAGTGATTTGGGTTTGAATTGGGTTGAATTTGGGCTTCCTTGGTGAATGGGCCAATATAGGTCAAATTGGGCTAACTTGGGCCAATGTTGGGCTAGGGTTGAAATTGATGTAAAATAAATGTTGGGAAATGTTTATGGGAGTGTTTTAAAGAGGTTTTGGCTTTGGTTGGGTTTTGATTTTGGGGTTTGGGCTTATTTGGGTTAGGTTTGGGTTTAGGTCAAAATTGGGCCTTTTAGCTTTGGGTTGAATTTGAGTGGGGTTTGGGTCTAAAGTTTGGGCAAATAATGTTAGTGTTTTGTTTGTGGGAATGTTAAGGAAGGTTTAGAAAAAATTTGGGGTTAATTGGAGTTGAATTGGGTTAGTTTGGGTTAGGTTTGGGTCATGGGTCCAAATTGGGCTTTAAGGCCAAAAGTGAAATCGGATCCAAATGTCAATCAAATTGGACTTGGATTTGGTCTAGATTGGTGTTGGGAATGTTGAATTGAAGTTTAGAATTGAATTGGACCAGAATTTGGGTCAATTGGGTAGGTTTGGTTTGACATTGGGTTCACTTAGGGTTAAAAATGGGTCAAATAGGGGATTTTGATAAAAGTGGGATAAATTGACAAAATTGGCCCATGGTGTAGTTGAACAAACTAAAATTGGGAATATTTGGGATTTTCTGGAATTTTCTGGGAATTTTTTTAATTTTTGGATTTTTTGGCTAAGAGGGGTATTTTGGGTATTTGGAGGGTATTGGGAGGTATTTTTGGAATTTTTGGTATTTTTGGGTATGGATGATCAATTTGAGTAATGTGGGAATGTTTGGGATTGATTTTGAGGAATTTTGGGTAATTTAGGTGATTTTGCAAATTTTTTGGTAGTTTCAAGAGTTTTGGGTAGGCTAAGCGGGTGTAGGGTCCCGGGGGTCAAAAATTGAAAATTTGCAAAATTGAAGATTAGGTGAATGTAAGTGGAATGAAATCATTTTGGTTGAGCCATGAAGCCATATCAAGCCCACATGAGCCATGAAGGGACTCATTTCGAGGCATCCATTATGTTGTTCCTAACCCTCTTGCTCGAGGGCTTAGGGGTTAAGGACCATCCATGTGAATCACCTTTATGAGTCAGGAGATCAAGTTGGGTATGGGTGTGGTTTTAGGAGGTGTGTGAAAGTGTAGTTGTAAGGCTTATTTTTAGGTTATGTGTTGTATTTTGAAAAGGGGTCGTCTAACAGAAATTGTCGGCAAATTTTTAATTTAATTTAAATAAATAATTTGAAAAGTAGTATTTGATTTTGAAAAATAATTTTAAATTTAAAAATTTTAAGATATGAAATCAAACTGATCTCACATCCCGAGTAGTTTATATAAACGAGCACCGCATCACAAACTGTGTATCTATCTCGAAGAATAGACACACTGTTTGGTGATGGGGCTCGATTAAATAAACTAGAGAAGTTTGTGGCATCCGTTTGATCTGCGAACCAATTTTATAAGCTGACAAATTCCCCTGTTTAATATGAAAACATTAAACGGGGTTTATATTACTCAGGTTCTTAAAATTCCCTATAAAGGCAAGCCCTATAGTTAATTACATCTTAAGTGACGGAAATCACCTAAGAAAACTCTCTATAATAATCAGTAGTTCTGCTCTCAAGAATTTCAAAGTTTAAGTTTTCAATGGATTGAATTTTGGAATTTCAATAGGCAATGGATCAAATTTGGGACATTTTATTTTGGGAATCCAAAGGAAGAAAGGTAGGAGAAATCACAGATTCGAAGCGAACTTCGGTAATTTCCCGACTATCCTGATTGTTTGGCTTGAATTTAGGAAAGCCCTAATGTTTATTTAGTATTTTGATCTTGCCAATTTTAATTAGTTAGGACTTATATTTGTATGATAAAATCATACAAATAGCCTTGAAGATGTGAGGGTTTATGTCGTATCGGACGACTACCTCGGAGTCCTAAGACCGATTAGGGCTTAATTTACATGACATGATCATGCAAATGCCTAACGAAGAGTTGAGGATTTATGTTGCACTAGGCAAACTACCTCGAAGTCCTATAGCTTGGTTATTTAATTCTAAGAAAATTTTGCTGAAGTAGACTCAGGTTTTGCTGATGTAGACTCAGGTTTTGCTGATGACGATGGCCGTGCTGCCCACCATGCTCCGAGCTCCTTGTTATCGTAGTGGTTTAGTTTTAGAAGTCATAAATCAGGAGATGAGAAAAGTGTTCTGGTTTAGAGAAAATCTTAAAATCCAGGTGTTTTTAATATTTTGATTAAACAAATCTTAAAGTTGATTATAACAACACCGGTTAAGATCCCACGGTTCCATCCTTCCGGCATCGTTATTTTTATCGGATTCACTTAGTCCAGATGAATTTGCTAAACTCAACCGAATGAGTTCCACACTTTCATTTAGACCGTGGGAAATCCCGTTAGCAACACGTAGGTTACATCATCCGAGGTATTCCCGATCATCCAACAAGACGTTTTAGTTTAGTTGTAGTTGTAGTTTTGTTGTTCTATTTGTGATTAAATTTTGAGTTGTCTTATATTTCGAAATGTTGTGGCGGTGAATTTTATCTTGTAATGACTTTTAATTTAGTTTTGGTTTCAGCTTTAGGGACTATCCTAAAGGTGTGGGTTTTCATGCAACAGTTGTTTATCATGCAAGAAAAGTAAGTGCGATGCGATTAAATAAATTGCAATAAAGTAAATTGCAATAAAATAAAAGCGTACCTGGAGGGTCTTCCCGTCATCCCAAGCTGCACTTAAAACACAGTTAGAATATTTAAGCATTTAAAACAAGTTCCTATGTAAGGCTAAGGGAAGGGTTATGGTTTTCTACCAAGTTCCTAATCCTATAGCTTAGTCATCTCCTATGATGTCTGGATTCTTGTATTTTGGTTCGAGGACGATTTTCTTCATCAAAGAACAATTAAGTTCAATTGTTCTTATAAATATCCTATCATATCGAGGAAGTGCTTAAGACGAGTCTTAAACATCTTTTCAACATTTCTAGGATTATTTTAAGTCCAAGAGAATTTATTACACAAATGAATTAATCGTCCGGGAGTTTAAGTTTGTTATCTTGCTCAGTGAACTAGGACATTTGAATATCTTATGAATGAAGTAACACTTCACTTAATACCCCATTTAGGAGTTATGACAACAAGAGCTTTCGAGGGCAAATGGATGTTCAAGTGACTTATGATTTGATTTAATTTCGGTTAATGGATTTAAGTTTGGAATAGTGTTCAAGTTGTTTTAGATTTATTTTTGAATTCTTTTTTTATGTCTTAGGTGATGTTATATTTAATTCAATTTAATTTAACTTAGTTCAATTTAATTTAATTTAATTCAATTTTAATTTAATGTGGTTTAATTTAATTTAATTTAATTTAAGTTAATTTAATATAATATGATTTAATTTAATTTAATTTAATTTAATTTAATTTAATTTAATATGTTTTAATTTAATTTAATTTAATATGTTTTAATTTAATTTAATTTAATTTAATTTAATTTAATTTAATTTAATTTAATTTGATTTAATTTAATTTGATTTAATTTAATTTAATTTAATATATTTTAATTTAATTTAATTTAATATGTTTTAATTTAATTTAATTTAATTTAATTTAATTTAAATTTTAATTTGATTTTATTTTTTAATTTTAATTTAATATTTTATTTTAAAAGGGTTTAATTTAAATAATTTAATTTAATTCAATTTAATGATTAAGTCTTTTAGCATTTTTAAATCTTAAATTTGAATTATCATTTTAATTAGTAATTAAATATTATTGAGATGATTAATTTAGGGATTCTTAAATTAAAGAACAAATTTCTTCCTAATAACATCCCTATTTTAATAATTCCAATTTTATTATTCTTCCAAATTTAATCAATTATTTAATTAAAGTTCATTTCAATTATTTTTAAATTGTTTAATAGGTTTCTACCCTTTAATTATTTAAATTTCAATCATCCAAGTCAGATTAAGATCAAATATTTTACTCTTTCATTTTATTAAGCCTAAAGTTTTAATTAAGGGTTAAAATTTTAATTACCATTTTGCCCTTCAAGCTTAATAATTTCATAACTCACTAAATTGAGCTCAAATGAATTTGAAATTTTTATGTGACTTCACTCATATGTCAATAAAGACATTAGAGGAGAAAATGTGATTTTTCTGTATTTAATTTATTTATGTAATTATTTTTGGTGGAAAATAAGGATTTCCAAGGAAAATTTAATAATATGACCAATGAAAAGTTTCTGTCCTTAAAAAAATTATGGGACATTCCTAATGACCAGAGGACCACTTGGACCAAGTTTGGTGATTTTTTGAATTATATTATTTTTATTATAATTATTTTGAGTTTTGTAGTATTAATTAATTTAAAAATAAAATAAAGTTTGAAAAATGAATTTTATATTTTTCAAAAATCTCTCTGATATCAAGGAAATCAGAGAATCAATTTTTATAATTTTCTGATTTTTCTTTGATTTATTAGAATTATTTTAATGGAAATGCTAGAAAATACATTTTTTTTTAAATTACCCTAGGGCTTTAAAATTTAATAACTCATCATAGAGACCTAGGAAAAATATGGGGTTTATTTCTAAGTGACTAAAATTCAAAATTTGACATTTTGGTGAATTTTATTATTTTTGTGATTTTTATTATTTTATTAATTATTAAAATATTAAAATAATACAAAAAATCAACTTTTTTAGAAAATTGAAATTTTAATTTTCTTAAATTCCCCTAATATCAGAGAGGCTCCAAAACCAATTTGGTGAACTTTTGAAAAGTATTTTGAAAGTTATGAATTTTCAAAGTTTAAATTGGCTAAATGCGCTTAATCAACCCATTTAGTAGGCTAACTAAGTCCAATTGACTTCAAATTTTTATGGTGGGTTCCTCCGATCCTAAAGGTCAGTGGAGAATTGATTTCAAGTCAATTTGATGTATGATTAGCTCTAATTAATTAAAGACCTATTTTGGGTGTTTAAGCCAATTAGGGTCATTCCAAGTGAATTAATTCAAAACCTATTTTTCCTAGGGTCCTCCAGTCATAAGAAACATCACCAAATTTTCCTAGAATTTATTTCACAACATGCTTAATTATTAGATTTAAAATACTCAAAACAGTAACATGAATTTGAAAAATCAATAACTTCTCATAGGGATGGCCTCGACTTTGGAAAATTCAGGAGAATGTTCCCAAATTCGAGGCTTCAAAAGCCCTATGGTCTCATGCCATGGTGAATTTCCTATATGCATGGAGAATTAAAACAATGCAGACAGTAAATAAATCATTAAAAATAAAATACTTGATGAAATTAAATGATTTCTTTCCACATTATTCTCCTCTGTTCACTGAGCAATAGGGTATTTTTATTTTATTTTTAGGATTTTTCTATACAAAGTTATGAATTTTTGAAGTTCTGGTAATTAAATAAATAGAAAAATAGCCTATTTTCCTACTTATCCACGCGGCGCCACGCCATCCTCGGCAGCTCCGAAAGGCCACGCATCGTCTCCTGATTCGGCGCCGCCATCCGACTCGGCGTTCGGGGCCCGCCGGTTCATGCACCATTGCGCTGTCCGACTCGATCCAGACCGTCCGCTCGATACACGCTTGATCCGACGGCTCATGGTCATCGTCTACGACTGGTGTGCACCCGTGACCGTCAACCTTCTAACCCTAATTTCTCACTCGATTCTCAACGGATTTTTATGTTCTTATGCTCTATAGATTCATCTTGAGGAGACGAACACATCCATATGGTAAACATGTATTTAAATTGACTCAAATTAAAAGGAGAATCTCTGGAAGCTCGGGAAGAAGAGTGAGTCCATACCTTTGCTCAGAGAAGTGAAGCTTCGATCTGAGAGTTGTGTCACCTTCGATTGGGTCCAAGTAAGCTCCGGATGAAGTCCCTCGGCTCCGGTGAATCGTCTAGCTATGAAAGTGACCACAGCTCGATCACAAAGCTTCGGAGTCTAGAACAGATGGATGGCCCGGAGAGGGGGCTTTTGCCGGTGGACTTCTTCCCTCGGTCCGGTGAAGGTGTAGGACCAATCAATTTGGGGATTGGCTCACCGTGGAGAAGTGTCCTGGTTTTGGGCTTGGATTTCGACTCGAAATCGAGCTCACAGAGAGGAAATGGCGGGGGATTTCGAGCTGGGGATCAAGTTCTCTATGTGTGGGGAGTAGTCCGGAACAATTTTGCCGCAGTTTCCTTAAGGTTTGTTTCAGCACCTCTCATGGCCGAGAAGGGGTGGTGTTTAAATCAGGAGAGGGTGGAGGGCCTCCTGCGGGGAGTTAGGGCTCGGGATCGACCGCTCTGGCAAGAGAAGAACGAGCTACAATGGCCACTGGGATGGGGCAGCTCAGCAAGGTGGAATTCCAAAGTTTGGCTTCTCCCCATGTCTCGGCCATGGAGTTTTCCGCGACCCGTGCGGCCGGCCGGCGAGCAAGGGTCACCATCTCGACCGTGGAGGTCGGGGCTCGGCAATGGTGAAGTCAATCGTGCTTGGACATGTGTAAAGTGTTTGGATTAAAATGGAATGGAGATAAGGTCACTTTGAGTTCAAATGGGTCAACCCACCATTTTGGGCTTGGTGCACCCTTCCAAGTTCTGATTTTGGGCTGGGAGGATCATGTGAGTCAACCTACCAAAGGTAGTGAAGTCCACATCAAAGATTAGGTGGCAAAGTGTGGTTTAGAGTGTATCATGTTTAAGGTAAAAAGGTCTTAAGAAAGGTTTAAGAAAGAGATCCCTTCTCTTTCCATTAGTGGTTTGGTGAGGTGGAAAGTGGATTCCATGGCTCTCATGGCTCCTATGGGGCTCATGCATGGTTTCATGGCTCACCTTTGGCTTGGGGAAAAAGCCAAGTCAATTTCATGGAAATGGGTTTAAAGAAATTTTGGCATTTTGATGGGAATTTGGCATATGGCTTGATTTGGAACCATTTGATGATTGATTTGAACTTAGGGATGATTTTAACTAAGGGTATGATGATAAGAATTTGTTATATGGGCCTTGGCATGAAGTTTGGGCTTTTAGGAAGGTTTAAGAAAGTGGGCTTTTGGTTTGGAAATAAATTTATGGATGGGAAATTTGTGAAGGATTGGGCCAAACAAATGTTGGGTTTAGCTCATGGATGTGTCATGAGTGATTTGAAGCAAGTTGGGAGTGATTTGGGTTCGAATCGGGTCGAATTTGGGCTTCCTTGGTGAATGGGCCAATATAGGTCAAATTGGGCTAACTTGGGCCAATGTTGGGATAGGGTTGAAATTGATGAAAATAAATGTTGGGAAATGTTTATGGGAGTGTTTAAAAGAGGTTTTGGCTTTGGTTGGGTTTTGATTTTGAGATTTTGGTTTATTTGGGTTAGGTTTGGGTTTAGGTCAAAATTGGGCTTTTTGATTTTAGGTTGAATTTGAGTGGGGTTTGGGTCTAAATTTTTGGCAAATCATGTTAGTGTTTTGTTTGTGGGAATGTTAAGGAAGGTTTAGAAAAGATTTGGGGTTAATTGGAGTTGAATTGGGTGAGTTTGGGCTAAGTTTGGGTCATGGGTCCAAATTGGGCTTTAAGGTCCAAAGTGAAATTGGAGTCAAATGTCAATCAAATTGGGCTTGGATTTGGTCTAGATTGGTGTTGGGGATGTTGAATTGAAGTTTAGAATTGAATTGGACCAGAATTTGAGTCAATTGGGTAGGTTTGGTTTGACATTGGGTTCATTTCTGGGTTAAAATGGGTCAAATTAGGGGTTTTGATAAAAGTGAAAATTGACAAAATTGGCCCATGGTGTAGTTGAGCAAAATGAAATTGGGAATATTTGGGATTTTCTGGAATTTTCTGGGAATTTTCTGAATTTTTGGATTTTTTTGGCTAAGAGGGGCATTTTGGGTATTTGGAGGGTATTGGGAGGTATTTTTGGAATTTTTGGTATTTTTGGCTATGAATGATCAATTTGAGTAATGTGGGAATGTTTGGGATTGATTTTGAGGAATTTTGGGTAATTTAGGTGATTTTGCAAATTTTGGGTGGTTTCAAGGGTTTTGGGTAGGCTAAGCGGGTGTAGGGTCCCGGGGTCAAAAATTGAAAATTTGGAAAATTGAAGCTTGGGTGAATGTAAGTGGAATGAAATCATTTTGGTTGAGCCATGAAGCCATATCAAGCCCACATGAGCCATGAAGGGACTCATTTGAGGCATCCACTATGTTGTTCCTAACCCTCTACGCGAGGGCTTAGGGGTTAAGGACCATCCATGTGAATCACCTTCATGAGTCGGGAGGTCCAGTTGGGTGTGGGTGTGGTTTTAAGAGGTGTGTGAAAGTGTAGTGCATAGGTGTAGTGTGTGTGTAAGCCAACCCTTCACCGGACCAGAGCCACCTGTAGGCGGTCCTAAGTGCCAAAGAGTCCTATAGGAACTCATCCTTTAAACTTCCACATTTGATTTCAACCCTCTAGGTAATTAGGGGTCTACAATAAAGTTTGTGGAGTTTGCAGGGAGTTAAGAAGTGGTTTGAATTTCTAAGTGGTGGGTCCCAATTCTAATCCTCTAGGATAGTCAAAGGAAAAGCCTAAGGCTAGATCCTAAGTACTAAAGAGAAGAAGAGAAGACCTCATAAAAAATGAGGTCAACAGTAGTGTATAAATGTAGTGTTTGTGTAAGTCAGCCCTCACCAGACCAGGCCACCCAGGGCAGTCCTAAGGCCAAAGAGTCCTATAGGAACTCATCCTTTAAATTTCCACATTTGATTTCAACCCTCTAGGTGATTAGGGGTCTACGATCAAGTTTGTGGAGTCTGCAGGGAGTTAAGAAGTGGTTTGAAATTTCTAAAGGGTGGGTTCCACTTCTAGTCCTCTAAGATTAGTCAAAGGAAAAGCCTAAGGCTAGATCCTAAGTACTAAAGAGAAGAAGAGGAGACCTCATCAAAAATGAGGTCAACAAATGGACCCCAATAGGTGTGGTGAGCTGACGGAGCACACCGCGCGTATTGGTGTTGACCGAAGCGATCAACGAAACCAACACAAAAGTCAAAGTGACAAAATTAGGACAGAGTAGGAGAGTTTCTGCTGGGGAGTGTCAAGTATCTCTCTGAGACTGGAGATTCCTGAACTCTCGCCGGGGAAAGGAAAAGGAGGTGAATCCCAAATCATATGACCTGGGAGAATTCCAATTTAGATTTCGTTTTGTTTCAGTTTAAGTTTTGATGTGTAAGTTCAGATTTTAGCTTGAGTTTTAATTTAGATTGAAGTTTTGTTAAAATTAATTTGGAGGGATTTGAATCTTGAAATGAAAATCGGAATTTCGTGGTTTTAGATGTAACATCTTCAACCTCAAAAGAAAATTGAATTGATTGAATTAAATCATTACAATGAGGAAAGAACTCGTAGCAATGCAGTATTGGATGTAAAATCCTTAACCTCAAGAGTTTGATTTTGATGTATTTCATTGCGATAGGGAAAGAATCCTAAAGCAATGCAGTCTCGGATGTAAAATCCTCAACCCCAAGAATTTGATTTTGATGTATTTCATTGCAACAGGGAAAGAATCTTAAAGCAATGCAGTCTCGGATGTAAAATCCTCAACCCCAAAAAGTTTGAATTTTGATGTATTTCATTGCGGTAGGGAAAGAATCCTAAGGCAATGCAGTCTCGGATGTAAAATCCTCAACCCCAAAAGTTTGATTTTGATGTATTTCATTGCGGTAGGGAAGGAATCCTAAGGCAATGCAGTCTCGGATGTGAAATCCTCAACCCCAAAAGTTTGATTTTGATGTATTTCATTGCGGTAGGGAAGGAATCCTAAGGCAATGCAGTCTCGGATGTGAAATCCTCAACCCCAAAAGTTTGAATTTGATGTATTTCATTGCGGTAGGGAAAGAATCCTAAGGCAATGCCGTCTCGGATGTAAAATCCTCAACCCAAAAGTTTGAATTTGATGCATTTCATTGCGATAGGGGAAGAATCCTAAAGCAATGCAGTCTCGGATGTAAAATCCTCAACCCTAAAAGTTTGAATTTGATGTATTTCATTGCGATAGGGAAAGAATCCTAAAGCAATGCAGTCTCGGATGTAAAATCCTCAACCCCAAAAGTTTGATTTTGATGTATTTCATTGCGGTAGGGAAAGAATCCTAAGGCAATGCAGTCTCGGATGTGAAATCCTCAACCCCAAAAGTTTGATTTTGATGTATTTCATTGCGGTAGGGAAAGAATCCTAAGGCAATGCAGTCTCGGATGTAAAATCCTCAACCCCAAAAGTTTGATTTTGATGTATTTCATTGCGGTAGGGAAAGAATCCTAAAGCAATGCAGTCTCGGATGTAAAATCCTCGACCCCAAAGTTTGATTTTGATGTATTTCATTGCAATAGGGAAAGAATCCTAAAGCAATGCAGTCTCGGATGTAAAATCCTCGACCCCAAAAGTTTGAATTTGATGTATTTCATTGCGATAGGGAAAGAATCCTAAAGCAATGCAGTCTCGGATGTAAAATCCTCAACCTTAAAAGTTTGATTTTGAATTTTGATTTTGCAAAGATTTGTAGTGTTGATTTGAAAAGTGTGGAATTTTGGTGTTTCGAGAATTTCATGAAAGTTGTAAAAGACTTTCATGGAAGGAAATAGATTAGGAGGGAATATGTAGATGCTACATATCCCATTCAAAAGAGTTGATCGGAAGTTACTGGTTTGGATTGGATACAATTCCTCGCCATCAGATTCGATCCGTGTCAATGGAATCAACCGCTTCCATCCCAGACAAGGGAGAGAGTAGAACGGATTGGATTTCAGATTTGGAAGGTTGAGTTTGAATTTGATTGAGGTTTGATTTGAAATTTGGAAAGATTGAATTTGAAATTTGATTGAGATTTGATTTGAAAATCTGGAAGATCGAATTTGAAATTTGATTGAGATTTGATTTGGAATCTGGAAAGTTGAATTTGAAATTTGATTGAGATTTGATTTGGAATCTGGAAAGTTGAATTTGAAATTTGATTGAGATTTGATTTGACATTTGGAAGGTTGAATTTGAATTTGATTTAAAATTTGTGCTCATTTTGTTTGTCCTTTAACGATTCAAATTTTATTTTATCGTGAATTTGAAGTTCATCATTTTTTTATTTAGATTTTTAAGGAAAGTTTTCTTTCATTCTCTTTTTTTTTTGTTTCTTTTATGTTCTTTGTTCGAAGTTCATTTAACTTTAATGGCGTTTCTCAGTCAACTTGCACAAAAGAGGTGAAGGCCAAAAATGTGACATGGTCACTTTCATTCCAATCATGCTGAAGATACATCATACAACTCGATCTGGAATACATCTCATATAGTCCATGTAGACTCAAAACGGATTATGTATGATCTTTGTCGATCCATCCAAAAAGGTATCTGTCAAAAATCCATGTCTGAATAGTGAGGTACATGGTCAATAACATCACCTTCCAGGCCATCCTTGGCAAGGATGCCGTATGGATGTACGTTGGAGGTGTGATACTTTCCATGTAACTCACGACTCGTAAGGCCGGAGGCTTTCTAGCTCCGGTCCGGCTCGGAAGTGGTAAGGTGTCTTCCCGTCGTCCATCCTTCCGAAAGTAACCGAGATCCGCTTCACCGGTACTCCCGGTATGCAATGTTTAGCGACATCCGCTCCGTTGCCCTTCGATATCATGACGGAACCTACACGTAATGGTATCTTTACCGGCCCTCGGAACTCACCCGGGCCTCGCTATCCGGAGGTCGGATCCGAACATGATATCACATTCGTTCGAAAAGAAACGTGCGAGAAGGTCCGACAAAGTCGTGGTGATCTATGTGCGGGGGTATGCAATCACCCTTCTTGTAAATGTTAATGATGCAACTGTTGGGTATGCAATCCGCCGGCAGTACCCTCCATGTTATCATTCTTTTTACCATCCTTTTGATGACTAATGGCATCGGATCCACCCGGCCATGACGGAGTATTCCGGTGGGTTTCCCTTCCTGTCTTCTCGCGAAGTCTGTAGCAGCATCCACACTGTATGGTAATTCTACCTTTCCCTGGCATCCATCTCCGGGGTTCTGAGTAAGTGTTTTCTCTTAGGCGGCCCGCTCGGCCCATTCTTTTCAAATCCCGGATGCAGTCCACGATTTGTTGTTGTTCGTACTCTGAGAACACGTCTGTATGTAGCTCGAGGCCTTCTAGTATATTGATCCTCCTGCCTCTGATTCTCTCGAAGTATTCAAAAGTTTTCTTCTCGACATTCTGCATCCTTTCTAGCTCGTATTCTGGAATAATTTGCAAATGGCGAGGCCTGGTGACGTATTGTGGGATATATGGCTCAATCCCTTCACGTTCTCCTGCATACCTCGGCTCCTCGGGGATGGTGTCCGTCGGGACATCCTCCGGGGTTGCTTCCGCAACAAGGTTATGCATTACCGGTGGCTTTGTCTGGTGGCGTTGTAGCCTTCTTTCTTCTGTTCTTCTTAAGATTTCCCCGGTCTCTTCTGTTATCCTCGGAGCTGGCCTCCTTTCTTCAGGTCCCTAGTGAACTGGTGTCCTTGAAGTGTATGTACTGGCAGTAGCAACTGCCTCGTCGCGCTGGTCTCGTCGCTAATTTAGTTAACATCTTGCGGATACGGAGATTTTTATTTCTTCGTTGAGTTGTCGTGAGAGTAGCTCTTCGTACTTCCCGAATCTCCGCGGGCGCGGCGCCGACAAGCTCGACCTCCGCCGTAGCGACTACGGACTTGATTCTCTTGTCTTCTTCGGTGCTTGTTTTCCTTTTCGTCTGCCGGAGTGGTGGCTCGAGCCACCCACTTTCATTACTCGTCCGACCGGGCGGTTCCTCTCGGTCAACCGGGACCCGCTCACTTTCCTCGTATCGCGGGCCCGCCGGTGCGAAGTCCGAGTCGATCTCGATTATCGCTCCATCTTTCACCCTCTTTTCGTCGAGTGCAAGGCTTACGCCATTTCTAAAGTTCGAGACCAACCGCCCGTTCGACATTTCCCCGCGAAAAGACAAGGAAAAGGATCGGGGTCGTACTAAGAACAAGAACATTAAGAAAATGTTTATTAAAGACAGTTTTTTTTTATTATTCCTTTTATATTTTTAAATTCAACAGGAATGAAGTGGGATAAGATTAGGAAAGAGATTTTGATTTGGAAAAGAAAACAAGGAAAACTTTATTATCATGATTTTATTTATTTTAGCACATTTTTTATTATTTTTGGGTTCGGACCCAGTCATAAGTAACTACTTCGCCCGTGCTTCTAGGGATGAAGAATTCATTCCTTCGAAACATCAGGTAGCGTAATACTTTTTCAAGTATCGTCCGTTGATCGGAAGCATATGTCGTTCCCTTGGCAGCTCACTAGCCGGTAGGAGCCTCCCGAGTAGACTCACCTCAACCACAAACGGTCCTTCCCAAGTGGGTTCAAATTTTCCTTCTATCTTGCGGTGTGCAAGGATAGGTCTCGAGAACGAGAACTAAGTCACCAACTTTAAAGGTTCTTGGGCGGACCCGATCTGTCATGGGCTTGAACCATCTTAGCTTGGTATAGTTCTAAATTCCGTCTGCGCTGCAAGTCTTTTCCTTCCGGGCTTTCCAATTCTTCTAGTCGTAATTTGGCATTCTCTTCTCGTCGTGATTTTGTTTGCAACCGCAATTCCGAGTGAAGGAAGCCGAACCTCTAAAGGTAACACTCGCCTCGGACCCATACACCGGAGCGTAAGGTGTAGCTTGAGTAGGAGTTCGAAGGTTGTCCGGTAGGCCCATAAGGCTTCTAATAACTTCTCGTGCCAATTTCTCTTATTGTCGTCCAAAGTTTTCTTTAAAATTTGAACGAGAGTTTTATTAAAAGCCTCGCCGAGGCCGTTTGCTCTTGGGTAGTAAATTGTTGAATATCGCCGCCGATTCCGTGTCTCCCGACAAAATTGTTGATTTGTGTGCTTCTAAATGCCGACCCATTATCCGAGATGATCCCGTGCGGCACTCCGAAACGGTAGACAACTTGGTTCTTGAAAACCGTAGCACGTGGTGTGCTTTCACTTCTCCGAGTGGAACCGCCTCGCCCACTTAGAAAAGTAATCTGTAGCCGCAAGAATGAAACGATGTCCTTTTGAAGATGGTGGTTCTATTGGACCCACTATATCTGTGCCCCAACATTCAAACGGCCACGACGCAATTGTCGGATGTAGCACATTTGGAGGTTGGTGTAGAACCACTCCGTGCACTCGGCATTGGTGACGGCTCTTGGCGATTTTCATGCAGTCGGTCATCATCGAGGGCCGTAGTACCCTAGCCTTTTAATTTTCATTTTCATCTTCGGACCCGACCGGTGAGCGCCACGCAGTCCCGAATGCACCTCTTTAACAATTTCACGGGCCTCGGACCCGCTTAGGCACCTTAGCCACATTTGATCGAAAGATCTTCCGTATAACGTGTTGTTTACTAATGCGTAGGACGTAGTTCTTTTCTTGATCCGATGGGCTAACGACCTATCGTCCGGTAGTTTTCCCTGTTTGCGGGTAGTCCATTAATGGCCGTCGCCAATCTTCTCGTGTTTTTTGTCACCGCCGCAACCGATTCTTTTTCTTTTTCGATTTGTGTATTGTGTCTATGTCGAGTCGTGATAGGACCCGACGTCCGTGAACCGACATTTCCACCGATTCATCTTGCAAGCGGGAAAATTCTTTTGCGAGACGGCTAACGCATCTGCTAAAGCGTTTTCATTCCTCGGGAATTTTGTAGATTGTCACATTTGGAATCCGTTCCAACAACTCGTATGGCATACCTGGAAGTATTGCTCGAGTCTTGGTTTTAAAATTCTGTATCGTCCGGCGATCTCGTTGAATGATTAACTCGCGAATCCCCGTAGATGTCGATGTTTGTTATCCCCATTCGAATAGTTAATTCCAGTCCCGTTATGAGGGCTTCGTATTTTGCTTCGTTGTTCGTACACGACTCCGTCAAGTGGTAGGAGTATCTCAACATCCCCGCTCCGTGTTATAAAGATTAATCCGATCCCCGCCTTACCGGCACTATCACTTGCGATTCTTCGTCTTTATGTGCCGAAGATGCTCCATCGAAATATAATTCCCAACGTCGATCATCGGGGTCTTCTAAGCTCATTATTTGTTCGTCCGGCAAGTCGTCATCGAGAGGAGATTCTGCCGGCAAAGGGTGTGCCGCGACGAAGTCTACTAGGATTTGTCCCTTTACGAGCACGAAGAGGCACGAAAGTTATATCGAATTGCAATAATATCATCGACCATCCGGCAAGTCCGCCGGAAAGCGTTGGACGTGTCATCAAGTATCGCAATGGATTAAATTTCGAGATCGAGTCGACCTTATGAGAAAGCATGTAGTGCCCGAGCTTTTGAGCGGCGAAGATCGGGGCCAAACAATGCTTTTCAATTGCGGGATACCTTATTTCCGTCGGAAGTAAACGACGCGCTTAGGTAGTAAAGAGCATTTTCTTTACCCTCATCATCGACCCAGGCTAACGGGGCTCCGAGAGAGTCGTCTAAAGCCGCGGTATAAAGTATCGCCGGTCTACACCGAGATCGGGGCCGCTAAGACAGGAGGTGTCATTAAATATTGCTTAATGTCCTCGAAGGCCTTCTGGCATTTTTCTTCCCAAATAAATTTGGCGTCTTTTTTAACTAGTACCGAGAAAGGCTGACACCTACCTGACAAGTTTGAGATAAAGCGTCGAAGATATGCCAGCTTCCCTTGAAAAGATCGTAGTTGTTTTAAGGTTTTGGGAGGCGGCATTTCTAAGATGGCTTTTATCTTTTCCGTATCGATTTCAATTCCACGATGTCGGACAACGAATCCTAAGAATTTCCCGGAGGTGACGCCGAAGGCGCATTTTAAGGGATTCATCTTAAGGTTAAATTGTCTTAATCGTTCGAAAACAATTCTCAAATCATATAGGTGGTTGTCCTTTACTTTGCTTTTGATGACCACATCGTCCACGTAGCATTCGACTTGATTGTGGATGAGATCATCAAAAATTCTTGTCATCGCTCTTCGGTATGTTGCTCCTGCGTTCTTCAGTCCGAATGGCATCACTATGTAGCAATATACTCCGATCGGCGTTCGAATGCTTCGTAAGTTTTTCATCTTCCGGAGCCATTTTTATCCGGTTGTATCCCGAAGATCCATCCATGAATGAGAATATTTCATGTGTCGAAGCAATGTCGATCATTAATTCGGGATCGGTAGAGGAATTCATCTTTTGGACATGCCTTGTTTAAATCTCTCGAAGTCCACACAAATTCCGATCCGACCATTCTTCTTTCCGATCGACACCACATTGGCTAACCAAGTCGGGTATTGTTCTTCACGGACAAATTTAGCATCTATTAGCTTTTTAACTTCAGCTATGACTTGTCGTTCGATTTCTAGACGCATTCTTCCGGAACCTTGTCCGACCTGGAACGTAGCAGGATCCCCTCCTAGCTTATGGATCGCGACCTCCGGAGCTAAACCCGGCATCTCATCGTAGCTCCAAGCAAAACAGTCTTTAAATTCCATTAATAACTTGATTATTTCTTCGGAGCCTTCTTTATCGAGTAAGGAGCTAACAAAGGTAGGTCTAGGCTCTTCGCTAGTACCTAAGTTAACTTCCGTTAACTCATCTATTGTAGATTTGATCTCTTCTTCGAACTCTGGTGGAGCGTCTCCAATTTGTAAATCTTCGAGTTCTTCTGTAGTTTCCATGCAGTTTCCATTAAACTCGCAAGTGACAACCAAGCAAAATTCAGTATCGTCAACTGATCCTACTGTGCCGAATCCGAGACCATGCTTCGAATTGGGTGGACGACCGGAGTTATTCCATAATTTTTCAAAATGTTGTGATTGACCTTTTGTCCATTGTCGAGGTAAGAAACCACGCTGAATTAAATTTTGAACACAGGGAGAGTATCACTCAAAAGGTAATTCCATTAATTCGATGAAGTGACATCTTCAAATTGTACATTATTTTCAGTTTTGGAGGAAGGATCACCACGGTAGAACTTGAAGGGCTTTGCACTGCCGCTACGTACCTCTTTGACCACCATACCTTCGATCTTATTAGAATGGATCGGGGTCAGGGTCATAGTATGTACATAGTGGTTAATCTTCTCGTACATCGATTTATATTCTTCGTTCTTTTCATCTTCGAGAAGGATCCTGAATTGCGGCTTCTTCCGACTTATTGTCGTTGCTTCTTGTTTGATCTCTTTTTCTTCTTCGAACTCGTCTTCCCAATCAACATTGATGGCCGGTTTCCTCTCGTCCAATCGTCCTAACGTCTCCGCCACGACCTCGTCCCCGGCCTCGACCTCGGATGTGAGTTGTGGAGAAACCTTCACCATCTCGCCGTAAGGGAGTGGTGAGTGACTCGTTGAACTAGAACTTCAGGTTCTTCGTTGTCCCGAACTTCCTTTGCTTCATTCGTTATGGTATCTCTGGAGAAGATTGTTTTCTTCGGCGGTGCGTAATAAGCTGCATCTTCATGAATTCCATTTTCATGTACGGAGAATGGTTGTAAGTCACCTTTGATGCACTGTTCCCCTCCATCGTAGTATTTGATGCACTGATGTAGAGATGATGGTACCATCCTGTTTTCATGTATCCATGGTCGGCCCAGTAGAGCGTTGAATGACGTTTCTGAATCAATTATGTGAAATTTCGCGGTTGTCTTTGCCAAGTCACCGGTCTTCATTAGTAGTGTTATCGATCCGAGGGATCTTTCTCCATTCTGGTTGAATCCTCTTAATAACATTTTGTCTGCTTCGAGCTCGCGAGCATCAATTTCCAAGTATGCTAGCGTTCGGAGATTCATTATATTGATTGATGCTCCCGGATCCACCAATACTCCGGAGAGTGTAAACTTCCCAATTGTAATCGAAATGTACAACGGTCGGTTGTGGTCTCGTCGTCCCAAGTAGTAGATCATTGTCCGTGAAGGTGACACCTCGTCGTTCCTTTAACGAACAAACCTCATCTAAGGAATCTCCGGCCATTTGAGCTAAGCAAATTTCTGGATCAAGGAAGGCCTTGATCAGAGCTTCTCTCATCTCCTTTCGATAAAATGAGAGCGTCGTAGATGCTCGGTTGGCCGGTAGTTTCCTAAGATGGGCTAGCACGTTGTAGTCCACTTTATTTCCATGTGTCTCGATTTCTTCCCGAATGGGTATTTCTTCCGCCGGGTTGGTTCTTCCCGAACAACCACCTGCTTTCCTTTGTCCTTTGGACCCATTCTCGGAGGTAGAACTCTTCCACTTCTCAAGTTAACTTCTGTAATTTCTTCTGAATCCAGTATTGAGTTTGCTGGTGTCTCCTTTTGAATCGGAATGACAGGTTCTTCTAGATTAGCTTCAGAATCGGAAGGCTCTAACTCTATTGTGACTGGAGCTCCTCGAAACTCGCAAATAGATTCGTTGCTTGTTGAACTCTCGTAGCCTCCTTGGTGGATGTCTTCTTTGTCATTGTGATCGTCGAGATTGTGTATGATTTGAGAATTGTCATTTGTATCGGAATTGATGTCCGGATTGTCGCTAGTTACGTAATCGTTAGAAACGATCAAAACGTAGCCAACTCTATAACCCTTATCATTATAAGATCCCACCGGAGTGAGCGGATAATCATACGAGTCGGAGGTTCGAGGATTTCTCCCCGAATCGGAAACAACTATCCTAGGATAAGCAGCCCCTAGTCTAGCCTTAAGAGCCTCAGTCTTCTCTTCTTCGTCGATTTTCTTCTTTTCTTCAGTCGTCTCTAGTTGAGGTGGTTCTTCTATCGCAAGTGATAGTGTCGACTTGACAGGTTTCGAACTCTGAATTGAGGCTTGCACCGAAGCGGTTTGGATGTGATCCAAAATCTTCTTCGAAGACTTTGTCCAAGCGGTAGTCCATCCATCATCAATCGCATAGGGATCTATTGGAACAATGAGATCCGTCGAGATAACATCGACGGAACTTCCTTTACGGGGTTCCTTCATGTACTCCTTCGGGATCGTTATATTCCCTTTCCGAAGATTGTCGTTGAGCCAACTTTTCGAAGGTAATACAATCTTCTATCTTATGCCCAAGCATCCGGTGGTAAGGGCAAAAGTCGGGATCACCTTTCTTGTCGACTTCTTCCGGTCTCTTAGGTTCCGGTAGTAGGAAATCCGGAGTCTTCATCAAACTCGCGGAACATTTTCGGCATCGCCTCATTCTTGAACGGATACTCCTCGCTCGAAGCTCCCTTAACGTACGTTGCGGACGAGGCGGTTGTTCATACCGTTGAGATGACCGATAGCCGGGTCGGGGTTGCTCGGTAATCTCGTTGAGGTTGCTCGCGGCCGTTCGACGATATTTGTATCGGTTGCTTGCCTTTATCGAGTCGCCGCAACGATCCCGGACTTCTTTTCAAAAGTTTTCACGGGCTTCTGTTTGTCCGTTTTATCGGTGAAACTTAATTGCTTCGCCTCCTCTTGCAAGCTTCCGGCCTTGCTTAACAACTTCTCGAAAGTCTTAATAGTAAATCCCTTGAGGAGAAGTGCTATCGGGCCATGAATGCTCTTTAGTAAAATGCCGATTGCATGCTGTTCTTGTAGTTGCGGCTCACACTTCATACTTAGGTTCCTCCATCGAAGTATGTAGTCCACCAAGGTTTCGTTGGGTTTCTGCTTCTCTACCACTAAATCACCTATAGTGATGTGGTGCTGAGCTCCGACAAATCGCTTGATGAAGAGGTTCTCTAGTTCTGAAAATGTCTTCACCGAACCGTTCGATAATTCCGCATACCAGTCAAAGGCGATCCCTGACAGGCTGCTGACAAATTGTCTGAAGAGCAATGCATCACTTCCGCCGGCGTTGCAACAACTGGCACGAAAAATGTGCAAGATGCTGCCGAGGGTTTCCGGTTCCATCAAAGGTCTTGAACAGAGGTGGTACAAAGCCTTTCGGATATTGGACAGCGTCGAATTCTTCAGGGTAAGGTCTACCCGTCCGAATGGATGTCCCGCTCTTTGATTGTGCCAAGGCTTCTCGCACTTGCTTGTTCCAACAAGCTCTTGATATCCTTTTCCGGAATCATGCTTTGTGTTGCATCCTTCTTTAATTGATCATCCCCGTTGACGGATGTAATCTCCTTTCCTCCGTCTACAATGTGAATGACTTCTGGGGGTGTTCCTCTTTGGGGTTGATCTTGACTCTGGAGAGTGGCTAGGGCTACAGCCATTTCTTCCATCCTTTTTGCCATTTGGGCGATCGTATCATCTTTCTCTTGAAGCCGCTCCTCATTACTTCCGGTTCCTCTCTTTCGCGACTGCAGGGGCACCTCGTGAAGCCGACGAAGCTCGTGTTTCAACCATGTTAATTTCTCGCATACTCATCATCCATGAACTACGACGAGTCAATCTCATCTCCGAATTTCTCTTCTCTCTCCCTTGCTAATCGTCGAATATCGGTCCTTAACTTTTCCATAGCATCTTCTAGTGGTCTTTTCCGTACATCCTTGCGGTTGTCATGTGATAACCGTCGGGTTTCCTTCTCATGAGTCCCCTTTATCGCAGTAGCACTTTCTTCGGATTCAAGTCTCCCGACGAGACTTTCCTTCTCGAGTCGTTGTTTCAATCTTAATTGTCCGGTAGTGGGACGCCATACCATCCTTCTAGTAGCGAAGGTTTAGGACGAGATGGTCATCGTCGCCAAATGCTCGGAAGGTGGTATCCTCCCTAATCCGTAGTCCCGAAACAACGACGAGTGGACTAGCTTTCATCCTTTTATTTGGCTTTTCTGCAACGATAGCAGGTTCTACTCGCGGCCCAAGACGGATTTGACTGGCACCCGCCCTATCCTTCTTAAAATTTCTGATATAGGGCACCTTTCCTTCTTTGCTAACTTCTCTATCAAAGTTTGCAATCGAGCAAACGACGTAGTTCGGCCCTTTTCTTACGACTATCGTTGTAATATACGGGCCGAGGCAATGCGGCAAGCAATCTTGCGAACATTTTCCTCATCCTCTCGCGGCGGAGAGGGGATGGAATCTACTTCCTCCCAAAAGTGGTATGTATTCAGCAACGGTGTATACTCGGGTAGTTCCGGGATTTCTTCTAGAAAGCAACTTCAGCGGCTCCGGCTTCTCACAGCAATCCTTCTACTTCGTTCCTTCTCCGAGTCCGTGTCGGTGATGGAATTCTAGAGCTGGACCCGATTTCAAAACGAAGGTCTCACGGAAGGTCCGTACCCTCCACGGTAACGAGTTCATCATAGTTCCGGATTTCCTTCCCCTTTAATTTGGCGGGAGCCGGGGTAGGTGCAGAGACAACTGGACCAGTGGGGGTAGCAACAACAGGTCCTCTCGTGGACGAGCAGTACTCCTCTCGACTGGAATTTTTTGCAGAGGAGGAATTCGTGAGTCGACTTGAGGTTAAACTCGAACAACGGTTTCTCGGCTTCGATACTTTGCTTCGTGAGTGAAAAGAGAGTGACGTCGGGGATTTTGATGTCGGTGTCCCCGAATCCTCGTCCGAATCGAATGATTCCATTATCGGCGATTCGTCCTTAAATATGGCCGAGTCGAGTCCGTCGACGAAGGAGAAGATCGGCTTTGGGGCTTCCATTTCTGCAGGGCAGATTCCAAGTGTTAGTTCCCGAATCGTGCTTCTTCTTGTCGTACAACTTATGACGAAAAGAAAGAGTCCGAACACATTTCTGTTTATCTTAGTGTATTTGTGGTATTAAAAGAAAATTATCTTTTTTAGAAAAGATTTGTTCGTTAGGAAGGAGAATTATTAAAAGAAGGAGAGTCGTAGGAAGGGTAAAAGGAATCGATTAGGAACCGGAAAAGGAAGAGGAAGTCTTGTAGGAACTTCTCGACCCGCAAGATCGCTCCTAAACTAATACCTATCGGGGTCCACCCCACCTCGAAATGAGGTAAAAGGATCTCGGAACCTCTCTGTTTAGGGTGTCTAAACAAATGGCTCCTAAATCCGAGAGAATGTTGGCTATACTTGTTCAAGGTAGAAATGAACATAGTATTCCAACGGAAAGAAGGGTAGTTTGATCCACAAGGGACATGGATACACTACTGATTTTTGAAAGCAGAATTATCTGATTAAAATGGAGAGAGGAACTAGTCCCCAGCGGAGTCGCCAGAAATTGTACGGCTTATTTTTAGGTTGAGTGTTGTATTTTTTAAAAGGGGTCACCTACAAAAGTTGTCGGCGAATTTTTTATATTTTAAATTTAATTTAAATATATAGTTTAAAAGATAACATTTGATTTTGAAAATAATTTTAAGTTTAAAAGTTTTAAGATATGAAATCAAACCAATCTCACATCCCAAATAGTTTATATAAACGAGCACCGCACCACAAATCGTGTATCTATCCCGAAGAATGTATACACACTCGCTCGATGATGGAGCTCGATTAAATAAACTAGGAGAATTGTGACATCCGTTTGGTCTGCGAACCAATTTTATAAGCCGACAAGTTCCCCTTCTTAATATAAATGAATTAAGCAGGGTTTATATTACATGGGTTCTTAAAGTTCCCTATAAGGGCAAGCACCTATAGTTAATTACATCTTAAATGAAGTGAATCATCTAAGAAAACTCTCGATAATAATCAATAGTTCTGCTCTCAAGAATTTCAAAGTTTAAGTTTTCAAAGGATTGAATTTTGGAATTTCAATAGGGAATAGATCAAATTTGGAACATTTTATTTTGGGAATCTAAAGGAAGAAAGGTAGGAGAAATCACAGATTCGAAGCGAACTCCGATAATTTCCCGACTGTCCTATTGTTTCGGCTTGGATTTAGGAAAGCCCTAATGTTTATTTAGTATTTTGATCTTTCCAATTTTAATTAGTTAGGACTTATATTCGTATGATAAAATCATACAAATAGTCTCGAAGATGTGAGGGTTTATGTCGTATCGGACGACTACCTCGGAGTCCTAAGACCGGTTAGGGCTTAATTTACATGATATGATCATGCAAATGCCTAACGAAGAGTCGAGGATTTATGTTGCACTAGTGCAAGCTACCTCGAAGTCCTATGGCTTGGTTATTTAATTCTAAGAAAGTTTTGTCGAAGTAGACTCGAGTTTTGCCGATGACGATGGCCGTGCCGCCCACCATGCTCCGAGCTCCTTGTTGTTGCAGAGGTTTAGTTTTAGAAATCATAAATCGGAGATGAGAGAAGTGTTTTGGTTTAGTAGAAAATCTTAAAATCCAGGTGTTTTTTAATATTTTAATTAAACAAATCTTAAAGTTGATTATAACAACACCGGTTAAGATCCCACGTGCTCCATCCTTCCAGCATCGTTATTTTTATCGGATTCACTTAGTCCAGATGAATTTGTTAAACTCAACTAAATGAGTTCCACACTTTCATTTAGACCGTGGGAAATCCCGTTAGCAACACGTAGGTTACATCATCCGAGGTATTCCCGATCATCCAACAAGACGTTTTAATTTAGTTGTAGTTGTAGTTTTGTTGTTCCGTTTGTGATTAAATTTTGAGTTGTTTTATGTTTTGAAATGTTGTGGCGGTGAATTTTATCTTGCAATGACTTTTAATTTAGTTTTGGTTTCAGTTTTAGGGGCTACCCTAAAGGTGTGAGTTTTCATGCAACAATTGTTTATCATGCAAGAAAAGTAAAATGCATTTCGCAATAAAGTAAATTGCGAGAAAGTAAATCGCAATAAAATAAAAGCGTACCCGGAGGGTCTTCCCGTCATCCCAAGTCGCACTTAAACACAATTTAGAATATTTAAGCATTTAAAGCAAGTTCCTCAGTAAAGCTAAGGGAAGGGTTATGGTTTTCTACCAAGTTCCTAATCCTATAGCTAGTCATTTCCTATGACGTCTAGTTCTTGTGTTTTGGTTTGAGGACGATTTTCTTCATCAAAGAACAATTAAGTTTAGTTGTTCTTATAAACATCCTATCATATTGAGGAAGTGCTTAAGAAGAATCTTAAATATCTTTTCAATATTGCTAGAATTGTTTTAAGTCCAAATGAATTTAATTATACAAATGAATTAATCGTCGAGGAATTCAAGTTTTGTTGTTATCTTACTCGACTGAACCAGGACATTTGAATATCCTATGAGTGAAGTATCACTTCATTTAACGTTCTGTTTAGGAGTTATGACAACAAAAGCTTTCGAGGGCAAATTGATGTTCAAATGGTTTATGATTTAATTTCAGTTAACGGGTTTAAATTTGGAATAGTGTTCAAGTTGCTTTATTTTTATTTTTTGAATTTCTTTATGTCTTAGGTGATGTTACTTTTAATTCAATTTAATTTAACTTTAATTTAATTTGGTTTAGTTTTAATTTTAATTTAATTTCGATTTTAATTTTAACTTGATTCTATTATTTATTTTAATTTATTTCAATTTAATTTGATATGATTTAATTTAATTTAATTTAATTTGATTTTAATTTAATTTGATTTAATTCAATTTAATTTAATTTAATTTAATTTAATTTAATTTAATTTAATTTAATTTGATTTAATTTAATATGTTTTAATTTAATTTAATTTAATTTAATTTAATTTAATTTATTTAAATTTTAATTTAATTTTATTTTTAATTTTAATTTAATATTTTATTTTAAAAGGGTTTTGATTTAAATAATTTAACTTTAATTTAATTTAATGATTAAGTCTTTTAGCATTTTAAATCTTAAATTTGAATTATCATTTTAATTAGGAATTAAATATTATTGAGATGATTAATTTAGGGATTCTTAAATTAAAGAACAAATCTCTTCCTAATAATATCCCTATTTTAATAATTCCAATTTTATTATTCTTCCAAATTTAATCAATTATTTAATTAAAGTTCATTTCAATTATTTTTAAATTGTTTAATAGGTTTCTACCCTTTAATTATTTAAATTTCAATCATCCAAATCAGATTAGGATCAAATATTTTACTCTTTGATTTTATTAAGCCTAAAGTTTTAATTAAAGATTACAATTTTAATTATCATTTTGCCCTTCAAGCTTAATAATTTCATAACTCACTAAATTGAGGTTAAATGAACTTGAAATTTTTATGTGACTTCACTCATATGTCAATAAAGACATGAGAGGAGAAAATGTGATTTTTCTGTATTTAATTTATTTATGTAATTATTTTTGGTGGAAAATAGAGATTTCCAAGGAAAATTTAATAATATGACCAAGGGAAAGTTTCTGTCCTTAAGAAAATTATGGAACATTTCTAATGACGAGAGGACCACTTGGACCAATTTTGGTGATTTTTTGAATTATATTCTTTTTATTATAATTATTTTGAGTTTTGGAGTATTAATTAATTTAAAAATAAAATAAAGGTTGAAAAATGAATTTTATATTTTTTAAAAATCTCTCTGATATCAAGGAAGTCAGAGAATCAATTTTTACAATTTTCTAAATTTTCTTTGATTTATTAGAATTATTTTAATGGGAATACTAGAAATATACATTTTTTAAATTTTAAAATTACCTTAGGGCTTTAAAATTTAATATCTCATTATAGAGACTTAAGAAAAATATGGGGTTTGTTCCTAAGTGATTAGAATTCAAAATGTGACATTTTAGTGAATTTTATTATTTTTGTGATTTTTATTATTTTTTATTTATTAAAATATTAAAATAATGCAAAAAATTAACTTTTTAGAAAATTGAAATTTTAATTTTCATAAATTCCCCTAATATCAGAGAGGCTCCAAAACCAATTTGGTGAATTTTTGAAAAGCATTTTGAAAGTTATGAATTTTTAAAGTTTAAATTGGCTAAATGGCTTAATCAACCCATTTAAGTAGGGCTAACCAAGTCCAATTGACTTCAAATTTTTATGGTGGGTTCCTCTGATCCTAAAGGTCAGTGGAGAATTGATTTCAAGTCAATTTGGTGTATGATTAGCACTAATTAATTAAGGACCTATTTTGGGTGTTTAAGCCAATTAGGGTTATTCCAAGTGAATTAATTCAAAACCTATTTTTCCTAGGGTCCTCTGGTCATAAGAAACATCACCAAATTTTCCTAGAATTTATTTCACAACATGCTAATTATTGGATTTAAAATAGTCAAAACAAGTAACATGAATTTGAAAAATCAATAACTTCTCATAGGGATGGCCTCGACTTTGGAAAATTCGTGGAATGTTCCCAAATTCGGAGGCTTCAAAGCTCCTATGGTCTCATGCCATGGTGAATTTCCTATATGCATGGAGAATTAAAATAATGCAGAGGGTAAATAAATCATTAAAAATAAAATACTTAATGAAATTAAATGATTTCTTTTCCACATTATTCTCCTCTGTTCACTGAGCAAGAGGGTATTTTTATTTTATTTTTCTGATTTTTCTACACAAAGTTATGCATTTTTGAAGTTTAGGGAATTAAATAAATAAGAAAATCCCTATTTTTCTATTTATCCGAATCGGCGCCGCGTCAACCTTAGCATCTCCGAAGCGCCGCGTGGCGCTTCCGATTCGACGCCGTCATCCGAGCTCGCCGCTCTAGGGCCCGCCGTATCGTTCCGTCTCCTCATCCGGCGCGATCCCCGGCCGTCCGTCCGCGCGTGTATCAAATGAACGGCATCAGTTCATCGTCCCCAAGCGTCCTCACCCGAGAGCCGTCCACACTAAAACCCTAAGAACTCACTCATTTCTCAACGGATTTTCGTGTTCTTATGCTATATGGATTCGTCTTGAAGAGACGAATACATCTATACGGTGATCATGCATTGAAATTAAGGCATTTGAAATGGAGAATCTCCAGAAGCTCGGGATAAAGAGTTAGCTCATACCTTTGCTCGGAGAAGTGTGGCTTCAATCCGAGGGTCGTGTCACCTTCGATCGGATCCCAGCGAAGCTCCGCATGAAGTCTCATGGTCTGGTGAATTGCCTAAGTATGATTTCGACCAAGCTCGATCACAAAGCTTGGAGTCTGGAACAGATGGGTGGCCTGGAGAGGGGGCTTTTGCTGGTGGACTTCTTCCCTTGGTCTGGTGAAGGTGTAGGACCAATCAATTTGAGGATCGATCCACCGTGGAGAAGTGTCCCGGTTTTGGGTGGAATTTTGGCCGAGAAATCGGGCTCTCATTGGTGGGGATTAGTGGCAAATTGGCACCGGGGATCAACTCGCTCTAAGTATGGAGAATGATCCGGAGCAATTTTGGCGAGTTTCGGCAAGGTTCGGTTCAGCACCCCTCATGGCCGAGAGGAGGTGATGTTTAAATCGGAGAGGGTCGAGGGCCGCTCGTGGGGAGTTAGGGCTTGGGATCACTGCATAGGTCAAGGGAAGAACGGCCGTGGTGGCCACTGGGCATGTGGGCAACTCGACAAGGTGGAATTCCAAAGTTCGGCTCCTCCCGAAGTCTCGGCCATGGTGTTTTCCGGCGACCCGGGCGGCTGGCCTGGCAGGCATGGGTCACCCTCGGGTCCGATGGGTCGGGGTCGGAGATTTGTGCAGTCAATCGGCCATGGACATGTGTAAAGGGTTTGAATCAAAGTGGAATGGGAAAGGGCTAGTTTTGGGTCTAAATGGGTCAACCCTTGGTTTTGGGTTAGGTTCACCCTCCAAGGCCAATTTGGGCCGAAGGGAAAGTCACTTGGATCGACTTCGATTAGTGGGGGTCAAGTCACAATCCAAGTACAATTAAGCTTAAGCAAGAGTTAGGGGAGACATGGGAGTGGTTAATCACTCTTAAGAGAATCATTAAAGGGTCCCCTCCTCTTTCCATTTTGGGTATGGTGAAGTGTCCAAGGTTTTCATGGCTCACATGTGGCTCATGCATGACTTCATGGCTCACCTTTGCCTTAGAAAAAGCTAAGTCAACTTTCATGAAAGAGGTTTTTAGGAATTTTGGTAATTTAGGAGTGATTTGATGGGATTTGGCACATGGCTTGATTTGGAACCATTTGATGGTTGATTTGAACTTAGGGATGATTTTAATTAAGGGTATGATGAGAAGAATTTGTCATATGGGCTTTTAAGCATGTAAGTTTCGGCTTTTAGGAAGGTTTAAGAAAGTGGGCTTTTGGTTTGAAAATAAATTTATGGATGGGAATTTTGTGAAGGATTGGGCCAAACAAATGTTGGGTTTAGCTCATGGATGTGTCATGAGTGATTTGAAGCAAGTTGAGAGTGATTTGGATTTGAATCGGGTTGAATTCGGGCTTCTTGGTGAATGGGCCAATATAGGTCAAATTGGGCTAACTTGGGCCAATGTTGGGCTAGGGTTGAAATTGAAGTAAAATAAATGTTGGGAAATGTTTATGGGAGTGTTTCAAAGAGGTTTTGGCTTTGTTTGAGTTTTGATTTTGGGGTTTGGGCTTATTTGGGTTAGGTTTGGGTTTAGGTCAAAATTGGGCCTTTTAGCTTTGGGTTGAATTTGAGTGGGGTTTGGGTCTAAATTTTGGGAAAATCATGTTAGTGTTTTGTTTGTGGGAATTTTAAGGAAGGTTTAGAAAAGATTTGGGGTTAATTGGAGTTGAATTGGGTTAGTTTGGGTTAGGTTTGGGTCATGGGTCCAAATTGGGCTTTAAGGCCAAAAGTGAAATCGATCCAAATGTCAATCAAATTGGACTTGGATTTGGTCTAAATTGGTGTTGGGAATGTTGAATTGAAGTTTAGAATTGAATTGGACCAGAATTTGGGTCAATTGGGTAGGTTTGGTTTGACATCGGGTTCACTTAGGGTTAAAATGGGTCAAATTGGGGATTTTGCTAAAAGTGGGGTAAATTGACAAAATTGGCCCATGGTGTAGTTGAACAAAATGAAATTGGGAATATTTGAGATTTTTTGGAATTTTCTGAGAATTTTCTGAATTTTTGGATTTTTGGCTAAGAGGGGTATTTTGGGTATTTGGAGGGTATTGGGAGGTATTTTTGGAATTTTTGGTATTTTTGGGTATGGATGATCAATTTGAGTAATGTGGGAATGTTTGGGATTGATTTTGAGGAATTTTGGCTAATTTAGGTGATTTTGCAAATTTTTGGGTAGTTTCGAGGTTTTAGGCAGTAAGCAGTGTGTAGGGTCCCGGGGTCAAAAATCGAAAATTTGCAAAATCGAAGATTAGGTGAATGTAAGTGGAATGAAATCATTTTGGTTGAGCCATGAAGCCATATCAAGCCCACATGAGCCATGAAGGGACTCATTTGAGGCATCCACTATGTTGTTCCTAACCTCTTACCGAGGGCTTAGGGGTTAAGGACCATCCATGTGAATCACCTTTATGAGTCGGAGATCAAGTTGGGTATGGGTGTGGTTTTAGGAGGTGTGTGAAAGTGTAGTGTATAAATGTAGTGCTATGTGTAAGTCAGCCCTCACTGCACTGTGCCACCTGTGGCAATCTTAAGGTCAAAGAGTCCTATAGAACTCATCCTTTAAATTTCCACATTTGATTTCAACCCTCTAGGTGATTAGGGGTCTACAGGTAAAGTTTGTGGAGTTTGCAGTGGAGTTAAGAAGTGGTTTGAAATTTCTAAAGGGTGGGTTCCACTTCTAGTCCTCTAAGATTAGTCAAAGGAAAAGCCTAAGGCTAGATCCTAAGTACTAAAGAGAAGAAGAGGAGACCTCATCAAAAATGAGGTCAACAGTTTCGTACTCATTTGGACCGTCCCGAACTTCATAGAAGGCGTTAATTCTAGCAGCGCTGAAGTCAACCATAAATCCACGTACCTTTACTGGTGCATCTTCAGCGGTAGTCAAATTGGCATAAAATTCTTTAACCACTTCTACAAATTGCTCTATATCGAACGTAATGTAAATTCTCCCAACCTCGTTCCTTAATAATCCGCTCTACTTCTCCTCCCGGATTTTTGAAAACCCGATCCGCAATGCACTTTCTTCCTTGTATGTTTTCAAAATATTTAGCCTGTGCTCGTGCATTGATGAATCGGTCTTCGTCGAATTCTACTCGACGTTTTTGTCGTGGAGCCATTTCTCGATCTGTGAAATTTACAAAAATTTTTTAACTAAACTCCAAAATATTACTAAAAAGGCTTCCCACAACAAATAAAATCCATTTAAATCAATTTCTATGAAATTCTTCCAAGTATTTTCTTCACATTTCAAAATTTTTCAAAATATCCTAATGTAGAAGAAATCAATGGTGAAAATCAAAAATTTTTGCATAGGAGTGAAGCACTTACCAAGAGAAGATGAAATCCGGTGTTTTTGAGTGATGAAATCGCCTCTAAATCCGAAATTTCTTGAGCCCTAGGGTAGTTTTTGCGAAAATGAGAGGTTGGGGATGATGAATAGTGTTTTTGACCGGTCAATTAAATTGTTTTTCGCGACCTCGCTGTCAGCGAGATTTTTCTCGCCGTCGGCGAGCTAATATTTTTCGGAACCAAAAACTCTCGGGAAAAATCAGCTGTCGGCGAGAAATTTTGCTCTAACCTTCGCTGTCAGCGAGATCGATCTCGCTGTCGGCGGGATTTTTCTAGCCGTCGGCGAGATTCCAAAAATTTAAATTTCTGAAATTCGTCACTCATTTTCGTCCTTAATTTGCCTTATATTATATTTCCGATCACATCATTTATTAATTTAATATGAAGATTAGCTACTTATACACAAACAAATTCACATAACACAACAAATTAACTTTAATGTTGAAATCCATGAGATGTACAAACTAACATAATTTTAAACTCTACAATCAAACTTCAATTCTCCAATCCTTACTACTAATCGACGATCGCAAACCAATCCACGACACACTAAATGCCGATACAAAACTATGACGCATATCTCAACTAAGTTTCGAGATATTCAAATCATCACTCCACACATAATAAAATCTAAATCAAATCAAATAACATAAACAAAAACATACTATGGAAATCTTTACTACTACTCTTCAATGTCGAATCTTCATCTTCTCCGATATTTCCGATATGACGATGATGCACAAATAAGTTATAGAAAGGCTCGAAGGGAAACTCCGAAGCGATTCTTCGATAATCCAACCCTTCGTCTCGCAAATGAAGAAAGCTAGCTTCCGTGTGTCCGTAATGATCAAAGTGTTCCTTCATCCTCCAATCAATGTGATCAAATAAATCGTATATATTGTCGATCGAATCTCTCACTTTCTCGCAGTTCTTTCTCCATTCCTTTAATTTTCTTCATAAGTAACTACGTTTTATCTGAAATAGGCCTTGCTATAGGATTATTCTGTGAAGCTCTATCAGAGATAAATGTAATTTCATCATTATTGTCCAAAGTAGGGAACATATCTGTAGGATCAAGCGGCTTCCAAGGTAACGGAACCTTTTCCCAAGCTTCATAAGAAACTCAGTACCGACCGCATAATGCAAAAATAGTAGATGGGTGTCCTAGTTCGTGAACCGACCCATGCACAATTAAACCCACGCGACTTAACAATTATTGATCCAACATCAATAAGCGATCCATTTTGAATACAATAATTCAATATAACGCATTCCTTCGAAACCTTGTTTACCCTGATAGTAGGTAACAATTTAGATGAGATGAAAAAGTGCCGAGTGCTTTGAGACGAGATTCAAAAGTGATGCGGAGAAACTAACATACCCGTCTTCACGCATTTCCCAATCTTCCGGTTCATCGCTAGATATCGAAATATCTCATTCATATTATATCGAGAAAGCACAAAATTTGAATAGTGACATACCGAGGTGTTTTCTATAGAGAATAATTCATTTACTCTTGATGGAGTAAACGTCACCCATCTTCCTCGGACGCAGACATTCCCATTGTTGATCGCATGTAAGTTAGAGTAGAACTCTTTCACAACTGGAATAACAACAGCAGACGTAGTGTAACAAAATACCTCCCAGTGCCACTGCGCGATCGTTTCTTCTATCTTCGTAGTGGAATTCTTTAATCCTCGATTGACAAATCCCTGTTCCTTGATAACTCTTTTCTTTACCAAAACCTTGTTGAAGATTCGATGCGCTTCCGCACTCACAAATTTCCTCCGGTTAAACACCTGCAATTAGAGGAATCTAAGAATTTGGAGGCCATTATGGTGAATGGAATGAATTCTAGTGAAGAAGGCAGATCTAGAATGATTTAAGAATGGGTTTTTACAAAGGAATTGGTGTTGAAACCGTCCAAATCGACATTCAAATTATAAATAACTCATCTTTATAACTTCCTCGCCGTCGGCGAGAAGCTTCTCGCCGTCGGCGACTCGGTTATAAAAGCCGCCTCCCATGTTCTCGCTGTCGGCGGGACGTTTCTCGCCGTCGCCGAGCTCGATAAATAAACCGAATTTAAATTAGGCTCGAACCTCGCCGTCGGCGAGTATCGACCTCGCCGTCGGCGAGATTCCAAAATAATGTCCAATTTCGCTCTAAATCGAATAATTTCTTTTCTCATCATAATGGTTCGAATATGTGATGATTCTTAATAATAATCGAGTAGTAAAGTTTCAATAATATAGATTAACTATTAAGATACAATAAAAATAGATAACTAATATGGGTTGCCTCCCATAAAGCGCTTGGTTTAACGTCGTCGACCCGACCTAATTTCAATTATTAATCGAGTCGACTAAGCATTAAAACCTCTTTATAGTTAGGTCTTATACCTTCGAAATATGGTTTTAATCTATGTCCATTAACTTTAAATTTATGTCCGATTTTGGATCTTCGATTTCTATAGTTCCGTATGAAAATATTTGAGTTATGGTGAAAGGTCCTAACCATCGAGACTTCAATTTTTCAGGAAATAATTTCAATCTAGTATTATATAACAAAACTTCCTATCCTGGTTTAAAATTTCTCTGATTAATCTTCCGATCATGCCATAATTTCATCTTTTCTTTATAAATCCGATCATTATCATATGATTCATTTCTTAATTCTTCCAATTCATTTAGTTGCAGCAATCTTTTCTCACCAGCCTTCCTTCATATTATAATTAAATTCTTTAATCGCCCAATATGCTTTATGTTCTAATTCAACTCGGTAAGTGGCATGTTTTTCCATATATAAGCTTGTAAGGAGTCATTCCAATCGGAGTTTTATAAGCAAATTCTATAAGCCCATAATGCAGTATGTCTAATCTAATAGTACCAATCTAACCTATTCGGGTTTACAGATTTTTCTAAAATACGTTTAATCTCACGATTAGATACTTCAGCTAATCCGCTAGTCTGTGGATGATAAGCAGTGGATATCTTATGAGTAATATTGTATTTTTCTACTAGTTTGTGAATGTATTTATTTCTAAAATGAGTTCCTTCGTCAATGATAATCACTCTCGGCATTCCAAATCTAGTAAAAATATTTTTCATCGAAATTTTGAAACACTCTTAGCATCACACCTAGGTAAAGCTTGTGCCTCAATCCATTTGGAAACATAATCAACAACCTACTAATATATATGAGTTTCCAAACGAAGGAATAAAAGGTCCCATAAAATCTAATCCCCAAACATCAAAAATTTCAACTTCTAATATAAAATTCGGAGGCATTTCGTTTTTTCTAGATATATTTCCTACTCTTTCGACATTTATCGCAAGTTTTAATATATCTTTATACATCTCTAAATAGATTAGACCAGTAAAATCCAGTATTGTAGAATCTTATAAGCGAGCTTTATCGATCCCAAAATGTCCTCCAAAATCGAATCATGACATTTTTGAATAATTGGTTCAGCTTTCTTCATAAGGTACACATCTTCTAATAATTAAATCCTTACATTGCTTATATAAATATGGTTCATCCCAAAAATAGGTTTTCGTATCATGGATGAATTTTTTCTGTTGTTGCAAAGTTAGCATAGGTGGTAAAATATTACTAACTATATAATTTACTATATCAGCATACCATGGTATTTTCCACTCATTGATATTATATAGTTGTTCATCAAGAAAACTGTCTATAATTTATTTTCAATATCGGATAATTCATGATTTTCTAATCTCGATAAATGATTCGCAATTCGATTATCAGCTCCTTTCTTATTAACGATCTCAAAATCGAATTCTTGCATTAATAACATCCATCTAATTAATCTTGGTTTGGAATCTTTCTTTTGCATTAAATATTTGATAGCAGAATGATCGAGTATGCACGATACATTTTGTTCCAATCGTATAAGGTCTAAATTTATTAAAACCATATACTACCGCTAATAATTCTCTTTCAGTAATCGTATAATTTATTTCAAGCATCATTTAGAGTTTTACTAAGCATAGTATATAACTTTAAAAATCTTTTCATATCTTTGCCCAAGAACCGCTCCTACAAGCATAATCACTAAGCATCACACATAAGCTCAAATGGTTTCTCCCGAGTTAGGTGAAACTATTATAAGTGCTCGTAATTAATTTTTCTTTTAAGAGTTCAAAAGCATTCATACATTCGATTGTAAATTCAAATTTCTTGTCCTTTTCGAGAAGTTGGCATAGAGGTTTAGTAATTTTTGAAAAATCTTTTATATAGCGTCTATAGAATCCATCATGTCCAAGAAAACTTCTTACCCCTTTTACCGTAGTTGGAGGTGGTAATTTAGCTATAACTCGAATTTTTGCAGGGTCCACTTCCATGCCTTTTTCCGAAATTTTATGCCCTAATACAATGCCGCCCGCAACCATAAATCGACATTTCTCCCAATTTAGAACTAAATTTGTTTTCTCACATACTTCTAATACTTTTTCAAGATGAGTTAAGCATGTGTCAAATGATGTTCCAAATACGGAGAAATCATCCATAAATACTTCTATTCCATTGTCAATTAACTTACTAAATATAGACATCATACATCTCTGGAATGTTGCGGGTGCATTACATAATCCAAAAGGCATTCTTCGAAAAGCGAAAGTTCCATAAGGACTAGTAAATGTAGTTTTCTCTGATCCTCGTGAGCAATTTGTATTTGATGATAACCGGTGTATCCATCTAGAAAACAAAAATACTTATGTCCAGCTAATCTATCTAACATCCGAGTCTAGAAATGGTAAAGGTAAGTGATCTTTCCCGGTGGCGGTATTTAATTTCCTATAATCAATACATATACGCCAACCAGTAACTTGTCTTATAGGAATAAGATCGTTATTTTCATTGGCAGTGACGGTCACTCCTCCCTTCTTAGAAACACAGTGAATTGGGCTTACCCAAGCACTGTCAGAAATCGGATATATTATACCATTATCTAACCATTTTAAAATTTCTTTCTTAACTACTTCTTTCATTATCGGGTTTAATCTCCTTTGGGGATCTGCTTTAGGTTTATGTTCATCATCTAAAATAATTTTATGCATACAGATTGAAGGACTAATTCCTTTAATATCTGCTAAAGTCAAACCAAAAGTTTTCTTATATTTTTTTAAAGTTTCTAAAAGTTTTTGTTCTCGAGATTCGTTTAAGGCGGATGAAATAATAACTCGGTAAAGTTGAAGAATTACCTAAATAAGCATATTTCAAATGATCGAGTAATATTTTTAGCTCAAGTTCGGGAGGTTTAATAATTGATGGAACTATATTCTTGTCGGTGTTTTCGGTATTATCCAAAAATTCAAATCTTTCCCGAATATAATCTAGTTCTTCATTATTATCTTCAATTAATTCGGTGTTTTCTTTTTCTAATTTATCTTCGTAATATTCCTTAAAATGTTCGCGTTGTAAATGTTCAAGTATTTCCATCCGAAAACATTCATCATCTTTTTCTAGCGCAGATATTTCATTAATTTTGCAATATTAAATGTAACTTTTTGGTCATTTACTCTCATAGTTAATTCTCCTTTCCGAACATCAATCATAGCTTTTCCAAGTAGCTAAAAATGGTCTTCCTAAAATGATAGGAATTTCTTTATCTTCCTCCATATCTAAAACAATAAAATCTACCGGGAAGATAAATTTATCCACTTTTACTAACACATCTTCAATAACTCCCTTAGGATAGGTAACCGAACGATCAGCTAATTGAAGGGTTACTGAAGTAGGTGTAATTTTTCCTAATCCTAATCTCTTAAAAATCGATAGAGGCATTAGATTGATGCTTGCTCCTAAGTCACACAAAGCTTTTCCATAAAATTTTTCTCCTATAGCGCAGGGTATAGTGAAACTACCAGGATCTTTCAATTTTTCAGAAGCTTCTTCGAATAATAAGCACTACACTCTTCACTAAGTGCGACCGTTTCATTATCGGTGAATTTTCTTTTCTTATTTAGAATATCTTTCTTAAATTTTACATAATTTAAGCATCTGATCTAAAGCTTCGACAAAAGGTATATTGATTGTTAATTTCTTTAATATTTCAAGGAATTTAGCAAATTGTTTATCTTTTTTATGTTGAGCTAGTCGTTGAGGAAATGGTGGTGGAGGTTTTTTAACAGAAATTTTCATAGGTATTAAAGGATATTCTAAGTTTGAATCTTGTTGAAGTGTTTCCTTTTCAATTTCCACTTCCTCTTTTTGGCTATCAAGTTCTTTTTGAGGTTTTAATTCTTTTCCACTCCTTAGTTGTATTGCTTTAATTTGTTCTTTTCCTTGATCTTTAGGATTTATTTCCACATTACTAGGAAAAGTTCCAGGTATTCTATTATTTAGCGCTGAGATGAATATGTCCAAGTTGAGTTTCGATATTTTTAATAGATGTTCCTTGAATTTGTAATTGATTTCCTTGAATTTGTAGTTGATTTCCTTGATTTTGTAGTTGATGACCCATATTCAAAATTAATTCATCCATAGATAATTTCTTATCTTTGAATTGAGGGTTATTGTTATTAAATCCAGGTGAGTAATTAGGTTTATAGTTTGGATTCGCTTGATTAGGTTGATTCATCCATTGTTGATTAGATGTGTTATTCCAATTAAAATTTGGATGAGTTTTCCAACCAGGATTATAATAGTTTGAATAAGGGTTATTAGCTCTAATAGTATTTAAAGTTTCATAATTAGATTGAGATTCTATGATTTGTCCAGATGAGTTTTCTTCTAAAGTAGGAGAGTAGTTCATTCCAAAATGATCTAATTTCTTAGATATAGCAGACAATTTGAGAAGCTAACATAGATATTGCATCATTTTCATGAATGCCGACTATCTTTTTCGGATTTACTCTATCGACGAGCCATTGGAAATTATTTGTTGCCATTTCTTCGATTAGTGCATAAGCTTCATCAAATGGTTTAGACATTAATGAACCTCCACAGAAGACATCGATGATTGATCTTAAAGATCCTACTAATCCATTATAAAAGGTTTGAATAATCAGCCAATCTGGTAGCGCATGATGTGGGCATTTCCTAAGAAGTTCCTTAAATCTCTCCCAAGCTTCATATATTGATTCTCCATCTAACTGACAAAAAGAAGTTATATCATTTCTAAACTTAGCAGCTTTAGATGGTGGAAAATATTTGGATAGAAATTTTTGTGATAATTCTCCCCAAGTTTTAATGGACCCGAGTGCTAACGAATTCAACCACATTTTAGCCTTATCCCTTAATGAAGAAGGAAAAAGTCTTAGTCTTATAAAGCATCGTCGATACTCCTTGATATTTAAAAGTAGCACAAAGTTCTAGAAAACTAGCAAGATGTAAGTTAGGATCTTCAGTAGGTGAACCACTAAATTGATTGTTTTGTACCATTTGGATAATTACAGGTTTAAGTTCAAATGAATTAGCAGCTACATTAGGGTTTTGAATAGTTAAATGAATTTCATCTGATGTAGGGTTGGCATAATCTCTTAATGGTCTTTGTTGGTTCATATTTTGAATTTCAGGAATATTCGCCATTTGTGTTAAATTTATAATTTGTTTCTTTTGTTTTCTAATTCTTTTAATTGTACGCTCTAATTTAGAATCGTAAGGTATTAAATTTTCGTTTCCAAATTTGCGCATACAATTTTAGAATAGATATTAATTTATTTATTATGATTATTTTAAAATAGTCCGTTACTAGTAAATTTTTCTTACTTTCCCCGGCAACGGTGCCAAAAACTTAACCCACAATTTTATATTATGATATTTTTAATTTAATTGCAACGACGCCAAAAACTTGACCCCGCTATATTATATGTATAGAATTGTAATTGTTTATGTTGTGGATGCTACGCAAGTATACGTATTGTATCAAAGTAATACGAGCTCTAGTGGAGTCCTGGTTATCGATCCCACGGGGAAAGAGAAAATTAAATAACAACTAATTTTAAAATAATAATAATAATAATTTTAAAATAAGTATACGAAAATTTGGAATTCTAAATTTAAGCGCAATAAAGTAAACTAAGTATTTTAATTAGGTAACTTAACTAAGTAGAAAATTAATACGTATTGAAAGTGCGGAAATTAAACTAATTGCTAAATAAGTCTTAACTATTCGGAAAAAGTATCTTTCCCTTGTTTAGAAATTTAAGTGATTGATGAATTTAAATAGATAATTTTAAGGTATTGTGACAAATAAGAGCATTCATATTCTTTACCCTTTGGTCAGGGTGTAAATAATATTGACTAATCCTATGTTTGATTACCGAATATGCGGCTAGAGTCGGGAGGATACCGATCGCCACTTCGTAGCTCCCACGTTCCCCTCGCCTGAGGGCTAACATCTACACTTCAGCTCTCAAACAATAGGACCGAATTGAATATTTTAGTACGTCACACTAAAATGCTCAATTCTACGCCCAAAGTGATATTATTTCCTATTTATTTGCACCTTCCTTCCAAGGCTTTTGAATTCCCCGAATATCCGATGTAATTTTTACTATAGTTGATATTCAACATATTTTAACAAATCAAATGGCGGTTTGAAAGTAAATTAAGTTTTAAGTAAAAACTATCACAATTTATTAATATATATAAAAGTACTTACGTTTTAAAGTTCATCAAGTCACTTAATTTCATAACAGGGAGAAAGACTAATAAACTACTCAGAATGCATGGGAACTAAACTAAGCATGGATTTCATTTAAAGTTAAAAACAATAAATATAAATACTTATCTTGATTTATCCCATGCGATCACTCGTAGTTCCTTTGACTCTTCCTTCCAGTACAGCACGACTCACTAATTACTCACTAAACTCACTAAAGACACAATTTGACACACAAAACTGCACTTAAAGACTCAATAACACACACTAACTCCAAAACAACACACAATAACACTTAGAACACAAAATAACACACTTAGAGGCTGAATTTCGGCCTCTATATATAGAGGTGAGCAAAGGACCAAGAGGTGTGTAAGCATCTCTTCAAAAGGTGTCCAGGTTCAATGTATCTGCGCCATTTGAACTATCTCGCCATCAGCGATGAACTACCTCGCTGTCGGCGAGGCTTCTAGAAGGTCTTCAAACCGCGCTATCTCGCTGTCGGCGGTCTCGGGCTCGCTGTCAGCGAGACAGTTATAAATCCTTCAGAAATGTGTCCTTGTAACCTCGCCGTCGGCGGGCTCGATCTCGCCGTCGGCGACTCGAGCCAAATTGCATTATTTTCTTCCTTTTTGCTCCAAATCCGCTCCTTTTTATGATTTTTGCTTTTATCACCTAAATTCTCCATTCCTGCAACAAAATAAAGAAAATACCTTTCTTTAAAGTGCAATTTCATCAAAAATAGGTATGAATTTCTTAATAAAATTTTCAGTGATCATGAGTCCTTGAGCTTTCCTCCCCAAGATTCCCCCAAAATTCCTTAATTTCCACATCCTATCCAAGAAATTTTCTGCATTCTATGAAATTCCTAGAATAGAGCTTAGTCGTCCGATTTCTCCTAAAATTCCCTATATTTCCACATCCTATCAGAGAAATTTTCCGCATTCCATGAAATTCCGGGAACGTAGCTTAGTCGCCCGATTCCCCCAAAGTTCGATAACTTTCCACATCCTATCCGAGAAATTTTCAGCATTCCATGAAATTCCGGCAATGGAGCTTAGTCGTCCGATTTCCCCCAAAATTCCCTTTACTTTCCATTTCCCTTCCAAGAAATTTTTTGCCTTCCATGAAATTCCGGGAACGGAGCTTAGTGGTCTGATTCCCCCAAAATTCCCTAATTTCCACATCCTATCAGAGAAATTTTCTGCATTCCATGAAATTTCGGGAACGGAGCTTAGTCGTCCAATTTCCCCCAAATTCCCTATATTTCCATTTCCCTTCCGAGAACTTTTACGCCTTCCATGAAATTCCAGGAACGAAGCTTAGTCGTCTGATTCCAAAAAAATTCTCTAAATTCCACATCCTATCCTAGAAATTTTCTGCATCATATGAAATTCCGAGAACGGAGCTTAGTCGTCCGATTTCCCCCAAAATTCCCTAATTTCCACATCCTATCCGAGAACTCTTTCGCATTCCATGAAATTCTGGGAACGAAGCTTAGTCATCCGATTTTCCACAAAATTCCCTAATTTCCAGATCCTATCTGAGAAATTTTTCGCCCTCCATGAAATTCTGGGAATAGAGCTTCGTCGTCCAATTTCCCCCAAAATTCTCTATATTTTCCACATCCTATCCAAGAAATTTTCCGCCTTCCATGAAATTCCAAGAACATAGATTAGTTGTCTGATTTCCCCCAAAATTCCCTATATTTTCCATCTCCCTTCTGAGAAATTTTCCACATCCATGAAATCCCGAGGTCGGTATCAAAATTCTGATTCTCATTTCTGAGACTGGTACCTAAATTCCAGTTCACCCTGTCGGATCAGTACTTAAATTCTGACTCCCACTTTTCGAGGTCGGTACTGAAATTCCAATTTCCCCTTTGCACTCGCTTCTAACTTAAAATTTCTCACAAGATTAAAATTTTTGAATTTAAAATTCTATAAGTTTTTAAATTTCTGTAAATTTCATGAAACTTAAAAAAAAATTATAACTCAAAAATTAAATTAATATTTAAACTCATAATTTAAATTGAAATCAAATCCAAATTCTAAATCCAAACTCCAACTTCATAATCGATCCAGATCTAATCTACATTAGACTTAACACCTTTTAGATTCAAATGACATCGAATCTAAAATTCCAAAGTCTAACTTTTGTTAGATTTTACTCAATTTAAGTCTAATCTATATTAGACTTAACACCTTTTAGATTCAACTGACATCGAATCTAAAATCCCAAAGTCTAACTTATGTTAGATTTTAATCAATTTAAGTCTAATCCACATTAGAATTAACACCTTTTAGATTCAAATAACATCAAATATAAAATTCCAAAGTCTAACTTATGTTAGATTTTACTCAATTTAAGTTTAATCTATATTATACTTAACACCTTCTAGATTCAAATGACATTGAATCTAAAATCCCAAAGTCTAACTTATGTTAGATTTTACTCAATTTAACTCTAATCTACATTAGACTTAACACCTTTTAGATTCAAATGACATCGAGTCTAAAATTCCAAAGTCTAACTTATGTCAGATTCTACTCAGTTTAAGTCTAATCTATATTAGACTTAACACCTTTTAGATTCAAATGACATCGAATCTAAAATCCCAAAGTCTAACTTATGTTAGATTTTACTCAATTTAATTCTAATCTACATTAGACTTAACGCCTTTATGATTTAAATGACATCGAATCTAAAATTCCATTGTCTAACTTATGTTAGATTTTACCCAATTTAACTTTAATCTATATTAGACTTAACACCTTTTAGATTCAAATGACATCGAATCTAAAATCCCAAGGTCTAAGTTATGTTAGATTTTACTTAATTTAAGTCTAATCTAACACCTTTTAGATTCAAATGACATCAAATATAAAATTCCAAAGTCTAACTTATGTTAGATTTTACTCAATTTAAGTTTAATCTATATTATACTTAACACCTTGTAGATTCAAATGACATTGAATCTGAAATCCCAAAGTCTAACTTATGTTAGATTTTACTCAATTTAACTCTAATCTACATTAGACTTAACACCTTTTAGATTCAAATGACATCGAGTCTAAAATTCCAAAGTCTAACTTATGTCAGATTCTACTCAGTTTAAGTCTAATCTATATTAGACTTAACACCTTTTAGACTCAAATGACATCGAATCTAAAATCCCAAAGTCTAACTTATGCTAGATTTTACTCAATTTAAGTCTAATCTACATTAGACTTAACGTCTTTATGATTTAAATGACATCGAATCTAAAATTCCATTGTCTAACTTATGTTAGATTTTACCCGATTTAACTTTTATCTATATTAGACTTAACGCCTTTTAGATTCAAATGACATCGAATCTAAAATCGCAAGGTCTAAGTTATGTTAGATTTTACTCAATTTAAGTCTAATCTAACACATTTTAGATTCAAATGACATCGAATCTAAAATTACAAAGTCTAACTTATGTTAGATTTTACTCAATTTAAGTCTAATCTATATTAGACTTAACACCTTTTAGATTCAAATGACATCGAATCTAAAATCCAAAAGTCTAACTTATGTTAGATTTTGCACAATTTAAGTCTAATGTAGAGACTTAACACCTTTTAAATTCAAATGATATCGAATCTAAAATTCTGAAGTCTAACTTATGTTAGATTTTACATAAATTTATGTCTAATTTACACTAAACTTAATACCTTTTAGATTCAAACGACATCAAATCTAAAGTTCTAAATTCTAAATTATGTTATATTTTATTTCCTAGGTTCAAACAATATTGAATCTAAAAAAATCTCATGTCTAATTAGATCTTACAGACATTAGATCTAAATAAACTTGACCCCTTTCTTTAAGTCTAAATTACATTAGGCTTAAATAAATAAATCAAAACCAATATATATCAAAATAACATACAGAAAATTTTAATTGGTTAATAAATCATAAATAACATAAAATATTCTAACATAAAATCTGAAAAGACATTAATACTTAAATGAAACCTTAATGAACAAAGATCATCGAATGCAACTTGAACCCCAGTGTTCTTAATCTATGAAGATTTCTTGGACGACGCAATCCTGATTGTTGACAGGAGTCTTCCGGTCCTCGTTTAAACACATTTCAAACTAAGTAGATTAAGACTGCTGATAACCATGGGACGATGGAGTCAGTGTCATCTTGGCCGGGTTATCTAAAATCTAACCAACTAAACTAAAAAGATTTAAGAAATAAAATTGACTTTATTTCTTTTAAATCTGACATTCTTTTCCCTTGCAAGATGAAGGCAAGTTTCATTTTAGATTTTCTTTGCATGTTATAGGATGTGCTAACTCTGTTTTGCAGGATGACATTCTAAAGACTGGACAAATGACAACAAAACAAAACAACAACAAAAGACATCAAAACAACGACATTAACAAAACAAAACAAAACAAAATAACATTAACAAAACAAAATTGACAAAATAAAATGACATTAAAACAAAATAACTATAAAACAAAATCAAAACCTTTAGAATAACCACCAAATAAATAACGAACTACAAGACAGAAATGACAATAACATGATAAACAAAAAAACAAAAATAACACTAACACGACAAATGATATCGACAAAACCAAACATTTAAGGTAATACATAATATTACCCCTAGGATTGAACATTGACGTTTCTTTCCTTATTCTTGAAACTTCTTAGAAAACAAGTGATTAACATTAATAAGAAGTTTTATTAGACGATCCTGATTGTCTAAGATGTAATTAACTATAGAAGTTTGCTCCTATAGGAGATTTAAGAACTCAAAATAGGTATCACCTCTACAAATCTCTGGTTATTAGAATCTTACATGTGATCTTCCTTATATGAAATTTCTATAATAAGGCATTCTAGAGTTTCCTTTTATAAAGATTCTCACCGACATTTTTATTCTACTATTCTCTATTTTATCAGCCCTTATTTTCTTGAAATTTCTTATTATCTGAGGATCCTCTATCCTAATAAATAAGATCTTTTGAAGACTAGGGCAATAATATAGATAAACAGAGTGCGACTCCTATCAACATCGACAGAGAATTGGTGGGACGGAAGAAACACCGACATGAAAAGACACGACATTCCGCCGCTGACAGGGTGCTCATGGCTAGATGGTGTGCTTCCGAACCTTGAATAAGAGCTATCAAATTGGCAATCTATAGAGGACAGTCCTTAACTTCGATCCAAGTGACTAACCGTGGACCTTTATAAATTTTCACTTTATAATTTTCATGCATGTAGAATTTACTTACAGTATGTAAACAAATTTTTGTTTAAAACGTTTTTTTTTGTAAAGTAATATAGTCCACAGGCTCATTGCTATAATCGAGCTAGGATTATTACCAACCAAAGAGTATGGGGGGCAACAATCTTACCAAGAGTCGGTGAATAGTATCATCGGTCCTTATCCTCTCCACACATTGAAGGTCCTTGAGGTAGGAGATATTATTCTAATAATCCCACTTCGTATCCCTCTCTTAGCACATATTAGCATTATCTTCATTAGCCTAGCCACCTAAACCACAGACTAACATAAGTCTGATGATATATATGTGGCAAAAAAAATATTCCCATTTGCTAACAAGGATTTGAATACCTTATCGAAGACTCAAATCCTTGAGTATCAGGCTATTAGTGTAGGATAAGTAGTGTGGGGGTATTTCTATTGATTTGTGTGAATTATCGGGTTTTGATTCGTAACTTGGTGTGTCCTTATGCATTTGTTTTAGGATGATTTTCTTCATCAAAGCATAATAATTTCAAATGTCCTTCAAAATATCCAAAAGATCACAAAAGTGTTTGGGGCATAACCCTAAATAACTTTTAAGACCTTCTGAAGTATTTCAAGTTCATTTGATCTTACTTTATCGTTGAACTAACCATCTCAATTTAAGATTTAGTTGTAATATGTTTGACCTGCGCTCAATGAACCTTAATGTTTTAATTATCCCATGAGCGGGGTAACTAATCATTCACTCGATGTTCTATTTAGGAATTACATGGGCGGCCGCCCAAATAGGCAAATTGATTTATTAAGGAGCCCATGTTCTTTCAATTAGCTTCGGGCTTGTAGTGTTTTAGAGGTATTCATAGTTAGTTATGTTTCCTTTTCTAAACCTTATTAAGCAATTTTAGATTAAGCCTAGTTCACTACTAAGCCCTTAAATTCTTATGGATAAATTTGTAATAATTGAAAGTTTTGAATTAAATGGATTTAATTCTTATTAAAATATTACACTTTATTACTCAATCCTTGATTAGGGGCTTCAAATTAGTGATTTATTATCTTCCTAAACCTAACTCTCTTGCTTTAGGATCTCCCAATTAGATCAACTTCCAAACCACAATAATTTAGTAAGTTACAGTTTTACCTTTTGTAGAGATGTGATGAGTTGGTTTCTACCTTTTAAACCCTTATATTTCCGTCATGTAAGAGAATTCATTATGATCAATATTGCCCATTCACCCTTTTAGTTTAACCTAAACTTCCAATTAGAGCTCCAAATTCCATAATCACCATTTTACCCCTAATGCTTTCCACTTCATAATTCTTCAAATTTAACTCAAATCAACTTGAAACTTTATTGTTACCCCACTCATGGATCAACTAAAATATCAGAGAAGAATTTATATTTTTCTATTTTTTATTTAATTTTAAATAATTATTTTGACTAAAAATAGGAATTTTTAATATTAATTAATTTAGTTGACAAAAAAAAATCCTCTGTTCTTAAAGTAATCATTAGAGGTTCACCTAGGTCAGAGGACCTCTAGAAATAATCTCTATGAATTTTTAGATTATATTATAATTTTGTAATTTTTTAATTAATTATAAGAGGTAAATAAAAAAAATTAAATTTTTATTTCAAAATTTGTTTTTTATATTTTTCATAAGTCTCTATGACTTCAAAGAACTCAAAGAAATTTATTTCACATTTTTTCTAGTTTTATTTTATTTTTATAATTATTTTATTTGTAAATTAGGAAAAAATACATTTACATATTAAAAATACATTCTTGTACTTCTAAAAATTTATAAAAGTACTTTTATGTTGTTTTCTGTGACTAGAGTGTTATTTGTGATATTTTGATATATATTTACATTTTTGTGATTTTTAATTATTTTAAATTGAAAAATGGCCCAAAAATAAACTTTTTATTTTAACTTCAAATTGGTTTTTCTTAGGTTTCTCTAGTCTTAAAGAACACTCCAAACTAATTTTCAGAATTTTCTGACTTTTATTTTAATTTATATAACTATTTTAAGCTAAAAAATACTATTTACTTAGAGAATAAATTTACACATTAAAAATACTTTTTATGGCTTTCAATTTTTTACAGAGATTTTTTAAGGTGATTTTCTTCAACTTGGGTTATTTTGGTGATTTTTTGAATTATTTTATATTTTTCTTAATTTTGGCGATTTTATTAATTTTAAAATAAAAAAATATATTTTAATTTTTTGAAATTTGATATTTATTTTCTAAGTTCCTCTGTCCATAGTAAACCTACCAAACCAATTTTCATTATTATCTAATTTATATTGCACTTCTATAATTATTTTAAGCTAAATTAGGGCTATTCACATTGAAGTTAGGGTTTCTAATGTTAAGGGTGTTTTCTGACATTGGAAAAAATCACATAACATCTCTAAGCATGTGAGGAGTAAACCCCTTGAGTTTCATATTTTTATGATTAATAATTGATTATTTATGATTTAAACAAGTTTCCGGGTATTTAATTTGTTCAAAAAAATATAAAACAAATATTTTTGGTTTTTAGTACACATTATTTTCCTCCATTCACTGAGCACATCGGTATTTCTATTTTATTTTTAGCATTTTTCTATACCAAATTATGAATTTTTAATGTTCTGAATTAATTTAAATAAAAAATAACCTAATATACTACTTATCCGCGTAAGTGTTGACTGTATCCTCGTGTCAGTCGAAGAACACTTGTTGCTCCATGATTCGTCACTACCATCTGAGTCAGAGCCTCATCAGCTCGCATTTCACAAACTCCTTGCTCTGTCCAATGCGATCTAGTATGTCCGTTCGATACACGCACGATCCAACGACTCATGGCATCGTCCTAATCTCTCCACCCCGAGAACTTCACTTTTTCTAGACCTAATATCTCAGTCGATCGTTAACCAAATCACATGGGGTCTGTTCCTACACCTTCATCTACGTGAGACAAACCTATCTATATGGTTACATGCGTATGAAATACAATTTCTCTTCATAAAGGCTCAAACCGAGAGAAAAATTGAAAAAACTAAGCCATACCTCTGCTCAAGAGGTGTAACCTCAATTGGATTGGTTCCTGAGCTTTGCCTTGGTCCTATGAACGTCCTCCAATCTTTAATTTGGTTTATGTTTGGGTATGTGTAGGAGTTCGATCAACGGGTGGCACGGGCTATGTGGAAGTCTATGTAGGGAAGCTCGTGAAGGGTTAATTTTGTTGAGGAAGTTCTTCCCTTACTCTGGGGAAGCTTATAGGATGGTCAATTTGGAGTTTGGTGGAGTTTGAGGGGATATTTAGAAATGCCTTGATTTTAGGTGATGAAATTGAGCTCATGAAGTGGAAATGAGGGGCTGAGAACAGTGGGATTGCACTTATCTGCAGGAAGTTTTGGGAGAAATTTAACAGGTTTCCTCAAGAATTTGGCACCAAATTATTTTGGTTGTTGATCCTTGAATATTTATGCTTACGATTTAGATATGAAATTATACTTTAATTATTTATAATATGGGATACTACGCAAGTATACATATTATTTATCAAGTAATATAGGACTTTTTGATTAAGCCTCGAGATATCGAACCCACGGGGAAATGTCTAAAATTTTAAAGAAATAAGAAAAATAAATTTTCACTTTTTAAAATGATTTTGTAAAGTATGTTTTAAGATATAAAATTTTTAAAATTTGTTTTTGATATTTTCTAAATAAAAAGTAAAGCAAATAACTAAAGTTAACACAACTGTAAAATAGTATGAAAGCAAATGAGAATATTATATCTTTTTCCTCTTTCAATGAATTAGTAGTAATTATGGAATTTCATTGTGGAAGTATCTAAGTGTGTCGTGTCAAATAGAAGCAATTATATTCATTACCCTTATTTGGTTCTATAAAGAATATTGGTTAATTTGAAGTTTTAAAATCATGTAGATGGGTTAGGCAGGGAAGATACTAGCTCTCACTCTAGAGTTCCCTAGATTCCCTCCACCTGGGGGCTAACATCACATAACAAAATTTAAAACATCAAAACAAATTAGGGGGCTTTAGCCTATCACTCTAAAGTCCTTTAATTTTACTCATTTTTAAAAACATATCTTCCTATTTATTTGCACCAAACTATATGAACTACAATTCTCACCCATATAATTGCATGTGATTCTTTCCAATTGTTGATTGAGATAATACCGCATTGGTTCTTACATGTTCTCAAAACAAATTTTAACATCTTAATTGACCAAATTGAGAGGTAAATGAAGTGCACGGTAGTGAATCATCACAACTTCTTCCAACATTGAAATCCTATACTTCACACAACTTCCTACTATAATTTAATTCTTCATCATTTAAAATGAAAAAGATAAAGAAAACTACTCAGAATTCATGGAGAAAACACAATCAAAGCTTGATTGAAAGTAGAAATCATAGTAAAAACACAGCAAGTCTTACTTTAAAACCAAATGTAAAACAAGATAAACACTTATTTGAAATCCTTTCCACAAGAATCTTGAAGTTCCTTTGAAACTTTTTTCCCTTTACAAGATACAATAGAGGTTGGCGCCCAACTCCGTTGACTCCAAATCTCTATTCTACTCTTAATAAAAACTAGATATAATTGATAAAAAAAGTGGTGAAGTGGAAAGGTGTGCTCTCAATAACTCTCTAACATAAACTTTGCTCTTAACACTAATCACACCCTCCAACATCAACCCATTTTATGATCTTCAAGTCTTCTTTTTAAAATTTTATAAAAGGTTCCTTGGTGTTTCATCAAACTATGTCCAGATTCAATGTATCCACCAAGAATGCATCCATCGGTTTAAATTTTAAATGAATTTTGGTGCTGATGGGAAGTAAGTGAAGTTTGAACCAAATGATGCTTCAAAAACCCCTTCAAATTGGCGCCAAAATCAAATAAATTTTGTCACTTTAATTGTGGAACCTATGCGCCAGCTATCCGACGCATAGGCACCAGAGGCCAATTTTGCACACCTTTTAATTTTTTGCTCCAAATTTGATCCTTTTTTTTCTTCTTTCATTATAGCCAGTCATTTTAATCATACCTACCAGAAAAACACAAATATACCTTCCATTAAAGTGTAATATCATCAAAAATAGGTATAAAAATGTATTTAAAAACACTATATATTTTAGGTGTATCAAAATCTCCCAAACTTAAAATGTTACTTGTCCTCAAGTGACACTTAATCACATAGAAAATCTTAACATGCAAATTATGTAAATGAGTTTCTTTGGGAAGGATTCAAAATATTGTTATATAAATGAAATAGTCCAATTTAGAAAAAAATTTAGTAAATGAGATCAACTTAAAGTTTAGAAGGTTCTTAAGTAAATGAAAATGAAAAATATAAGTTCCTATCTAATTCAGAAATACTTGTAGATTTTTCAAAATATAGGATTCAAACATTTCATCTTCCTCACTTAAAAATTTTCATTTGGAAATAATTTTACTTACTATATTATAACCTTAAGCTTTAGATTTTTCTCAAAACTTATATTTTAAACTTTAGGTATGGAACCAATTTTTGATTAGACCCTTAAATCCTTAACCTTCTCCTTCCTTTTTACATACTATTTTTCTCTTTTTTTTATGTTTCTTTTTTTTATAAGTCAAGGATTATTGTATCTGGATAGGCCTTTAATGATTTTGAATTCCACCCTTTCATTTAAAACAAAGATTTGATATATATCTTTCATTTAAAAAATCATAATAATAGTGTTGAAAATTATTTCTCAATAAAAGAAATTTAAGCTTTGAAAAATAAAAGTCAAATCTTCTATTTATCCAAAAATACAACACTTTTTACTAAAGATAGTTTAACTATATTAAACATTTCTTTACTAAGAAAATTTTAACTTTAAATTTTCATCATCACTATAAATTTTAACTAAATTCTCGTACTTATTTCTATATTCAAAATTTTTTTCCCTAATATAACTTCATATACATAATTGTTTTCAATCAAAAATCAAATTTCATTATAAGTATTCTTGAGAACAAATAAAATTATAGTTTTTTGAAAATTTATTTTTAAATTCCCCCCAAACAGCTCTCTCCCTTGTAACTTCACTGACATGAGTTGACGGTAGAAGCTTAGATGAGATGAAGCAATGCCATGCCTTTAAAGTGACATTCAACTTAGAGGCTTGAAAATTCACTCTTCTTTCATTTGTAATCTTCCCTAAACCTCTTCCATCAGTAAGAAAGGCCATAATTTCATCTAAATCTCCCTCAGAAGGATGATAATTCATATAAAAACAAAACATCTGAGGAGGTAATCAGTAAAAAGTATTAATTACCGCAGGTGAAAAATCCTCTTATTGTCCCCTAACCATCACTAAATTTTCCTCAGCTGCTGACAAGTTAGCATAGAACTCTCTCACCACAGAAACAACTACAATAGTAGAGAAGCAATAATATCTCTCCCAATTCCTTTTAGCAATCATCTCCTCAATATCTCCTCTTGGCTTACTAAAAACTCGTTCTGGAATCAATTTCCGTGATGCGAGTGCATTGACGTAACGATTCTCTGCTTAAGAAATGACAAATTTGTCGGAAACAAATTTTGCTTTCTCTTTCAAGTGTTTTGACTTTGGAGCCATCTCTAAAAATTCACAAAAAATTCACCATAAATTCTAAATTTAAACTAAACTTGTTAACTCATCTTCCAAAGGCAAACTCCACTAAATCTAAGCAATTTCTCATGCTTTTCCTCAAATTTTCATAATGAATAGTGATTTTTGGATTTTTCAATAATGTACTCAAAATACATGGTGATAATAAAAAAACATTACTTAGGATTAGTGATCATACCTTAAGGAACTCAAATCCAACAAATTTTGATGAAATCGACTCTAAAAGGATCCGAATTAGTGATGCCCTAGGCTCCTATTTCGTGAAACCGAGAGGTGGATGGTGATGGGGTGTTTAAAATGGAAAATTTCAGGTTTTTAACTGCAGAAAATCGATTTTCGTGAACCGACGCCAATGCGCGAGGCATACGGTGCTTAGCCGCGAAATTTGGCACTTGTGCACCGTCGGTTTATCTCTTAACCGCCAGTGCCAAAATTTTAGAAATTACGTTAACTCAATCAATAATCTGAGTTAATCAACTTTAATCACTTCAAATAATTATTTCTCCCCATAAACTCTTCTAATACTCCAAAAGTACACTTTAATCTCCAATTATTCCACACAGATCTCACAAAAACAAAAACTTATATTACTGAAATTTCAAAACACACTTAATAAAAACAACAAATTTCTATCCAAACACTTTGGATGAAATTCCACAATATATAAGTTCAAACACATGTAATTAAACACAAATTTACATCATTGAGATGTAGGAAACACATGTAAAGTGCCACAAACACAAACCTTAAAAAAAATACACACATAAAACACTAAACACACATAATTAAACAACAAGACCACACATAATTTAATTCCAATCTCCATTAGGTGGATTATATCCAGAACCACCATTAATTCTATTTGAACCATCTGGAATGTAAATCTGATAAAAAGGGCGATGATTGAAAGCTCTTACAACTTCTTCTTCTATCCATTTGTTCTTCAGAAACATCGTTCTATCTACTTCTTCTACATGACTTATATGAATTAATTGCATTTTAAGTTGCCATCCAATGTGCTCTAAATGTGCATTAATTTCATTTACCTTTGCATCAATAGACTCCACATCGGCCTCGATCTTTTTAATCCTTTATGCTATTCCTTGGATACTCACAGCCAGAAATCTAATATATAACTCTCGCGCACTATCAAAAATAAACTTCTTCTTGTTGACATCCACTTTCTACTTAACTTCGCTCTCCCAAGAAGACATTTTTGCACTTAAAATACTCTTTTTAAGACTCAGAAATGAAAATATGATTTGGGGCAAGTATCTCATAAATTCAGGGCCTTTTTATAGACTTGGGAAGGCACAAAATCGACCCTTGACGTGTTAAAACTTCTTAATAACTCCAAAAACTACTCACCCACGATTTAGGCTTCTAGAACCTCATTTTTCATGTTTTTTTATAACTGTGGCGCCTATGCGCCAACCAGCGGCGCATAGCCACCAGTGCTCATTTTTGCACGGTTCTGCCAAACGTCAAAATCTTCATTCTGACACCTCTAAGTCATCGAATAAGGTCAAATAAACACCACTATAACATAAAAAACTCCAAAATGTTACCACATATCTCAAATTAAACCAAATAAAAGCACACAAAGCAAACATAAAGCAAAGCACACCGATAAATATGGGTTGTCTCCCACAAAGCGCTTGGTTTAACACCATCAGCCTGACATACCCAGAGCTTATTCTGAGTGACCCAACATCAAATTCTCATCAGGTTTAGATTGATTGATTGAAAAGTAAGGTTTAAGTCTATGACCGTTCAGTTTAAATTTTTTTCCAGTCTTTGTATCTTAAATATCTATAGCTCCATATGAGTAAACTTTCATCACAATAAATAGGCTTATCCACCAAGACTTAAGTTGTCAAGTAAAAATTATCAATCTAGCATTACATAATAAAATTTTTTGCCCTGGCTTAAGATTTTTAGTAGGACTCTTCCGATCATGCCATAACTTCATCTTTTCTTTATAAATCTTAGCATTTTCATAAGATTCATTCCTTATCTCTTCAGGTACATTTAATTGCAACAATCTCTTTTCTCTAGCATCTTTCAAATTAAAATTTATCTCTTTAGTAGCCCAATATGCTTTATGCTCAAGTTCAACTGGTAAAAGACATGATTTTCCAAAAATTAGCCTATATGGGGACATTCCTATAGGAGTTCTGTAGGAAGTCTTATAGGCCCACAAAGCATAATCCAATTTGATTGACTAATCCTTCTATTTGGATTAATAGTCTTTTCTAATATTCTTTTAATTTTATGATTGGATAATTCAACCAAACCACTTGTCTGCGGATGATAAGCAGTAGCAATGCGATGGTTAATATGATATTTCTTTACTAACTTCTCCATAATCACATTTCTAAAATGAATTCCTCCATCAGTTATGTTTACTCTTGGTATACCAAATATGCAAAATATATTCTTATTTAAAAACTTTGCAACACTTTGAGCATCACATCGAGGTAAAGTAACAGTTCTATCCATTTAAATACATATTCGACTGCTATCAAAATGTATGTATTTTCGAAAGATGGTATAAATGGTCCCATGAAATCTAATCCCCAAACGTCAAATATTTCAAATTCCTACATATAATAGAGAGGGCATCTCATTTCTTCTAGAAATATTGCCTACACGCTGACATTGATTACAATTTTTAATATAAATATTAACATCCTTAAAAATTGTAGGTCAATAAAATCCTGATTGTAAGATTTTATATGCAGTTTTATCAACTCCAAAATGTCCCCCATAATCAAAATTATGTCATTTTTGAATAATCTCATAAGTTTCTTCTAAAGGCACACATCTTCGAATAATCAAATCATTTTCTTGTTTATATAAAAATGAGTCATCCCAAAAAAAAGTCTTAGCTTCAGATAGAAATTTATTGTTCTCCTGGTATGTCAAACCATAGGGTAAAATATCACTGTCAATAAAGTTTACAATGTTGGCATACCACAGAACTCACCACTCATTAACAACGCACAATTTTTCATCAGAAATATGTTCATTAATTTATTCAGCATCATAGAGAGATTTTTCAGTTTCAAGCCTGGACAGATGATCAACAATTTGATTATCAACACCCTTCCTATCTACTATCTTGAAATCAAATTCTTGCAAAAGAAGAATCCATCAAATCAATCTTGGTTTTGTATCCTTCTTCTTCATTAAATACTTGATAGCAGAATGATCAGTACGCACCACACATTTAGTTCCAATTGAATATGATCTGAATTTATCAAAGGCAAAAACTATAGCATAACTCTTTCTCAGTAGTGGTATAATTAATTTGAGCTTCATTAAGAGTTTTACTAGCATAGTAAATTACTTTGAAAATCTTATCATATTTCTGACCTAAAACAGCTCTAATTGCATAATCACTAGCATCACACATTAATTTAAAATATTTTTCCCAGTTATGTGAGACTATAATAGGTGCAGTGATTAATTTTTCTTTTAAAGTTTTAAAAGATTTTAGGCAATCATCATCAAAATTAAAAATCACATGTTTTTCCAGTAAACGACATAAATACTTCAAAATTTGTGAAAAGTCTTTAATATAACACCTGTAAAATCCAACATGTCCCAGAAAACTTCTAATTCCCCTTACATTAGTTGGGCAAGGTAAATTAGAGATCACTTAAATTTTTACTGGATCTTCTTCCATACCATTTATTGATATACGATGTCCCAAAACAATTACTCCTGCTACCATAAATTGACAGTTCTCCCAGTTAAGGACCAAATTAGTTTCTTCACAACATTTCAGAACTTTAGATAGATGTTGTAAACATGATTCAAATGAAATTTCTAACACTGAAGTCATCCATAAAAAACTTCAATTCCTTTTTCTATTAAATCACATAAAATTGCCATTATACATCTCTAAAATGTAGCACGGGCATTACATAAACCAAAGGGCATTCTTCTAAAAGCAAATGTACCATAAGGACTGGTAAACGTTGTTTTCTCTTAAGCCTTAGGAGCAATTTGAATTTAGTGGTAACCAGTATATCCATCCAGAAAACAAAAGTATTTATGCCCAGCCAGTCTATCCAACATCTGATCTAGAAAAGGAAGTGGAAAATAGTCTTTCCTGGTAGCAAGCTTTAATTTTTTATAATCAAAGCATATTCGCCACCCTGTAACTTTTCTAGCTGGTGTTATTTCATTCTTTTCATTCACAATCATAGTAAGTCCTCCTTTCTTAGGTACACAGTAAGTAGGACTAACCCATGACTATCTGAAGTAGGGTAGATAATTCCAACATCCAACCACTTTAAGATTTCTTTCTTAACAACTTCTTTCATGATAGGATTTGATCTCCTTCGAGGATCAGCCAGAGGTTTGCACTTATCCTCCATAAGGATTCTATGCATACATATTGAAGGACTGATTCCTTTAATATCTGCTATTGTCCATCCAAAGGCTTTCTTATATTTCTTCAAAATTTCAAGCAAACTCTCTTCATCTCTTTCAGTTAATTGAGAGGAAATTATAATTGACAAAGTTGAGGAATCACCTATAAAAACATACTTTAAATGATTAGGAAGCATATTTAAATTAAGTTTAGGAGATTTTTCAATTGATGGACAAAAAAATTCATCTTTTTCAGTCATGTCCAACATTTCAAAATTTTCATGAACATACTTTAAATCTTCCTCATAAAAATCTTCAGAATATTGTAATTCCTCTTCTTGCTTGTGTTCCAATTCTTTACTTTCAGATTTCTCTTCATAAGTTGACTTGAAATGACATTCACTCAAATATTTGATAACATCCATCCTATAACATTCATCATCTTTACCTCTTGCAGGATATGCCATTGAGTTTGAATATTGAATGTAACAGTTTGATCATTAACTCACACTGTCAATTCCTCTTTTTGCACATCTATCATTGCTCTGCCCGTGGCTAGGAAAGGTCTCCCTAAAATTATGGGTATCTCTTTATCTTCCTCCATATCAAACACAATGAAATCAACATGAAAGATAAATTTATCCACTTTCACCAAAACATCTTCTATAACTCCTCTAGGATATGTGATTGAACGATCAGTTAATTACAGAGTTGCAGTAGTAGGAGTTATTTCTCCTAGGTATTTTGAATATTGATAACGACATAAGGTTAAAGCTTGCACCCAAATCACATAAAGCTTTTCCAAAAAAATTGTCTCCAATTGCACATGAAATTGTGAAACTTCCAGGATCTTTAAGCTTTTTAGGAAGCTCTTTCTGAAATATTGCGCTACACTCTTCACTAAGTGCAGCAGTCTCATTATCTTCAAACTTTCTCTTTTTGTTGAGAATATCCTTCATAAATTACACATAGCTTGGCATTTGTTCTATGGCTCAGCAAAAGGAATATTGATTGTAAGCTTCTTAAATATCTCCAAAAATTTTGAAAATTGCTTATCCAATTTTTTTTGTCGAAGTCTTTGAGGCAATTGAGGTGGTGGCTTTTCTAAATCAACCTTAGGTGGAGAAATAGGTCTTTCCAAACCTTTCAAAGCGTCCTCTTTTGGTTTTTCAATCTCTTCTTTCTCTACTTCAGTCTCTTTTTGAACTCTTTCTTCCAACTCTCTTCCACTTCTCAACTGACTAGCTTGTACTTACTCTTTAGTTTTGTCTCTTGGATTTACTTCAATATTACTAGGAAGCATTCCTTGGGATCTATTACTTAATGAATTGACAATCTGTCCCAATTGATTCTCAATATTTATGATTGTAGCTCCTTGACTTTGTAATTGATTTCCCATTTGTAACACCACTTCTTCAATAGACAACTTCTTCTCTTTAAATTGTGAAGTATTATTAAAACCTGGAGGATAGGTTGGTCTATAATTATTATTCCCTTGGTTGTTCCATTTTTTAATGGGTTTACTAGGTTGTTCCCCTATTGTTGATTACTACCACCCTGATTATTGGTATTCCAGTTAAAGTTTGAATGGTTTTTCCAACTTGGGTATAATAATTGGAATATGGGTTATTAGGCTTATTTATGACATTCAAGGTTTCTGATGAAGTTTGAGAATCAACCATTTGGCCTAGTGAATTTTCTTCCATCATGGAAGTTGGCTGAGAAAACTTCATCCCAAATTGGTCTATCCTCCTTGAAATTCCAGTAACTTGATTTTCTAGCATCGCAAAAGCATCATTTTCATGAATGTTGGCTACCTTTTTAGGATTTAACCTTTCAGAAGGCCATTGAAAATTATTAGTAGTCATTTCTTCAATTAAAGCATAAACATCAGTAAACTGTTTAAACATCAATAAACCACCATTAGCGGCATCGATAATAGATTTAAGAGAGCCAACTAATCCATTGTAAAAGGTCTAAATTATTAACCAATCTAGTATCGAATGATGTGGACACTTTCTTAAGAGATCTTTAAAACATTCCCATGCTTCATATATAGATTCCCCTTCAAATTGACAAAAAGATGTAATATCATTTCTAAGCTTCTCAGTCTTTGATGGTGGAAAACATTTAGCAAGGAATTTTTGTGCTAAATCACCCCAAGTTCTGATAGATCCAGGTGCTAACAAATTTAACCAAATCTTAGCTTTATCCCTAAGTGAAAAAGGAAAAATTCTAAGTTTAATAGCATAGTCTGGAACACCATTGTATTTAAAAGTAGCACACAATGCTAGAAAATTAGAAAGATGTAAATTAAGATCTTTAGTTGGTGCTCTACCAAACTGACTATTGGATACCATTTGGATAATATGCTTAAGTTCAAATAAATTAGCAGCTACAACATGGTGTTGAATACTACCATGAAGTTCATCCACTGTAGGGTTAGCAAGATCTCCTAAAGGTCTAAATTCTTGTGGATTTGTACATTTTGATGATCTTGATTTGTCATTTCTTGAATATTTTTATTTTTTTCTATTTTTTTAATTTTTTGATTTTTCTTATAGTTATTTCTAATTCAGAATCGTAAAGCACAAGTCCCTCAGAACCTGAACTACACATACAAAATTTAAAATATAAAATAAAACACACTAACAAAAACAATGAAAAGTAAAAACTTAATTTTTCTTAATTTTTCTTTAAATGATATTTTAATTAATTTCCCCAGCAACGGCACCAAAAACATGGTGCAGTCTAAGTATTTATGCTTAGATTTATATATGAAATTATGCTTTAATTATTTATAATATGGGATACTATGTAAGTATACGTATCATTTATCAAGTAATATTGGACTTTTTGATTAAGCCACGAGATATCGAACCCACAGGGAAATGTCTAAAATTTTAAAGAAATAAGAAAAATAACTTTTTACTTTTTAAAATGATTTTGTAAAGCATGTTTTAAGATATAAAGTTTTTCAAGTTTATTTTTGATATTTTCTGAATAAAAAGTAAAACAAATAACTAAAGTTAAGACAAGTATAAAATAATATGAAAACAAATGAGAATAAAATATTTTTTTCCTCTTTCAATGAATCAGTACTAATTATAGAATTTTGTTGTGGAAGTATCTAAGTGTGTTGTGCCAAATATAAGCAATTATATTCTTTACCCTTACTTAGTTCTATAAAGAACATTGATTAGTTTTAAGTTTTAAAATCATGTAGATGGGTTAGGCAGGGAAGATACTAGCTCTCACTCTAGACTTCCCTCGATTCACTCCACCTGAGGGCTAACATCACATAACACATAACAAAATTTAAAACAACAAACCAAATTAGGGGGCTTTAGGTTATCACTCTAAAGTCCTCTAATTTTACTCCCCATTAAAAACATATCTTTCTATTTATTTGCACCAAACTATATGGACTACAATTCTCACCCATATAATTGAATACGATTCTTTCCAATTTTTGATTGAGATAATACTGCATTGGTTCTTACATGTTCTCACAACATATTTTAACATCTTAATTGACAAAATCAAGAGGTAAATAAAGTGCAAGGTAGTGAATCATCACAACTTCTTCCAACATTGAAATCCTATACTTCGCAAAACTTCCTTCCATAATTTAATTACTTCATCATTTAAAAGGAAAAAAGATAAAGAAAACTACTTAAAATTCATGGAGAAAACACAATCACAACTTGATTTGAAAGAAGAAATCATAGTGAAAACATAACATATCTTACTTTAAAACCAAATGCAAAACAAGATAAACACTTATCAGAAAATTCTTTCCATAAGACTCTTAAAGTTCCTTTGAAACTTTGCTTTCCCTTTACAAGATACAATAGAGGTTGGCTCCCAACTCCGTTGACTTCGAATCTCTATTCTACTCTTACTAAAAACTAGATACAATTGATAATAAAAGTGGTGAAGTGGAAATGTGTGCTCTCAATAACTCTCTAACATAAACTTCGCTCTTAACACTAATCACACCCTCCAACATCAACCCATTTTTTTATCTTCAAGTCTTCTTTTTAAAATTTTTCAAAAGGTGCATTGGTGTCTCTTCAAAATATGTCCAGATTCAATATATCCACTAAGAATGCATCCATCAGTTCAAATTTTAAATGAATTTTGGCGCTGATGGGAAGTTAGTGAAGTTTAAACCAAAGGATGCTTCAAAAACCCCTTCAAATTAGTGCCAAAATTAAATAAAATTCATCACTTTAACTGTGGCGCCTATGTGCCAGCCCTCTGGCGCAAAGGCGCTAGAGGCCAATTTTGCACACCTTTCACTTTTTTGCTCCAAATTTGATCCTTTTTTGCTCCTTTCATCATAGTTAGTCATTTTAATCATACCTACAGAAAAAACACAAATATACCTTCCATTAAAGTGCAATATCATTAAAAACAGGTATAAAAATGTATTTAAAAACACTATATATTTTTGGTGTATCAAAATCCTTCAAACTTAAAATGTTACTCGTCTTCAAGTGACACTTAATCACATAGAAAATCTTAACATGCAAATTATATAAATGAGTTTCTTTAGGAAGGTTTCAAAATTTTGTTCTAGAAATGAAATAGTCCAATTTAGGAAAAATTTTAGTAAATGAGATCAACTTAAAGTTTAGAAGGTTCTTAAGTAAAGGATAATGAAAAATATAAGTTCTTATCTAATTTAGAAATACTTGTAGATTTTTAAAAATATAGGATTCAAACATTTCATCTTTCTCACTTAAAAATTTTCATTTGAAATAATTTTACTTACTATATTATAACCTTAAGCTTTATATTTTCTCAAAAATTATATTTTAAACTTTAGTTATGGAACCAATTTTTGGTTAGGCCCTTAAATCCTCAAGCTTCTCCTTCCTTTTTGCATACTATTGTTCTCTTTTTTTTCTTTTTTTCTTTTTCTTTTTCTTTTTTTGTTTTTTTATAAGGCAACGATTACTGTATCTGGATAGGCCTTTAATGATTTTGAATTCCACCCTTTCATTTACAATAAAGGTTTGATTTACAATAAATGTTTGAAATTGGGTTTGGAATTGGGTTCAATTGGGCTTGCACGTGATGAAATTTGATTTGGATTTGAAATTGGGGGATTTTGGAATGAATTTAGCGGAAATTGGGAGTGATTTAAGGATTTTAGGCGTTTTGGGGCAATTTGGGAATTTTGGCTAATTTTGATGGATTTGGGTGAAATTGGGGTCATTGGGTGGTTGGGATTAATTTGGGTGAGGTTTGGAGTGAATTTGGAGATTTTAATAATTTTTGAGACGCTAATGGTATTTTTGTAATTTTGAGTGTTGTATGAGTATTTTGAAAATTTTGAGGAAAATGAGGTATTTTGGGTAATTTGAATGATTTGGAGTGGTTTGATATGGTTATTGGGGAGAATTTGGGAATTTAAAAAATTTAGGAAATTTAGGGTTCTAGGACATTTTGGTAATTTTGTAGAACTTTGGGGTAGGAGGCCAAGGTTGGATGTTTAGGTGGAATTGGAGGTCATTAGACATGCTAATCATGATGTTACCCTTCTAATGCCATGAGATCAATGGGAAAACACATTTTGGATCTTCCATGTGTTGGTCCTAGCTACCCTACCAAAGTTTAAGGGTTTGGGGACCGCCCACGTGAGTTTCCAAAAGAGTGGAAAAAAGGTCAAGTGTGACTGATTTTAGGGTTTTAGGATTGTGTGTGATAGGTTCAAGTATTTTTGTAAGCATGACCAAGACCAAGCCACTTAAGGCTAACCCTAAGACCTGACAGTCCTATGGGACTCCATTTGAGTTTCCTTATGTTGGCTCCAACCTTCTAAGTGCTAGAGGTTAAAACTATACATGTGAAACTCCGAAGAAAGTAAAAAAGTGGTTTATAATTTCTATGAGGGTGGGATCCATCACTAGTCCTCTAGGATAGTCATCAGGAAAGTCATATGGCTAAACCCAAGGCTTATAAGGAAAAATGATTAGACCTCAACAAAAGTGAGATCAATAACGTTTTATCCCACTAAGTGGGTTAACTACATGAATCCTTTTTCTCCATTATGTCCTATTGAGTGTCATAGTTTCATTTAATTCTAATAAATTAAGATTAATTTTTATATAACTTGCCCATGTCTTCTTAGGTTTACGTCTTCATTTCTTAACATAAGTTGAATCTAAAATATGTAATGTTCTAATCAGATTATCAGTTATTACAATAAGAAGCATGAAATTAATTACATCTAATCCTTTATCACATAATTGGTGAATATAAATTAAATTATGCTTTAAACCATCTACTAAATAAATTCTATCTAAACTAACATAATTCTTACAAATCAAACCAATGCCAATGATTTTCCCTTTAGTATTATATTCATACAAAACATATCGTCGTTCATTTAATTCAAAATTCGTGAACTTTAATTTATCTTTTATCATAAGTCTCGAATGTTTACTGTGCAAGTATCATATCTTCATTGATTTTGCTTAGAAGGCATTCAATGAAAAAAGCCAATTGTTAAATTTTGGAAACCAAATATATATTTTTGAGCCGATATTCTAAATGAGATATATTATATCTTAAATTTGTGATATGTGTACTGCTTGTACATTTTGGAACCCATATAAAAATGATTTTTTAGTGCTTTATGATCTATGAGCATTACATGTGTTTTTTTTCTAGCACAATAATTACTCAAAATATTAGTATTTGCAGATGGCCTAGCATAATATCCATGTGACACATGAGAAGAATGTGTATGATTTTAATCAATTTTATTAGATATTTTACTTTATTAAGCATTACAATAAACATGTGATTTTATACTTAATTCCAATCTATTTTTTAACAAAGTGTTCTCACTTTCAAGTTTGCCAAAAGTAAATAACAACCTTGTAATGAAGTATTCTTATCCTTTAAATCATTACTATCAATTTTTAAATACAAATACAAAATTTATGCTCTTTTTTTTTCAAATTTTGTATTTTATTTTTTATTTTCTTATATTTCTCAATTAATTAATTAAAAAAATCATTTAATTCTTTATAGGGTATACCATTACATATCTCGAGTGAATCTAAATTAGATTCTTCACTTATCATAAGAAAAATAATGAACACTTCGTCTACTGAACATGTGGTTAATTCAACTGAATCTGGATTGTTCTATAAAGCCTTTTCTTTCTCTTCTTTTTCAAGTTATTCTTTTCTTTCTTATATTAATTTGATTCAATAAGATATGAACATTCTCCTCGTACAGTCCTAAACCTTTTGTAATGAAAACAATTGATCCCTTCACTCACATGAGATTTATTAGTTTGAAATTTATAATTCTTGTGTAACTTTGATTTTTCTTCCTTAGCAAGCTACCAAGTCTTCTGGAAAGCATGACCACCTCATCATTATTAATTATTTGAACTTAGTTATAAATTCAACATTATCATCAATTTATAAAGTAACAATTTTGGCTTTGTTTTTCTCCTTCTTGGTGTGTAGAGCTATAAAACTTATCTCTTTAAGTAAAACATGTTTATGTGCTATCAAAGAACCCAAAATCTGATCAAGTGATAATTAGATAAATCCATAGCCTCAATAAATGTCGTTACATTAGCATCCTATTCCTTAGGAAGGCTTTTAAGAAGCTTATAGACTAAGTATTAGTTCTTATATGTTCTTCTAAGAGAAGGTAATGTGTTTATTATTTTCATAAATTTTGTGTACATATCAAAAATGGATTCAAAAGGAGACATACAAAATAACTCAGATTCATGAACAAGTTTATTTATGTTAGCATCCCTAACTTCATTAGATCAATTAAAAGTTATAATTAATTAATCCCAAATATTTTTGGCAGTACTTAATCTAAAATCATCATGTAATAATCTAAAAGAAGTGCACAATGTAAAGTATTAAACGTGCAAACATTTAATTCATCTAACTCTCTTTCTAGTGCAGTCCATTATCAAAAGGTGTTTTAATTTTAATTCAATTTATTCTTTTAGTGAGTGTTTGATATAGTGTGGAAGATTGTGCCACGTGTGACTCTTATCCTCTTGAGAATGTACTGATCCTATTCTTCCAATTATCAAAGGGAGCACTATCAAGTACTGGTTATTAGTGAGTAGATTTTATTCTTCGAGAAGTAAACCCTTAGAAAATGCTTATGAAATAATTTAAATTCAGATCTACTTAAGGATGTTAAGCCACAAGGAGTGGAGGCTCTGATACCGATTGTAGGGGTGATTTAGGGTTTTAAAAAATTTTAATTAATTAAAATATTTTATATTATTTATAAGAAAATTAAGAAAATCAAAAATTAAATACTTGAAGTAAACTAAATAGTAAGATATCATAAATACACGTATATGAACTAATACGCATAATATTTTTAAGTTCTTCGACCAACCAAGCTTACATCCATGCTAGCCAACTCTCGGGCTAGAAATTCACTAAATTTTAGGTTTTCTTGTAAACCTTCCTGAAATTAAAGGAGTTTCTTACAACCTAAGTACTCTTTTACATAAGAGGGTATAGACCAATATAAATACAATATAATTTTTACTGAGAAAAATGACTTAGATAAAAAAATAAATATAAAAAATTTTATAGATTATATAAGCCCAAAATATCTTCCAAACAAATTTGATTGTAAGCAAAATCAAATCATGCAAGAAAATTTCTATTATCTTATAAGATTCTTCTACATGTATATCATATCTTGTGCTCCAAGCTATTCAATTTGATCCAAGTTTGGATCTCTTATACTCAAATGTTGATTTATTCTCTTGTTTGCACATACATTAAATGAATCTACCTAAAACACTTAATGCATAAATTTGATCATCCAAGAATACATTTATTATTATTTTAAGTAACATAATAGATTATAAAGCTCGTAATGCTAATTCACCATACTATCATTGATATATGACTATTAGATGCTCTTGATTTTGCATTGACACATACATTAATATAAGTTAAACCCATTACCCTTTCATTAAGATGCCACAGATTATATCTGCTATGACTAACTTTGCTCTATCATCCATCATCATCACGAAACTGTAAATCATAGATATGGATACAGATGAACAATATGAACGATATGCTAGTCATGATTTGGCTTGATTAAAGCTCATTTATGTTTGCTTAATTAACTAGTCGAACAATCTTAAATAACATTATAATAATTCATTTTTAATATATCAAGCTTGAATAGTTTCGTTTCAATTCATTTATGAACATGAATAGTATCATTTAGACCTTGTGAATAACCTTGCTAGGAACCTTGATAAAGGATTGATATTATATCCCTTTAGAACTCAAATAATTTTTTAGTTAATACATTATTATATATAAGCCCTGATCTTGGCTGTATTTCATTGCATTTGTCTATTAACATGAGCTATTTATTTAAGCTTGTTAAAAATTTAGTTCTTTAGTAGTACTTTTAATTGAAGTTTCAGTTTAAATTCTATAGGATGTTCATTGGTTGACCCAATAAGGCTAGTTTACTTGACTAATAAACTACTTTATTTATATATTGCTTGTTAATCAAATTGTTTAAGCTCATCTCTTTAGATGACTAGATAAAATCAAACATAAAAAAAGTTAAATTAATTGAGCTTGAAATCTACTGTAATAGCTTGAATCAAGCATAAGTTCAAGCTTCAATAGTTTTTTGGCAATTGAGATCAAATTTCGAGCAACCCCTACTTAGCTTGACTCGATTCACTTGTAGCCATAGTTATATGAAGCAAAGATTTTATAAATGACCCATCATTAAGACATCAAAAACTCATTTCTATCCTTATTTAACGTTTTGTCTTGCACATGATCTCAAGCATTTAAGAAGCAAATTGAGATTGTTGTTTGCGTTGAATAAATACTATATACAGACATTGATATTATCACATTTATAAAAAATCTTGCTAGCACATTATAAACATGAACATTTGATCATGTTTGATTATATATTTTTCATTAGCGAGATTGAAAAATCAAGAAACTTTTTCATACTATTAATAAAACCATCCAATAGAAGATCACTAGTGTCTAAGAGATTGTACATCCATTTATGATCACTAGACATATTCTCTAAAAGAAGATTAATATATAAAAGTAATTAAGAATGTTATCAAGTATGTACATTAAATAACCATCTGTATTATACATTAATTGAATTATAATGTTCATATAGACACATGGCAAAAAGCATCCAAGATTTTCTTATGGTGCATTTTATAATCAATTATAAAGGTATAAATGTATTTTGTTTGAATACGGTCAAATTTAAATTTTTTCAAATTGAATGGGACAATGCATTTAATTTTTTCTCATTTGACATTAAAACTTGAAAATGACACTTAGATCGAAAAAAAAGAGAGCTCTTTTAGCCTTTTATTGTAAACCTAAATTATAAAATTTAGTGGTTTGCTACATATCATTCTTACTTTAGCACATTGCATATATGCAAATGCCAAAGGCTTCACATACTATAAGAGATACTAAGAAATCATGTAATCTAAGAAAGTATGTGATAGCCATCAAGTTTTAATAGTGTTAAAATGCATTTTATGTGCAAAGAAGAGTCCAATAAGACTTGGCAATTTTAAGAATATCATTCATTGAATTAATAGTAGTGGCACCTAGTAATTAATCAGAAAGTTACTTACGAAATAAAATATTGTCTAGTTTGGCCTAATTCAGGTTGGTCATAACCTTAAAATGTTCCGTAAAAATCTTTGTGGTTGAGACTAGGGGCGTAAATGAGTTGAGTCAAGTTTGAGCAACCCTCATCTTGAGCTTGAGCTTGAGTTTGAGCTTGAGCTTGATTAATTAATCAAGTTCGATCTTAACTCTACGAGTTTAAACTAGCGTACAAGTTGGCTTGTTTTAATAATTCAAGTTAGTGTTCAAATAAAATGATAAAAAAAATGTGCGATTAAGAAATAAGTAATAAGAAATCGCTCGATATAAGAAAATATATTTTAAAATATTTTCAATAATTTAAAGACAAAATATTGAAATTTAATATATTTAAAATATATTTTATATTAATTTTTCTTAAACAAGTTTGCTCATGAGCTAATAGTAGAGTCTGAGCTAGCTTGAGCTTGGCTTGTTAGCTCATCAAGCTCTGTTATGAAAAACGAAGACAATAAAGCAAAAATTGGAACGAGAAAAATACACCAGAAAAGGGCGACACACAAATTTACGTGGTTCGGCAAATTGCCTACGTCCACGGAGCTGCAGAGGATTTTATTAGTTTGAGGAATTACACCATCGATCACGTCGACTTACAAGAAAGAATTCTCTCTCTCTCTCTCCCCTTCTCTCTCTCACTCTTTGCCCGAGAGCTACACCGAGAAAGAAAACCGAAGGGAGTAGCAACCTTCACGCCAAAATCAAATTTCTTCACCTCCTATCTCACCGTTTCACGCATCAAGCATAGCCTTACAAAGAATTCTCTTCTTCGCTATATATAATGGATGGTGGCAGGACCCTCCTTTGGAAACAAGAGAGCTGGGATGGTAGGACATTGATTTAGGAAAGGGAGAGATACGCATTTAATTTAATTCCATCATGAATTAAATGATGCCTTGATTAAGGAATTAATCAAGTAATTAAAGAAAATCCAATTAATTGTTTCCTTTTCTCTTATGCAGTAAACTTGGAAGGAGGCACTCCCAAAAATAGGCAAAGCAAAGAAAGAATTTAATTTACTCAAATTAAATTCAAATATTTGCCAATTCAGTGGACCGGGCTCCACAACTCAACAATTCTCCCACTTGGAGACTGGGGCACTGGCTGTACCATCCACTGACTATATCGTCATTTTCCTCAACATGATATCCTCCACCTCTGCAACTCAAAGTCCTTGTCTTCACGCTAGAAGACCAACTGAAGTCGAGCACAACTTCAGTTTTTCAAGAGTAACACTCTTAGTCAACATGTCAGCAGGGTTTTTGCTTCCACAAATTTTCTCAAGTAGCAACTGTCCATCATCCAACAATGACCGTATGAAGTGGTACTTGATCTGAATATGCTTGGTTTTGGACTGAAATGCTGGATTCCTGGCAAGAAATATAGCACTCTGACTATCACTGTAGAGAGTGCCCTTCTAAACCTCCTTACCCAATTCTTCCAAGAAGCTCTGTAGCCATATCATCTCCTTTGCAGCCTCTGATACTGCTATGTACTCTGCTTATGTAGTAGACAACGAAACTATCTTCTGCAGATTAGAGCACCATGATACTGCAGTGCACCAAAAGTATAAATATAGCCTGTAGTGCTTCTTCTAGTATCAATGTCTCCAGCTAGATTAGCATCAACATAGCCACATACCTCCAGACTCTTTCCTGAGAAACATAAACAGGTTTCTGAAGAGCCTCTTAGGTATCTGAAGATCCACTTCACAGCTTCCCAATGTTCCTTTCCTGGATTACTCATGTATCTGCTCAAAACTCCCACTGCGTGAGCAATATCTGGTCTGGTGCAGACCATAGCATACATAAGTGAACCTATGGCTGAAGCGTAAGGAACCTTTCTCATATAGTCTCGTTCCTCATCTGACGTGGGCGACTGGCTCTTGCTCGAGTACGAAATGATCGCCTAAAGGTGTGCCAACTGGTTTGGCCTTATCCATATTGAACCTGTTAAGCACCTTTTTCACATATTCAGCTTGTGAAAGTCTTAATGTACCGTTGACTCTGTCTCTGATAATTTTCATGCCAAGAATTTGCTTTGCCGCTCCCAAATCCTTCATTGCAAAGTGTTTTGACATCTGCTTCTTCAGATTATTGATCTCATCAATGCTAGCTCCTGCAATAAGCATATCATCCACATACAACAATAGGATGATATATGAATTGTCAAAATACCTGACATAGCAGCAATGATCTGCCTGACATCTGCTGTACCCTGCATTGAGCATGAATTTATCAAACTTCTTGTACCACTGTCTAGGAGCTTGCTTCAGGCCATACAAGCTCTTTTTCAATCTGCAAACTGAGTCTTCCTTTCCCTGTACCACAAACCCTTCAGGTTGGTGCATGTAGATGTCTTCTTCAAGGTCTCCATAAAGAAAAGCTGTCTTCACATCTAACTGCTCAAGGAAGAGATTTTCAGTAGCCACCATAGACAGTACCATTCTGATGGTTGTAAGCTTCACCACAGGAGAGAAAATCTCGGAATAATCAATACCATGCTTCTGCTGAAAACCTTTAACAACAAGTCTTGCCTTGTACCTTTTACTGCCATCATGTTCAGTCTTTACCCGATACACCCACTTGTTGTGTAAAGCCTTCTTCCCTGGTGGAAGATCCGTTAGCTCCCAAGTCTGATTTTCTAGCAGGAGAATCCATCTCCTCCTTCATGGCTAGCTCCCACTTGCTCGAATTTTCATCTTGCAAGGTTTCTTCATAACTTTGAGGTTCTCCACCATATGTCAGCAGAATATAGTTTAAAGTAGGAGAATACCTCTGTGGAGAACATCTGGCCCTCTCTGACTCGCGAACGGTAGCTGGAGTAGTGAATGAATCTGAACCTGACTGCGGAATAATAGGAATAGGTGCCCCGGACCCACTCTCATCGTCATTCACATTTTATCATGTATTGTGACCTGCGGTAAATCATCGAAACTTTACCGAACTCGATTCCGACGAGCGTTGTTTCGAAGCTGTACTAGACTTGTCTTTGTACATCATTTTCTCATTAAAGATCACGTTCTCGCTCCTTATGATCTTCGATCTCGATCATCCCGGAAACGATACCCAAACGCATCATCTCCGTAGCCTAATGAAGTAACACTTCTTCGACTTAGCCTCGAAGCTTACTTCGAGCATCTGGATTAATAAGAACATATGAAAGACAACCAAAAGTCTTAAGGTGAGAAAATTTGACCTCTTTACCGCTCCAGACTTCCTCAGGTAATTCACAGTCTAATGGAACAGATGGCCCCCTATTGATCAAATAGACTGCAGTGCTGACCGCATCTGCCCAGAAAGCTGGTGGTAGTCCGGCGTGCAATCTCATGCTTCTAGCCCTCTCATTGATGGTCCTGTTCATGCGCTCTGCAACACCATTTCTTTGTGGTGTCCACCGGAATGGTCTTCTCCATTCTGATGCCCTGAGCTGCACAGTACTCCTTGAACCCACCATCGATGTACTCACCACTATTGTCAGATCTCAAACATTTTAGTTTTAGATCTGTCTCTGTCTCAACCATGGCCTTCCAAGTTTTGAACACAGAAAATACATCTGATTTGTGCTTCAGAAAATAAACCCATACCTTTCGTCGTGGTCATCTATGAATGTGACGTAGTAGCGAGAGCCTCCAAGAGATGCCGTTGGGGAAGGTCCCCACACATCGGTGTGTACAAGTTCTAATTTTCCTGCCTTTAACGTTCTGCCACCTTTCAGGAAACTGACCTTCTTCACGCTTCCACCATGATGCAACTTTCACACATGCCAAGATCAGTCGACTTCGATTCGGCGGCTGCCTCCGGATCGAAGCTCTTTCATGCCTCTCAGACTCATGTGTCCCAGCCTGCAATGCCACATGTCTGTTGTGCTCTCTGCAACTGTAGTATCAACACTATTAATTAAACCAGTAGTCATATACAACGTACCAGTCTTCTCACCTCGAGCCAGTACCAGTGCTCCTTTAGTTACCTTCCAGGTGCTATCCGAGAATACTACTGTATGCCCTCCTTCATCTAGCTGCCCAACAGAAATTAAATTTTTCTTCAGCTCAGGAATATGTCTGACATTTTTCAAGATCCATTTGCTTTTATTAGGGAGTGCAATTTCAACATCTCTCATCCCCACTACGTTCAAGGCTGCTCCATCAGCGAGGTACACCTTCCCAAAGTCACCTGCAACATAGTTTTGCATTAACTCCCGGTGGGAAGATGTATGAAAAGACGCCCCTGAATCCAGTATCCAGTCGTCAACGGAGCTGTGAACTGCAAGCAACAACGCATCCTGAACTTCTTCAGTTACAGCATTAGCACCGGTGTTCTCCGTCTTTTGAGCACTTCTGCAGTTCTTCTTTATGTGGCCAGTTTTGCCACAGTTCAACTGAGTTGCTTGTTGACCGGGCTTTGATTTGCTTTTGCCTCGTTCTTTGATTTTGACCTTCATCCGTTTGAGTTCCTGTCATGTGATCTCCTCCGGAATCAACATTCGATCGTCGAACTCGAACCCGAAGTCTTGCCAGAATCTTTCTGCGCACCTCCTCGACCAAAATTAAATCACGAATATCATCATATTTTAGCTTAGATTTACCTGCAGAATTGCTGACTGCCATCCTCATAGCTTCACAGCTATTTGTCAATGAAGCCAATAATATCAGCGCCCGTATCTCATCATCAAATTCAATTTCAACAGACGACAATTGATTTGTGATGGTATTGAAGTCATTCAGATGTTGTACAACGGACGTACCTTCGGCCATCTTTAAATTGAATAACTTTTTCATCAGATGCACCTTGTTATTTGCCGACGGCTTTTCGTACATGCCTGACAAAGCCGCCATGAGATCCGCAGTGGTCCTCTCTTTGATAACGTTGTGTGCAACTGATCTCGACAGGGTCAATCGAATAACCCCCAGAACCTGTCGATCCAACAGATTCCAATCGGCCTCGTCCATCTTCTCCGGTCGTCGTCCCATAATGGAAGGTGAAGTTTCTTCCCATGAGGTAATCCTCCATCTGCATCCTCCAGTAACCAAAGTCTGTGCCGTCGAATTTCTCGATCCCTGAAATCTTCACTTCGTCTCCAGTCATCGTTCTTCTTCAGATCCGAACCGGGGCTCTGATACCAGTTGTTATGAAAAACGACGACAATAAAGCAAAAATTGGAACGAGAAAAATACACCAGAAAAAGGCGACACACAAATTTACGTGGTTCGGCAAATTGCCTACGTCCACGGAGCTGCAGAGGATTTTATTAGTTTGAGGAATTACACCGTCGACCACGTCGACTTACAAGAAAGAACTCTCTCTCTCTCTCTCTCCCCCCTTCTCTCTCTCACTCTTTGCCCGAGAGCTACACCGAGAAAGAAAACCGAAGGGAGTAGCAACCTTCACGCCAAAATCAAATTTTTTCACCTCCTATCTCACCGTTTCACGCATCAAGCATAGCCTACAAAGAATTCTCTTTCTGCTATATATAATGGATGGTAGCAGGACCCTTCTTTTAGAAACAAGAGAGCTGGGATGGTAGGACATTGATTTAGGAAAGGGAGAGATACGCATTTAATTTAATTCCATCATGAATTAAATGATGCCTTGATTAAGGAATTAATCAAGTAATTAAAGAAAATCCAATTAATTGTTTCCTTTCTCTTATGCAGTAAACTTGGAAGGAGGCACTCCCAAAAATAGGCAAAGCAAAGAAAGAATTTAATTTACTCAAATTAAATTCAAATATTTGCCAATTCAGTGGACCGGGTTCCACAACTCAACAAGCTCAACTCACGAGCCAACCTAATCCAGCTCACAAGTAGGCTTGGATCACCTAGACCCTTAGTTGAGATCACAATAAAAAAAAAATCCTATAGAATTGAACTTTTGTTACATAAATTAACACTTTTTTGAAATTAGCAAGATACATTGAGCAACATATTCATAAAATTAGTCACAGTTGACTACATAAACGAACGAAGAACAGAAACATGATTGATAAGACATTACCTAATCGATTTGCAAATAAAATTGGTATATTTTTTCTTATCTAAGTTTCTCAACCATATTACAAATCAATAATGCATTATGATGTAATTGATTGATGCATAGCAATCTATCACTCATATTCTAATATGGCCATTGACATCAAAGTACATCTTTAATATAATTAGTTCGATCACCAACCTGTCTAAAAAATTTTCTTACAAAGAAAATTATGAAGCCACTTGAACGCTTTCCTTAACATACTATAGAAACATATTGATAAGGCACTGATACTTCTGTGAATGTAGCCGTCTGCTTTCCAATAACTCTCCTCTTCAGTTCTTCATGATGAAATAAATTAACAGATAATGATCTCAATAATTCTTCCTTATCAGGCTTTTATCAAAGTATCTAAAGAAACAATCAAACCCACTGAAACAAACACCAATATTAGCATCAACTTCAATTTAAAACATTACAGCATATTTAACGATAATAAGCAGAGATTCAGTCTCTAATGGGCTTAATTAAAACGAGTTTCTATATCCCAAAGACTCTTGTTATTCGCTGCATTATGTTAGCCTGAGCTCTAAGATAGACAACATAGTCTAGAGTCTCATTAAGCAGGGAGATACCATCCAAGCTTTCAGCCCCTGGTATAATGCGTTTGAGCACTTGTGCTCTCTTCCTCACAATTCTTCTGGCTAGAACACTTGGCATAACTCTCCATGATGATGGCGAATGGAAACCTTTCTTCCTTACCTTCAACCGTGAATTAAAGCTCTTCTTCTTCATGATATTTTTTCGTCCATGGGAGCCTGGTGAAGAAACAGAGGTTTTGAATTCTTTACAGAGCTTCTTCCCAACGAAAGCCTCTTTGTTTTCCTTACGTGCAACAATTGCTCGGCTCCAGTTTGCACCATCGCCTCTAGCCAAAGCCATGGCAGCGTCAGCCAGAAGCTTGATTTCCTTCTCCCTTTCAGTTAGACTCATTCCCCTCGATGATTCTCTAGTAGCATGGAGTCCAGACAGCAAATGCTTAAGGAAGTCGTGCTTGAAGTTGCTTGAAGTTTGCATTGTTGAAGGAAGGGAGAAATGCAAAGCATTAGGTTAAGCTTTGCTTTATATGAAAGGAGAAAGGGAAAGGGAGAGGAGCATAAGGAAAGAGAGCCAGGGAGAAAGAGAAGGAGGGAGAGGACATAGTGGTAGGAACTATCTGAATTATTTTCTGCATACAAGCAGTCCACATGGCTTTATTGATCCAGAATTAATGCTTTCTCATCCCTTTAATTGCAAGTTGCATGGTGATGAGATAGAGCTACAAGTGTGAGGAAGCCAGGAAAGTGCTTTGGTTTGTAATTGATAATGGGAATAAGTTTGGCTTTGTAAACACATAAGACTTAAATTACAAAGAGAAATTACTTGAAAAGTTTGAATTAGATCGAATAAAATATTTAAGCTTTGGTAAGATTATATATTGTATTTATCCAGAATTAGTTATAAGACAACTTTATACATTGTTCTTTTTTGGTTCAAACTATGTAACAAACAAATAATTAAAAATCTTTAATTAATGTTTAGAACAAGTATTTTTTTCTTACTTCCTTCCTGTTAGGCATGACTCATATACCAGATAAGAGATAGATGTGGAGTGGAGCGAAAGCATCTATTCAATCGGAGGAGTTTTGTTATGTGGGTTGAGGGTGCGGGGGCATTTCCCCTGCGGTACAGTACTTGGAAAATTTTGTAATTACATATTGTACCGTATGACTATATATATATATATATAAACACATGTATTGTAACCATAAGGGGAATCCTGTACTATTTTTTTGAAATAAAAAGGCAAGCCGCCGCTCTGCTCCCGAGGACGTAGAAATCTTTGCCTAACCTTGTTAAATCTGTGTTTTCTTCTGGATTTGTGTCAATTCTCGCTTTTCTTTGCCCTAAAATTCTTAACACTTCCGGATTGTCAAAAACAGTATTGTAGTAATGAAAACTAGTCACATCTCGAACAAAACTGAGCTAAGCTTTCTTGGAGTTTTATGTATTTCCACTTCCACCCACCAACATGTGATCCCCACTTATAAATTTCTTATTATTATTATTATTATTATTATTATTATTATTATTTTGGAGGCATTTCACAACAGAGAGGGATCACGTCAACTTCCCTTCTACTACTGTGCCTCGTCATGCTTCTAATAAAAATTAGTATTTTAGAATACTAAGTTGGAATAGAAAGTACCAGAGATCTACTATAGGGACTAAATACAAAGAAGAGGAAGACAAAATCTGATTTAAAAAGAGAAATTGAAAGCAAATAAATTAGAGTCTCATGGCTTGGTTCTGGGATAGGAGGGACTTGTAGTAGAAGACACACCACATGAGCGCACATGGGAGCTCAAGGCCCACAATCATAATATAGGCATACCAATTACACCATTAATGCTGCTATTGTACATTTCTAGTGGAGTACTGATCTCCCCCAACTTGTTTATATTCTTTCCATCAGGGAAAACATAAACAAAAAGGCTGAAATTAGTAGAAATAGATCTAGATCATATGCTAAGTAAGTAGCCATGAGATGGATTAATGTTAATTTGAATTTTCTTTTTTGTCTTTCAAGAGGGGAAGAGAGAGAGAGAGAGAGAGAGAGAGAGAGAGAGGGAGGAGTTTCCAGCTTTTATTCGCTTGGTTGATAATTGAAGTGATGTGAAAAGTAGGAATGCAGGATCCGGGAAACATGGTGGGGGATGTGGGGGCTTATACTTTTTCTTCTGTCTCCGTCGGCTTTGAAGAAAAAAAGGTAATCTCACATGGTGCCCACATGGGGGATTTTGATCTCTTGAGCTCCCCACAAAGACTCCTGTCATCTCCTTTTTTATTATTGTTTTTTAAGACCACATGTCCTTTCGATCTCTTCCTCTCCATTGTTTTTCTGTAAAAACATGGATCATGGCGCCATGTTTTTACTAGCTTGCATACATGAACTTGTTAATGCAAATGATTTTGTGTTGGCTCATTCAAATATCTTGACTTGGGCCTCTTTGAAGCAACTTATATGTGCAGGCGACAAAAAATGCCGCCTCACCGTTTGGAAAACACGTTTCGACAACTTATCCAAAGACACGGTTGGGTTTTTTCACTAAACGGAGGCGTGGGTCGAACCTTGCGGACGACCCGCGAGCCGTGTTTCAGGATAAACTGCTTATCATGAAATGTACAAGCAGCCTCAAACACACCCTTAGTTGATTTCTTATTGGTTTTAAGGGTGAGCTTTTTTTACATTATATTTATGTGCTTTGGATAGAAAAGGATTTTAGTTGTATTTTTTGTTATGGAACGTGATGTATCCTCTCTTCCCAACGGTGACTAAAATTGATTTCGACTCGTATCAGTATAGTATAGCCGGTTCTTACAGATTTCTAGTATGAGACTTACAAAAAGTAGAAGCCACAATGATTCAATTACACCTTTTATTAAGGGATTACCTTCAATTAAGAAATTTGCTTAGTTTACTTAACATTCAAACCACGTTTTCTATAATTATGCCATTACTCATTATTTTTTTAAACTACTTGCAGTGTTGCATGCGTAGGACATGGATGTTTCTAATTTATCATGATTTCATCATTATTGGTTTATTGGTAGGATTCTAGTACAAGGATTCATTTAGGGATGGCAATGAAAAATATTATAATAGGATAGAGTTAAGTTATCAATGAGAATGGTAATAATCTTGCTTTAAGATGAAGACAATGACTCTTTGGCAAAGATTAATATCTTGGTGCCTATGAATGTATTTTATTTAGGCTAATTGAATATTTCTAAACTTATAGGTGGTGGAAATTTCATGACAAACTTTGGCATGAAGACTTCTATAGATTGCATAAAATTATTTAAGATGGAAGGCCAATGTCAATTCCATGCCTTTAAAATATGATGCTAATTTGTATGGACCCCATAGAATGAAAAGCAATACCAGTGCATGTATAATTACTGTTGTGAAAAACGACGACAATAAAGTGAAAAATGGAACGAGAAAAATTGCACGCAGAGAAACAAACACCAGAGCGACACACAGATTTACGTGGTTCGGCAAATTTGCCTACGTCCACGGAGCTGCTGAGGATTTTATTACTCCGAGGAATTACACGGTCGAGCGCCTCGACGTCTACAAGAAAATCTCTATTTTCTTCTCTCCCTTCCTCCCTTTCTCTCTTCCTCTCCTTCTCTCTTGGAGGACTTGGCTTAGGCGGTGTTTGGAAGCCCAAATTCGCGGTGCGGCGCTTCCCCGCACCGCGAATTTGCGATAATTTGGGGCGGAATCCCTCAGCTTCGCTTTCCGGGGCCGCGAGCGGCAGTGAAGCGGACCGCGGGTTATACCCCGCGGCCCCGACTTCCAGCCGGCTTCGGCCTCCAAAATTTCCTGCGTGCCCTCGCCCCGCTGCTCTCCCCGAACCCTTCTGCGCCCTAGCCCTTCTCGCGACTCGGCTGCTCTTGCGGGAAGATTTCCCTGGAAGAAAAAACTTGTCCGTCACTAGCACTTCTTGCGACTCGGCTGCTCTTTCATCTTCCTCGACTATCTTCTTCCACGACTCATCTTTACCCCCGTGCCTTGGGTAAGAAGTGCTTGTATCTGCTTCCATTATTTGGGCTCGGTTTTGGTGTTTGTTTCATTCCATTGCTTTTCTTGGTGTGGCTTGGGTTTGCTTCACTTTACTCGACCACTGTTTCTTCCTGCTTTGTTTGGCTATCGAGTCGAGCACTCATGTGCCGTGAGATGGATTATTAGCTTAAATTTACGGGTGTTTATTACTTAAGCATGTGAAAAATAGAGATGTTAGCATGTTCTAGTAGTTGGCTTGATCGATTGCTTAGAATGGTATGCTTATGGCTACCATTTGATTCTGCACTGCACTGCACTACACACTTTGCTTTTATATGGCTATCATTTCAATTGGCATGGTTAATGATGATTATAGGCTTCTTTTGTTCGGAAGATCAAGGTATGAATTATAAAGTTCATTGTTTAAAAAATAAGAATGTTTGGATGAAGCATGGTAAATCTATGAAGCATAATAAGATAAACCCATTATTTTTTAAATGTTTCGAAGTATAAACCGTCAGATGGTGGGGGTCTAAGGAAGAACTTGAGTATTTCGATGCCAAACTAATTTAATATTTTATCATATATAGTTTGAACACGACTCGAGCCTTAATTTTGATTATGGTTTATTTTTTTCTTATTGAGTTCGATTTGAGGTTGATTCGGGATTCGGTTTTTCTAGTAGTGGGTTTGACGAGAATGTTTGTGACATACAACCATATAACCTTATTAGCTCATTAAGATTTAAGCATACTTGTTCATAAAGCTCAACACCGTTATGTCGGTTCGTTTTGATTTTTTTATGGCATTGTGTGTGATGTGTAGTGTAGTGATGTGTGTTTACGTGTAAGTGCGGTGTGTGTGTGTTTTTGCGGTGCGGTCTTGTGTGTGATGTGCGGTCTTGTGTGAAGTGTAGTGCGGTGCAATGTGTTACGGGTGCGGTGCGGTGTATTGTGTAGTGAAGTGCGGTGCGGCTTGTGGTGCGGTGAAGTTTGTGAAGCTTGTATAGTGTATTGAGTTGTGTGGTGCGGTGCATCGAAGTGTAGTCGAGTGCGGTGCATTGAAGTGTAGTGAAGTGCATTGTGTGGTCTTGTGTAGTGTGCATTGTGTGTGATGTGTAGTGTAGTGCTTGTGTGTTTACGTGGAAGTGCGGTGTGTGTGTGTTTTTGCGGTGCAATGTGTGTGATGTGCGGTCTTGTGTGAAGTGTAGTGCGGTGCTGATGTGTTCGGGTGTGGTGCGGTGTATTGTGGAGTGAAGTGCGGTGCGGCTTGTGGTGCGGTGAAGTTTGTGAAGCTGTTTAGTGTATTGAGTTGTGTGGTGCGGTGCCTTGGAAGTGTAGTCGAGTGCGGTGCATTGAAGTGTAGTGAAGTGCATTGTGTGGTGCTTGTGTAGTGTGCATTGTGTGTGATGTGTAGTGTAGTGCTTGTGTGTTTACGTGGAAGTGCGGTGTGTGTGTGTTTTTGCGGTGCGGTCTTGTGTGAAGTGCGGTCTTGTGTGAAGTGTAGTGCGGTGTGAAGTGTAGTGCGGTCTTGTGTTGAGTTGTGTGGTGCTTGTGAGTGCGGTTGTGCGGTTGTGCGGTTGTGTGAAGTGCATTCTTGTGTGAAGTGCGGTCTTGTGTGAAGTGTAGTGCGGTGCGATGTGTGTGCGGTGAAGTGCGGTGTGAAGTGTAGTGCGGTCTTGTGTTGAGTTGTGTGGTCTTGTGAGGTGCGGTTGTGCGGTTGTGCGGTTGTGTGAAGTGCGGTCTTGTGTGAAGTGAAGTGCGGTGTGAAGTGTAGTGCGGTCTTGTGTTGAGTTGTGTGGTCTTGTGAGTGCGGTTGTGCGGTTGTGCGGTTGTGTGAAGTGCATTCTTGTGTGAAGTGCGGTCTTGTGTGAAGTGTAGTGCGGTGCGATGTGTTCGGGTGTGGTGCGGTGTATTGTGTAGTGAAGTGCGGTGCGGCTTGTGGTGCGGTGAAGTTTGTGAGCTTGTTTAGTGTATTGAGTTGTGTGGTGCGGTGCACGCGGAGTGTAGTCGAGTGCGGTGCATTGAAGTGTAGTGAAGTGCATTGTGTGGTCTCGTGTAGTGTGCATTGTGTGTGATGTGTAGTGTAGTCTTGTGTGTTTACGTGGAAGTGCGGTGTGTGTGTGTTTTGCGGTGCGGTCTTGTGTGTTATGTGCGGTCTTGTGTGCGGTGAAGTGCGATGTGAAGTGTAGTGCGGTCTTGTGTTGAGTTGTGTGGTCTTGTGAGTGCGGTTGTGCGGTTGTGCGGTTGTGTGAAGTGCATTCTTGTGTGAAGTGCGGTCTTGTGTGAAGTGTAGTGCGGTGCGATGTGTTACGGGTGCAGTGCGGTGTATTGTACGGTGAAGTGCGGTGCGGCTTGTGGTGCGGTGAAGTTTGTGAGCTTGTTTCGTGTATTGAGTTGTGTGGTGCAGTGCAGCTGAAGTGTAGTCGAGTGCGGTGCATTGAAGTGTAGTGAAGTGCATTGTGTGGTCTTGTGTAGTGTGCATTGTGTGTGATGTGTAGTGTAGTGCTTGTGTGTTTACGTGGAAGTGCGGTGTGTGTGTGTTTTTACGGTGCGGTCTTGTGTGTTATGTGCGGTCTTGTGTGCGGTGAAGTGCGAGTGTGAAGTGTAGTGCGGTCTTGTGTTGAGTTGTGTGGTCTTGTGAGTGCGAGTTGTACGGTTGTGCGGTTGTGTGAAGTGCATTCTTTGTGTGAAGTGCGGTCTTGTGTGAAGTGTAGTGCGGTGCAATGTGTGTGCGGTGAAGTGCGGTGTGAAGTGTAGTGCGGTCTTGTGTTGAGTTGTGTGGTCTTGTGAGTGCGGTTGTGCGGTTGTGCGGTTGTGTGAAGTGCGATCTTGTGTGAAGTGCGGTCTTGTGTGAAGTGTAGTGCGGTGCGATGTGTTCGGGTGCGGTGCGGTGTATTGTGCGGTGAAGTGCGGTGCGGCTTGTGGTGCGGTGAAGTTTGTGAAGCTGTTTCGTGTATTGAGTTGTGTGGTGCGGTGCACTCTGAAGTGTAGTTAAGTGCGGTGCATTGAAGTGTAGTGAAGTGCATTGTGTGAGTGAGTGAAGTTGTGTAGTGAAGTGCGATACAATGTGTGTGATGTGTAGTGCGGTGAAGTTGTGTGTGAAGTGTGTGGGTGTGTGATTCCGGTGGGCCGTGCAGTGAAGTGTGTGTGTATTTGAAGTGCAGTGAATTTGAAGTGCAGTGAAGTGTGTGGGTGTGTGATTCCAGTGGGCCGTGCAATGTGAACCTGTGTAGTGTAGTGAAGTGTGTGTAGTGAAGTGCAATGTGTGAAGTCAAGTGTGTGTAGTGCAGTGTGAACCTATGTAACTGTTCAAAAGTTTCATTAATGAAAATAAAGTACTCACTTCCCGTGGACGTAGGTCGATTTGACCGAACCACGTAAATTTCTGTGTTCCTTTACCTTAGTAGCATTTTAAATTTCTGTGTTCCTTTACCTTAGTAGCATTTTAAATTTTTGTGTTCCTTTACCTTAGTAGCATTTTAAATTTCTGTGTTCCTAGACTTTCATATGTTCGTTTATTTATTTCATATTTAAAGATATTGCTTGACTTGTCTCTTATTATTAGTATGGCGAAGTAAGAACAAAGAAGTTGCCACTCTCTGCAATGTGGGAGAAGGACATAAAATTAATTTTGCGATATATGCATTGCGGAAATCGAAAGAGGCAATAGACCGAACTCTTTTTTCAGCAAGGAAGGCTGGCAAAACATAGTAACAACTTTTAGGGAGGTGACAGGCAGGGATTACGACGGTGCACGGCTTAAAAATAAATGGGACCAGCTAAAGAAAGAATTGAAGCTATGGAAGGACCTAAAACATGGATTTGCTTGGTTTGGGGTGGGATCCGTCGAAGCGAACTATTGCTTGCTACGAGAAGAATGGTGGACTGAAAGGCTAAGCGGTAAGACATAATTGAATTAGTTTTGCTTGTGTTTGCACCACTTGCTAATAAAAATTATTTATTCTTACGATTTATCCTACGGCGAGGAAGTTCAAAGCAGTTGGGATAGAACCGGAATTCGAGGAGAAACTCGATCGAATGTTTGGTGGGACAATAGCCACGGGGAAATACGCGGTTGCACCTAGCAAACAATGGTTGATACAACCCACGAGGAGGTCGCCGTAGAACTTTCAAACGATTCGGCGGAACTCCGCATATACGATCAAGCTGAAATGCAATCTACAAACCGAACAAAGCGGTCCCGGATCGATAAGAAGAGGAAAAGTACTGTTGGAAGTATGAAAGAGCAGCTATCATTACTTGTGGAATCAGCAGATGATGCTCCACATAGAGTTCAAAAAAAAGCTGTCCAGGAGGTTGTTAGGCTTCTAAAGGAAGACCCAGAGATTATAGGGAATCGACCACTTTTCTTCTTTGCTTATCGACCTCCTCCGGGACTCTCTCCACCGAGACTTTTCCACTTGCGGTTGATAGAGAGCTACGCTTAGAATACATTCGATATTATTATGATCGACGCACCTTGTGATATGATATGGAAATGTTGCTTTTATTCCATCTATTGTTATTGTTGTTATCGATGTTGTACGGACGATTTTTATTTTGAATGGTTGAATGTTTGAGTTATTTCCTTTCTTAATGTAGTTCATTCATATGTTTCGCTAAGGTACTTGTTGATTTCTATAGAGAGTAACATGTTTTCTTTGAAAGGTGCGGTTTATACCGTCATGAATCCGGAGGAGATCCGACGCCGTAGGAGAAACGCGGCGATAAATATAATGCTTTGCAATACTACGATACATACGTTGATCGTGAACCTTGTTACACTTCATCTCGGGTTGGAGAACATTGGATGGGTGAAATGATTTCGGGACACCCAACGAGATTTCGTAACATCTTCGAGAATGTCACATGAGGTTTTCGAGAGATCTTCTAGTTGACCTAAAAACATCTCATGGACTCCATGGGTCTTATAGGACAACGGACCAGTGAAGTGTTGGGCATCACACTTTTTATGCTTGTCACGAACGAGTCCATGAGGGGAGCCATGGAACGTTTCCGGCATTCGTCGGAAACAATTAGCCGATATTTCTCGGTTGGTTTGGCTTCTCTTGTCGGTTTAGCAAATGATGTACTAAAACCAGTCGATCCAACATTTGCGAGGACCCCGACGGAGATTCTTAACGACGAACGATACATGCCATATTTCAAGGTACAAATGCTAAATAAAACAAATTTTTATGGAATGGATTGCATATTTATATGATTATTTTTTCCTTAAGGATTGCATCGGCGCAATAGATGGAACGCACGTTCATGCTATAGTCTTGGGATAACGAGAAAGTAGCTTATATCGGCCGTTCTGGGAGGACAACTCAGAATATTATGGCCGTTTGTGATTTCAACATGTGCTTTACATTTGTATTGGCTGGATGGGAGGGCCGCGCACATGACAGTAGACTCTTTAAAGTTGCAACAAGAAAGCCGGAGTACAATTTCCTCACCCACCTCCGGTAAGGTCATTTATAATATTAAAAGATGATGTTTTTGGTCATACACCTAACTATACTTTCTATCATTACGGGGAAGTATTATTTGGTAGATGTCGGCTACCCCATGCGGAGGGGTATCTTAAACCATATCCGGATACAAGATATCATATTCCGGATTTTCAAAGAGCTAGTAATCGCACGAGAACTAGAAAGGAGTCTGTTTAATAAGAGACATTCATCCTTGCGAGGCGTTATTGAGAGAACATTCGGAGTTTGGAAGAAGAAGTGGGCCATTCTTCGGGATATGCCTCCTTATCCGTTCCCCGAACGAGTGCGGATAGTGTTGGCGACTATGGGCCTTCATAACCATATCGGGCGGCATCCGACTCGGGCTGATGTTGATTTTGACGAGGTTGCTACGGTCGACGGTTTACGGGACCGCATTGAGCCGTCTCGGCCACGGGAGGATGACAATAGTGCACCAATCCGTACAAAAGAAGGGGAGGGTGCAAATGAAATGGCGGCACTTCGACGAGACATTACTCGATTGTTAGTTGGAGAGTGAGTGTTTTTTGCGGTGCGATGTATGTCTTTTACATTCTTTTTTAGCACTTTACTTCACATTATTTACAATTCGACACTCTAGATTGATTCTTTTCATTTTGTTTGACCATTTTATACTCGAATTAATTAAGCTGCATGTGTGCTTGTATTACGAGTAAATATGAGCTCCGGCACGTCGGCTACCTCTCGCCGATGCTATGTCGTTGTGGGTTGCGAGCATCTCTTTTGACATCACGTCGGCCGCATAGCTTTCGACGAAAGTTTTATGCACGTCCTCGGGACATTCCGGATCGGTGTCGTTTCTTCAGATGGGCGGATAGTTTACAGATTCTCGCGAGTCCGACGGCTGGGGAGTGTACGACCACGACGGAAGACGCAGTGAAACGGGAGTTACAGATTATGAAAACTAAAGTGAACATTATTTTATTGTTGGTTGTTGTTGGAATAGTCCTTCAGTTTTTTTTCACTCTACTGCTGCTGCCACGTGTTTGAGAGTAGTATATGTTTCTTTGTATGACTCTATGACTATTTTGAGATTTGCAATCGCGTAGAACTACATGACTATTTTGAGATTTGGAAGCGCTCTCTTGCTTGTGTTATTAAATTTTTAATATAATTTGAAGAATCTATTTAAAATATTTTATAAAGCTCGTAAATTTTTATTAATATGAACAATCTTTTTAAATTATAAAAATTTTAATATATATATATATATATAATTCATTAAAATTAAAAGATAACTAAATATTTTATTTTACAATTAAATTAAAATATAACGAAGCTCGTAAATATTTTGTTAATACACTTAAAGAATTTAACCTATATAGTGAATTATTGAATTGAATCAATAGTTCACTATATATATAGAAAATATATATTAAAGATATAAAAATAAAAAAATCTAATTTCAATTTATAAATTTGTATATTTAAATATAAAATTTTAAAAAAAAAATTTATTTTACTTTCAAATATTTCATACTACATAAATATATCCAAATATTAAAACAGCTTCTAATAAACAGGGTGATCCAGTCGATTTTTACTTCATGAATTGTTTTCATAACTACTAACAAACATACAATAGCTTTCATGATTTGCTTCCCTTGAATGTTCTTCTGACGAGACGTATGTTCTGGTAGTGAAATGGCATTGATATTGCTTCCAAACGAGCTCGTAGCCTTTGCTTGGTTCTTGCTTGGTTTAGCTCTTCACTTGGCTTGCATTCATCCAATAGCCAAAAGAGGCTATTTATAGAATCAAGGAGAGTGATAGGTGGGAGGTAGGTGGGCGGTAGGTGGGATGTGGTAGATGAGCGGTAGGTGGGAAAGTAGGTGGGCGGTAGGTAAACCCTCTTAATTAGGAAGCTAATTAACATGTGGTGGACCGGTCTCCACATTACCCAACAATTACAAATCAAGCCAAAATGGATTGAAATTTTTTATTGCATTTATTAGGTTTTATGTGAAATTTTCTTTCCATATGTAAATGTTTATTCATTTTGATATATGTGTATGCATGCCATGAGTTTATTGTAAAGATTTATCTCAAGAAATGAACTTGCATGTGATTAATTAAAAGTGAGCTGAATTTGTTTTATAATTTTGGTATTTTATGTTTTGACTGTTCGTACGCTCTGTTTGTCATATTTTAGTACTCTCTATAATTTATTTTATACATTTTTATGCATCTTTAAATCTTATTAAAATATTATGTAGGTGCTTATTGGTCTTTTCTTTCTTACAATTGACTAATATTTGTATGATTGGAATTTTCTTAAATTAGATGGTGTCTATTGTATGTTTTGTTTTTACTGAAGTGACGTCCTCCTTGTGGTATATTATGTCTATGTATTTTAACATTGCATTGAATCAGGCATCAATTCCTTTAGGCAACTTGAACTATTAAATTTTCTTATTATTTTTTAATATGTAAAATCATCAATACAACTTTCCAATTTCCATTTCTTTTGCATTTTATTCTATTCCAAATAAAGTAACAATCACTACAGAAAAACCTGCAATAATTGGTTGAATTACAGACTGATCTATTAGGCTGATAAATTGGTTGAATATATGACCAAATGGCCAACTAGAGGTTAGCAGGTGAAACATAGGCTAATTTTCAGTATGTAGAGGATAACGACTGAAAAACTAGCTGAATTTTTTGTTGTTGGTCATTTCACTTAATATTGATTGGTTGAAATTTCAGTCAATATTCACCCGTAAAACTTTATTAATTTGAATCTATTTCAAAAATTTCATTTTATTTTTGCTTGTGTTTGGTCTCTTCTCTCTTGTGACAACGCCCTCAACGACCTTGCCTTGGAGATGACGATGGTGCTAGGCTCTGGATTTCTTGACAAAGAGAATCATCCTCTTTGCTAGGTTTCTCATTTCAGTTTCTCCCTCATCGACACTGTTTAAGGTTAAGATACAACTATCCCATTCACATATGCCACTCACTTCGAATGTATTTACATATGTAAAACTTGAGCTTCAATTTTTAGGGTAATGGTTTGTTGTTTTAAGTTGTCACAATCCGTCAAGGGCTTGAAATTTTTCAAGATGAGAACAAACGATCGAAATGTGGAAATTAAATTCTTGTACATTCATTTTTTATAACTAACATTTAATAATCAAAAAAATAATAAAAGAGCCACTATATAAAATAAACTAAATAAATATAAACATTTTTGGTTGTCCATATCTTCTATAAATATCTCCTCTATTAAAGCTGAAAATCAGTTTTAAAACATTGAGATAAAAAACTAGAGAATACATCTAGTTATAAACTAAAAAGCTAATTCAACCACCCTTCTCCTACCCCCATGACCATTTAGTTTGGTTTTCCCACCACTCTCACACTCGATGCTCTCTTCCTTCCTTTCTCTGCTTGCTTGCTTGCATGTTACATCATATCTTGTGTGTGTTTACTTGAATGATCATTATCATTTGCCTAAGCTGCACATTTCTTTGGGTCTCTGCCTCCTCGACATACCCTTTTCGAGTTACTGCTGCCACAGCATGCCAATCCCTTTGGGTTAATGTGTCACCTGCATACTCTCTTCAAGTAGCTGCCTCATAGGTATGCCCATGCACTGCCTCACTGGTATACCCTCTTTGGACCGCTGCCACCACGACATGCCCATTTCATTGGGTTATTGCCTCACCGGCATACCCTTTTCGGACCGTTGCCACCACGATATGCCCATCTTTTTCTGAGTCATTGCCTCCACAACATACTCTTTATCACCACTTAGGGCATTTGACAGCTTACATATGCATTTACATGCTTGTATGGATAATGAGCCAGACTCGATAGGAAAGTAATTTCCTTGTTGGTTGTGATGCCTTAACAAGCATTATTTGTCAGGCTGACCCCGGTGAGTAATGCAAGTTAAGTCATTGGAATTGACACGATTATGAATATGCTAAGGATCTAAGGGATCTAACTCGTATTACCACTGCATGTTACTGACATGTATTTAATGACCTTTATCTTACAATTAAACAAAAAAATTATTTTTCAACTATTATGCTCGCCATATTTTAAAACTATGCATATCGAAAAATAGGCCATATGTGAGGCCAACCCTTTCTAAAATCCATCCTTAGTGACACCTTATAGATCTTTTGGATTCTCAGAACGGGGTCGGTGCGGCGACCCCGTCAAAGTCATACTTAATCGGAGACTTACCCTGCACGGATCCTGGTTAGAACACTTATCTTTAGATGATGTGTTATGCTATGTAGCCATTTTTTGACGCCTCTGGCTATTATTTTGTGATGTTTTGTGCTTTTGTGCTAGCCTTGTGTTGCCTATTGTACCTTCTTGTGTGCTTGTGTGCTTATTATGCATGCTATTATAGTAGGACATTCTTTTGCAGGGTGTCGTGCCTATACATATGCACAAACACATGAATAATAAAAGTGCGTGTCTGTAATGATTTCTAACAAAAAACTTTAGAATTAAATAACAAGCTATAGGACTTCGAGGTAACTAGTCTGGTGCATCATAAATCCTCACTCTATCTTTAGGCTTTTGCATGAACATGTTGTACAATATAAGCCCTAACTTGTCTTAAGATTTCGAAGTTGTCATCAGGTATGACATTATTCACATGATCGATATCAAGTGAATGTAATCCCTAAATAATAAAATAAACAGGATGAAATATTAAATAAATATCTCAAATCGAAGTCAAACAATATGATATTTTGGGAAAGCACCAAGATTCTTCTTGGATCTATGTTCTTTCCCTAGCTTTCTTTTCCTTTGGATTGCTATAATAACTATTCCAAACTTGAGCCACTCACCTATTGGGTTTCATATTATCACATTTTCTTGAAGAACCCTACTTTTTTGAAGTCATGAAATATAAACATTTCCTTATCTTTATCAAAAGTATGCTTAGGTGACTTCGATTATCTAAGATGTAATTAACTATAGGGGCTTGCTCTTATAAGAAACTTAAAGACTCTATATTAATATAAACTTTATCTAGTTGTTTCATATTAGATAGGAGAAATTTTTTGTCAATATAAATTTTTCGCAGACCAAACATATGTCATTAGTTCTGTGGTTTATTTTATCGAGCCTTATCATCAAATAATGCGTTTGTTTCTCGGCATAGGTGCATTGCTTGCGATATTGTGCTCGTCTATTTAAACTACTAAATTAATGAGATCCGTTCATCTCATTTTTTAAATTTAAAATATTATTTTCAAAAATCAATATATATCTGTATATTAAATTAACCAAAACCATATTTTTCATATTCCATATTTCTTTTCAAAAGTAAAGTCCTACACGCATATTCAACGGCCGACAGTGGGCAAGGTGTAAGTTTCACTTGATGTCGTATATTTGATATAACTATAGAAAAATTAAATTAACAAAACTAAAAATCAAAGCCTGAAAACTTTGAAAAAAAAAAAGAAACGATCAAACTTCAAATTTCCATAATTTTCACAATTCCATAAATTTCCATAATTTTCAATATTCTATAAATTTTCAATTCCATTTTTTAGGGTAGGAGTAAGACCACCTTAAATGGAGTAAGCTTTCCTATTCATTGACTAGTATTGGGTTGTAATTAAGCCCTCTGGTGTTTCCTTTGGCATTCCCTTCTCATTTAATTCGTCTTGTTTACCTATTAGGTTGGTTGTAAGCCCTTTGGTGTTCCCTTTAGCATACATTCTTAGTGTAGCAGGATATTTCTAATTCTATTTCCGAGGGTAGAAGTAAGGTCACCTTAAATGGAGTAAGGTTTTCTATTCCTTAATAAGTATTAGGTTGGAAGTAAGTTCTCTTTTGTTCCCTTTGGTTTTCATTCTTGATATAGTCACCCTATTTACTTCATTTTTTTTATGTAAGCCCTCTTGTGTTCTTTTTAGCATTCCTTCCTAACATATCAAGAAATTTTAAAATTTAATTTTTGAGGTTTGGTATAAGACCCGCTTAAATGGAGTAAGACAATCTCTTCTTCATTAGCTCTCATGTTTGGTACCCCCCCCATGCCCTAAATTTCCATAATTTTCACAATTCTATAAATTTCCAATCCATTTTTAAGAGTAGGAGTAAGACCACCTTAGATGGAGTAAGCTTTCATATTCGTCTACTAGTATCGAGTTGGAATTAAGCCCTCTGGTGTTCCCTTTGGCATTCCCTTCTCGTTAAATTCATCTTGTTTACCTATTAGGTTTGATGTAAGCCCTCTGGTGTTACCTTTAGCATACATTCTCAGTGTAGCAGGAATTTTCAATTCAATTTCTGAGGGTAGAAGTAATGTCACCTTAAATGGAGTAAGGTTTTCTTTTCCTCGATAAGTATTAGGTTGGAAGTAAGTCCTCTTTTGTTCCCTTTGGTGTTCATTCTTGATCTAGTCACTCTATTTACCTCATTTTTTTTATGTAAGCCCTCTTGTGTTCCTTTTAGCATTCCTTCCTAATATATCAGTAAATTTTAAAATTCAATTTTTGAGGTTTCCCCTTAAATGGAGTAAGACACCCTCTTCTTCATTAGCCCACATGTTTGGTATAACCTCTACACCCCCCCTAAATTTCCATAATTTTCACAATTATTTAAATTTCCAATTCCATTTTTGAGGGTAGGAGTAATACCACCTTAAATAGAGTAAGATTTCCTATTCGTCGACTAGTGTTTCCTTTGGCATTCCCTTCTCGATAAATTCATCTTGTTTACCTATTAGGTTAGATGTAAGCTCTCTGGTGTTACCTTTAGCATACATTCTTAGTGCGGTAGTAATTTCCAATTCAATTTCCTAGGGTATAAGTAAGGTCACTTTAAATGGAGTAAGGTTTTCTATTCCTCAACAAGTATTAGGATGGAAGTAAGTCCTCTTTTGTTCCCTTTGGTGTTCATTCTTGATCTAGTCACCCTGTTTACCTCATTTTTTTTATGTAAGCCCTCTTGTGTTCCTTTTAGCATTCCTTCCTAATGTATCAAGAAATTTTAAAATTCAATTTTTGAGGTTTGGTATAAGACCCCTTTAAATGGAGTAAGACAACTTCTTCTTCATTAGCTCTCATGTTTGGTATAACGCCGCCGGTAAATGTATTAAAGAATCCTTCCTTTTTCTATTTTGATTTATTTTTTAGATTTCATACAAGATCGCAGTAAATGGAGTAAAGTAACCTTTTCTCAATCAAACTTGGTGGAAAATCTAAGTCCCCATGCTTTCTACCTATAGGTTTGATCACCCCGATTAGTTTTTAAAATGGATATGAGTCCCCATTAAATAGATTTAAGGTTTTCTACTTTGGAAATTAATCATTATTCCTCGAGGATTGGAGTAGATCATCTTAAATGGAGTAAGGTGTCCTCTCCTCGATTAAATTAGGGAGTAAATGTGAGTCTTCATATGTTTTGCAAAGGTTCCAAACACCCGATTAGTTGTTAAAGTAGATGTGAGTACCTATGCTTTCTACTTTAGAACTAATCATTCTTTCTTTCTTTTAAACAAATTAATCTATCAATTTTTTCTCAAGGCATGTCTTCGTTTATGATCCCCGGCGAGAACTCTCAATAGTTTTTATTGTTACATTCAAAAACCCAAAGTTTTAAATGAACATATTAAATTTAAAACACAAATATAAAGTTTATCCAAAGTAAAGTCTTTCTTGGGCTTCTTTTGCTTTTCCGTAGAAAACTCTTTTAACCTTCTCAACTAAAGATCAATTCTCCTTGGGCATCTTTTGATTCCTTGCAGGAGAACCTAATTTAAATTAAATCCAAATTTAAATTCAACTTTCAATATGTTCCAAGTATTATTACTTGAACATCCTTTTGATCTTATTGGTCGGTTTGGTTAACATCAACATGTGTGGTATATCTGTTTAGTAAATTAAACTTAATGAGGATCCATTTTTTATCCTTATTTTTGCATGGAATCTATCGATTATAGCCTTCCATCCCATAGAGCTTAAGACCTAGCATTGAATTTTTCTTAGTGGCTCTCCTAAAAACTAGTGATAGAACCAACACCAAAATTGAAATTTAAAACAACTCTTGACTTCTTATAGTTTCATATGCTTGACTTTAAGTCATTATACTCTGAATATGTTGATTGAAGTTATTTCATTAAAGCTTAAATTGAGTTACCATGGACATGGAAAAGCCTTAAGCTATCTTTTGAACATAGAGACATGGTCTTCTTTTGGTTTCGTTGTAGTCTCACTCGTACTATCACTTGGGTTCTTGGCATATCTCCTTCGTAACTCCTTGGATAGCTCTTGATTTAGCTCATGAAGAGCCTATAGGGTATAAGTCATATCTTGAACTAAGATAAAGTTTATTATTTAATCAAGGAGAAAATTAAATGAAAAATTACCTATTGAAAATTAAATGTCAATGACAAGTTTTACATAATTATGAACATGAAATAAAAATTAAGTCAAAATTAAATTTTAAATCAATCAATATTAAAACTTTTGAAATTAAAATAAAAATTAACTAAATTTTAATAAAATTGAAATCAAAATTAAAGTGCAAATTCACTAAAAAGTCAAAATCAAAATTAAAAAAAAATCTTTGAAAATTATAAATTGAAACCTAAGTAAGAAAATATGAAAATTGAAATCAAAATCAAATTAATAAACTCATGAAGGATAAATTAAAAATAAAATTTAAATAACCAAATCAAACAAAATCAAAATAAAAAATTTGAATCATCAAAATCAAACAGAATTAAAAAATCAAAGAAATTATAAATAAAACTAAAATTACCAACTAAAAGTACTATACAATTGAAGTTACCAACCAAGAATTAAGTCCAAGAAAATTAAAATCACAAATTAGAAACACCAAGTAAAATTAAAATTCACCAAAAAATGACTAAATGAACCTATGGTTAAATTCAAAATTAAAATTGAATATAATAAAAGTTCACTAATAAAATATAAAATTTAAAATCAATCTAATTGAAACCAGATATAATGAAATGCAGTGTGAACAAAATTAATCAAGAAAATCAAAATCATAAACTTACAAAATCTTAAGCCAAAGCCCAAAACTAAACCTAAGATCCAAAATGCCAAAGTCCAAACCCACATGGTACTAAGAGCAAGCCACTAAGCACAAATGTGAGCCAAATCTTTAGCTCACTAAGCTCTAATGCCAAGCCACCTAGCTAAGCAAAAGATTGAACCAAGCCAAGCCATATTCCCACCTAATGATAAGTCACATCAACTACTGCTGATTTCCTAAACCAACCTTTGATATTTTGCTCTCAAAACCCTAAGGCAAACTACTTACCAAATTCCCACCTTCTTAAAGCCTTCTCCACCATATAAGCCAATGTTTTCCTCAAAGCCGCACAGGGGGCATTTTTTATTCCTCTTCCTCATTCACAAATTTTTCAAATTGAACCACACATTAGATTCCATGAGCCTTAAAAGCAATCCGCCAACCAAAATCACTCTTGGACAGAGCACACAAATGAGTGATCTCATTTTTGATATGAGGTCCTTCCTAACTTTCTTGGAGCCGAAGAGAACCTACAAATAGTAGCCATTTATCATTTTAACTTTAGCATGTTTTGAACTCCATGAACTCCTAAACCTCTTTTTTTTGCTGTTTTTGCATAATTTATGGCAATTAATACCAATTTTAAATTATACCCTCAAATTATGGGTGAATTATTCCATCCGGAGCACCTACGCAGCGTTGGGTGCAAATTTTTTGGGTACTGGATGGGTATTGGATGGGTATGGATGGGTATGAATGGGTATGGATGTGTATTGAATATTGGGTATTGGCTATTAGGTGAGTATTGGTGGGTATTGGAGAGAATTGGATGGGTATTAGGAGGGTATTGGATGGGTATTGCGTGCGGATGCATGCGTTCTCCGCATGGAATAATGGCTCCAAATTATGACTACAAAATAAATACTTACATTCCTTTCTTCAAATATGTTTTATTGGTAAAATCAAGAAAATGTAGAATAAGAAAAACAGCCTCATAAAGAATTATGAAATTGAAACGTTTACATCTGCATCAAGCGGTCATAACCTGTCTCCCGCTCCGCGTGTGCACAAAACCTGTCTACCACTCGCAACTTTTCTTGCTTCGGTAGCTTTTTATGAAGCAATCGTGTAAAATCTGGCACTGCAACAGTGCTGTTCGTGTGTCCGGAGACCTCTGTAATATGATTTTAATTTTTTTTCTTATTTTAATATTTTGTAGTACAAATACTAGCATGCTCTCATGAGTAGCGGATTTGTAAGTTGAATAAAAATCTCAAGAAGCCCATATTCTTCAATATCATTTTGTTTAGTAATAATAATAATAATAATAGAAATTATATTATATGCTAAAAGATGGTATGCATGAATATCTAGAAAATCTAACTGTCTACATTAAATGAGACATAATGAAGATCCTCCCTCTGACGAAAAAATATATATATACTCGTGAAGTTGACCAACTGAAGACCGCCAGTCAACCGACAGCTAACTAACTGAAGAGCCTATGAACGAACAATGGATTACTAATCTACTGAAGGTTTGTTTGATGACCAAAATGCTACCCAGGCCTACAATAGACAAACATCCACGCCAATGCCCCCCCCCCCCCAAAGATCACTAAAGAATGAGAATCAGGTAAGCCAACCAGCCATCTTAAGGTCGACCGCATACGACACTCAATACCGACCGCCTTCCCATAGTGAAGGCTAATTGGTGATCACACAAAAAGCTAATCGGTTTCCAAAGCGAAGGCCGACCGATATCCATACGAAAATATGCCAAAACTAGTTGTAAATACGAAAAGGCATATGCACAACAAAAGACAATAATATCTTATAATGCCCTTAGTAAAGCTGGGTCAAGCATCCAATTTTACACATTATCCCTCTATCTTTTATAAATAAGGGGACCATAGCATTTATTAGAGGGTTTTTTGCCTCCAAGTTTTTTGCCATTAGCCTTTTGGCTCTTCTTCTGTATACATATCTTCTTTAGGGAGATCTCTCCCCTTATCTCATGTAACCAACACTTACAAAATATAAAATGGGACACAGAGCTAGAAATACCCCAGTTTGCCTCTTTTGAGCAACTATGCGTGTGCTCTTTCCTTTTATTTCTCCCTCTCTGACTCTTTCTCTACATCACTCATGTTTCTATCACATTGATCCTAGGGATTGCCTCACATGAAAAATCTAAATTCAATATCCTAAAAGATGTCATGAGTGTGGAGTATGTACCAATAAGGGAACGGGGAGAAATACATCGCCGAGACACTTTTAACATGAAACACGCTAAGGAGTTCCTACGACAGCAGATCTGAAGCTGAGAAAACTATTGTTTTCGTCTTTCTAGAGGTTTTCACTAGGAGGCATATACCAAAAAATAGATGGTCAGCTCTCAACAGTTGAAACAGACCAACCGACTAGACCTGCACAACGCTCGGTCGACTCCGAGTGGCTGACACCTTCTTTAGCAACAAAAAGGAGTGCCATCTTTAAACTTTTCTTGCACCATGAAAAACTTAAATCTCTTTAATTTTTTCTCGGGTTCAATTGACACTTGGAAAACTTGAATCCAAGAATCAACGCCCAAAGTGACCTCAAAGTGGTCTGATCAGCATAATGACCCATAATGCTCCTACACAATAAATGTTGGTCTCAAAGCTTAAAATTGATTAAAGCCTTAGAAGTGGTTCCATACCTAGTAGAAATAAGGTATGTGAAGGGTAAAGTGCAAATCACCCTAGATGTGAATCTTGATTGTTTCCTACCAAATAGCGAACAACTCTGTAAAGGGAGTGGATGACAAAGATAACAATCCGACCAGGCAAATAAAACTTGAAAAGTATAAGACGTGAGCTGTGGAACAATATCATAACATAAATGGACAACGACATCATAAACGTTTGTTCAATAGCAAATAACAGAGATGACCGGCAGAGATTTCATAGACGTTTGATTGGCATCCTAACAAAAATTCAACCCAAATGCCAAGCATAAAAAATTTTAAATGGTGTTTCCTACTCAAATTTCTCAAAGCTCAATGTGGTGTTTCCTACTCAGTACCGACACGCTCTGTAATGGCCACAATGAAAATCACCCCAGTAGCGAGGCTCGTTGTTTAATTGACCAAGGAGATAATCTGATCGAGCAAATGAGACATGCAGTGTAAGATTTGTGTTAGGTCATGATGTATCAAAAATGATCAACAATCTTTCCCTATATCTTTTTCATCGACCAATACAAAAAATCAACTTCAAGAAACCATGGCAAAAAAATAACGTAATAAAAGTTAAATACCAAATAGAAGTGGAGGGATAAAAAACCGTGTTAGAAGCTTCATTCATTTAAAACTGAAAAATGGACTAGCATTTTCTATACAAATAAATTTATTTTCACAAAAGAATATTTACAAATTTTTTTATAGAAAATTTTTTAAGTTTTAGCTGGCTGACCAGAGGACCCTCTGTCATCTGTAGTATCTGAGTTGTCCCTAGATGACCCCTTGGAGCTAGCATATAATGCAATAAATTCATCCAAGCATGTAATCTTCTGGTCAACCAGGACAGAACGAATGAACTGGTCGATTGCTACGATGCTACTAACCCAAAGCTGCTCACCAAAAATCTTCTCCTGACGCGAGTGGGAAGGGTGCTCCTCAAAGAACTCCTCCTTGGTCTTCATTAGTGCCATCTTTGCCTGCAATTCCTGGTTATCTGGTGCGACTATTTTAATTTGCCAAAATTTATGAACTCAGATTTATGTAGATTGATTTAGTTTTCTATTGAGTCACACAACTAAACGCAAAAATACATATCGCTCAAGTAATACAGGGCTCCAGTGGAGTCTTGGATATCGATCCCACAAGGAGGCAATTAATTTTTATGGTGTAGCACAGAAATCACTTCTCGAATCACAGCACAATTGTAAGTAATTACAATTCTTAAAATATAGACAGACAGTTGTAGTTACTACTTCTAGCAAAGTACATTCTAACCTTCTAGCAAGTTAAACTAACACAAGACTAAATTTATAACAAAGTTCAATTGTAAGAAAGAATATTCCTCCTCTCCAATTATAATATGATGATTTTTGTGACATAGATCAATGATGCGAATGTATTGTACTAAATAGGAGCATTCTTATTCATTACCCTTTTCCATGCGCATAAAGAACTTTGGCTAATCCTAAGTCTAGTCCCCAAATCCATGGTTAGGCTGGGAGGATACTGGCTGTCACTCCAGAGCTCCCACTTCCCTTCCCTTGAAGGCTAACTCTTGCTTTGGTTTCCAAACCCTAGGACAAAATTGAGGGTTTCAACTTGTCAGACTAAAATCTCCAATTCTATGTCCATCAAAGTATATTTCCCTATTTATTTGCACTCAACCCCCATGAACTACGTCTCTCACTCATGGACATTGAATGTGACCTTCACTTCTGTTGTGGAACTTATAATACTTTCAGAACATATGTTTCCCAACAAGTTTTAACAATTTAATTGGCCAGATCAAAAAGTAAATGAAGTACAAAGTGCAAAGTTCATCACAAATTCTCTATAATAAATCGGCACACATTTCCATATCACAACATCTACGCTTCACATGAAAAGAAGGAAGACAAAGAAATCTACTCAAGAATTTCGAGGAAAAGATGACAAAATATTGATTTTATATATAAAAGCAACGTCATACAAACAGAGTAAAGAAAAGACAACTTATCTCAAACTCTTCCCCAAGCGAATCTCAAGGAACTTCTTTGGCTCCTCTTCTTTCTTTACAATAATACACAACTCTCTCTTTAGATAAGTAAGGAAGAAGAAATCTCTCACTTTCCCTCTCCTCCTACACTCCTTAGAAGAGAACACACAAACCCTAGATTTCCTAAACAAATGAAAAGACACACTCACTCTTCACTCTCTCACACTCTAAACTCTCTCCCTCTCTCTAAATTTGGCTCCAAAGTAGTTTAAATCCGGCCATAACTAATTTCCCAATATTTTCTTCAAACATCCCTCCAAAATTTAGCCAAATACATTGAATCTAGTTTGAATTCGGAGTAGGGCGCAGCCAGGCACAGGATAGGACACTGTCCGACACTATTTTCCACCTTTTGGGTCCAAAATCTCTGTAAATTAGCACAGTCCTGTGCTGGTGACAGCATCGTTCAGCGCTAGTTCAATAAAATGCACTTTTGCCCTATTTTGCTCCAAATTTGCTCCTTTTCGCTTCCTTTTGCTCCAAAGGCCTAAAATCATTGTACCTGTATGAAATCATGAAAAATACCTTTCTTTAAAGTGCAATATCATCAAAAACAGGTATGAAATGGACATTAAAAAGCTATTAAACTTTCAATGGACCAAGATCCCCCAAACTTAACTATTACTTGTCCTCAAGTTATTTTAGTTAATTTATAAAATAATGATCCACTGCAATGAACTTTCTTTCTAGAATACCATAATTTTGACTTAGATAAGTGCAATATTAAAATTTTCAGAAAGATCTTTGAATAATTCAAGTAAATTCTGCAGGTGTAAGAATATCTAGTAATCAAGTCTAAGAGTTCTAGCCATCTATTCATTTCAAAAATGACTGTAGATTATCTTATTAAAGTCCTTAAGAGGATCACATGAAAAGAAGTTTACGAGAAAACTACTAGCAATAATCCATACACATAAGTTCAGGAAAGTAATTAAGTTCTTCCCTTTAGGTAGGTCCATGTGAAGCCAATTTTTGATTTGGCATCTCCTCAAGCTTCTCCTCACTTTTCTTTCTTTCCTTTTTCTTCTTTTGCTTCTTTCTTTCTTTTTTTTACTTTTTTTTTTGCTTTTTGCTTTTTTCAAGTGAGGATTACTATATATGGATAACCTTTAATAATTTTGAGCTTCACCCTTCTCACCTTAAATTTGAAACTTACCACAATCATTTACCTTATAAGCATTTATTTAGCTTATTATTGATTCATGATAGAGTCTTAATCGTTTCCTTTCACAGAAATTTTTAGGATTCTTAATACTTTAAACATACAGTTTTTCTTACTTTGAATAGTTGACTATAGTCCTATTCTCTTATACCAAATATCTTATCCTACAATATTACTTTTCATTACCAAATACTTTCATTCACTTTCACAAAATACTCAAATAAAATCAAAATACAGTTATCTGAAATTGAGCTCTATCACAGGAAATCATGTTAATAATTTTGAAAATACTTTTAAATGAGAACATTTAATAGTTAATTCTTTCCCTCCCCCAAACTTAAATTTTTGAATATCAATACAATTATCATGGGAAGAAAGAAAAGATATAAACATATATAACTCGTACCTCAATATGTTGAGCTTTTCATACCTTTGAGTTCAAGCAGGTTTTTCTTCATAAATTAGAACATTAGGCCTGAAATAATAAAGAGCATTTCTATACACAAATATGGGTTAGAAATTTGTAAGGGAAGAAGTTTAAAATCATAAAACATAAGCTAAGCACATAACATTAACATCCAACTGTTACTATCACAGATTAAATTAACAGACTAAACACATGCAAACTCTACTATCACATCACATACATCACAATTCAACATAGAGTTTGCTACAAATACAACCAAATACAAATTACATCACAGATACAAATCAGAGAGAGTCTAAGGTACATCACAAATACAAAATACAATGAAAAATAAAAACACATAAACTACCAATCATCATATGCAGGAGCTCCACCATCATCAGGTTCATCAGGCTGGTATGGAGTATACTCAGTGTATGTAGGAAATACAGCACTAGTGTCTCACCTAAAAAATCTCATCTGTGCGTCATGATAAGCTATCTCATATTCTCGCCATCACACTTGATAATCAACATTTATCTTATTCCTTATTTTTAGTCCTTTTACTCTGGTGTTCAACCTTTCTAACTGATCCATAACATCATGCAGAGTAGGTTCCCTAGATATAGACGGTCTCTCATGACTAGAAGAAGGTTCATTAGCTTTCTTACTCCATTTCCATCATACATGGGCTTCATAGGTTTTCAGATTTAGTTTACTAATGGGCTTCAGGGGATGGACTACCTCATCATTATCTTAAGTTGCTACACCTGACTAAAAACATAGGGCATGAATCAGGCTGGGGTGTCCCAGTCCACCTGTAGTCTCTCCTTTTAAACTTGTCAAAATACTCTTATGAATAATAGCCCCAATATTGATATTCTTCATGTTCTGAATACAGTAATTCAGAACAGCTTTGTCTATAGTAACATCATTGCGATGGCTAGTAGGCAGAAGTCTTGCATAAATGAAATAATGTCAGGCTTTCGATACAAGATTCAAAGTAGAAAGGGAGAAATTAAATTTTTGTTTCTGCTTAATCTTCCATTCCCCTTTTTTGTCAGTCAAATAGTTCATAATCATATCCAAGGCTTCATTAGTAACAGGACAATTTTTGTATTCATATAAGAAGGGTTTTCTCAACCGATAAAATGCATTGATGCGGGCAAAGGTAAATTCAACCATTTGTCCTCTAACAAGGATATATTCGCTCTCAGAATAATATAAATTAGCATAAAATTCTCTTACAATCCCTGGCATCGCTTCAGCAGTAATATAACAGAAAATTTTTGAGTTGAAAGTTTGATTTTTAGTGCTCCATAATTCCTCAAAGAGGTGTAACCTTTCTTTCGACAACTAACCAGTCACAAAACCATGCTAAATACATTTTTGAAGATATGAAGAATAGTAGCCAAATGGAAATTCCATTAATTTATTTGAAGTTTCCTTTTCTAATTTTACATTGATTTAAAGAGTGGAAGAAGAACCACGGTGGAATTTTATTGATTTCATGCCTACACTCTGTACCTCCTTGACCTCCAAACCCTCGACTTTGTGAGAATGAATTGATGTTACAGTCATGGCATGTGTAGTGGTTGATTTTATCATACATTGATTTATATTTGTCTTCCTTTTCCTCCTTCAAAAAGATCTCTAACTGAGGCTTCTTTTCATTTATCGTCATTGCGTTCTTCTTTGTGTTTTCTTCTTCGGATCTATTTTCTAGGTCATTGTTGGATCCCTTTGTTCAATAGTCTTCTTAACTCTTCCTCGCCCTCATCCCCAGCCTTTATCTCGGATGCGAGGGCCAAAAGAGTTTATGTTGTGTTGTTGTAAATGAGTGGCAGGAGATTGTTAAATCGGAGCCGGTTGGTCCCTTTTTTGCAATTCTTGTGTATCTTCAATCTTTTATGACACAGCATTATCGCCTTTAGTTTTATCACCACTGCCACCACGAATTCTCCATGTTGGGTGTCGGGTCGTTGTCGAGAGTCTCCAGTCTGCTATCTACCAAACTAACCTTTTTATTTGAATAACTTCTTTTCTCAGATCATATGGATGATCTCGAAGAATTGAAAAACCACCGAGGGAAAAGATAAGGGGCAAACAAAAATATAACAGACAAAAGAAAATATGGTGGAGAACTTTCATATGTTAATTATCGTAAAGGAAAAACTCAAGGGTGTTTTGATTCCCGAGGTACTCGTAAGAGAAAGATCATATGAAAACTCCCTAATAGGAGATTTAAGTAGAATAACTATTTTGGGTCCTCTTTCTTCTATAAGAGCAAGCTCACATAGTTTATTACAATCTAAGCAGTTGAAACTGTTTAAGAAAACTCCCAATTAAGGTTAAAATCATATTCAAACAAATTTTAAATGTTAAGGCCAAGGAAAGAAACGTCAAAGTTTTGTCCTAAGGCAATAGATTTCTGAGGACTTGATGTTATCCTAAAAGTTTTGTTTTGTTTTTGTTGTTTTTTTGTTGTTGTTTTGTTTGTCAATTAATTATTATTATTATTTCTTTTTGAATGTCCATCCTACAAAATAGAGTTGGCATAAAAATTGTTTTGTTGATTTAATTTATGAAATTTTAAATTTTAGATGACTCGGTCGAGATGTCAATGGCTCCGTCATCTTGGGTTCATTGGGTACTTTGATTTACTTAGACCAAAAGGTGGTTAAACCTGGACTAGAAGATTCTTATCAGCAACAACAGATTACGTTGTCCATGAGATCTTCGTAAACCAAGACATTAGGGTTAAAGTTGTGTTCGCTGATATTTGTTCATTAAGATTTCATTTAAGTGTCTTTTTCAGATTTTAGGGGTTGAAAATTTTAAGTTGTTGATTATTTCTTAGCCAATTAATTTTTTTATTATTTTTGTTCTCATTTAGGATGATCCAATCAAGATCCCATGGTTACGTCATCTCAGGACACTAAGGTTTGTGGTTTGATTAGTCATGAATGACTGGAGAATATTTCGTTAGCAACCATTGGTTACCTCCTCCAAAATATCCTCTCAAATCAAGTTGCATTTTTTTTTGTTTGAGTTTAAGTTTTAATGTCTTTTAAAGTGAATTTTATTTCGTTTATGTTGGCTTAGTACTTTTAGCACAAATTGTTTCTAACTGAGGCTAAGTCCAATATAAGTTAAACTTATCGATGGCTAAGTCTAATATATATTAGACTTAAGATTTAGGTTCCATCTAGACTGAAGCTATGAGTTCATGTTGATTTTGATTCGATTTGGGTTCAACCTAAAAGGTTTATGGTTTGGGTTAAGTTTGATTTAGGTTGAACATAAGAGATAATAACACAAGTTTGACATAGGTTTAAACCTTATGTTTTCGGTCTAATGCAAACTTGGACTTTTTAATGTTTGATTAAGCCTAATTTAATTAAGGCTTAAGGGATTAATCAATTCTAATATGGGTTCGACTTAATTGGATCTAAAGTTTGATTAAACCTAATTTAATTAATGCTTAAGAGATTAATAAAGTCTAATATAGATTAGACTTAACTAGATCTAAAGTTTAATTAAGCATAATTTAATTAACGCCTAAGGGATTAATCAAGTCTAATAAGGGCTATATTTAACTAAGGTTTAAGTTTGATTAAGCCTAATTTGAGTAAACTTAAGAGATTAATTAGATATAATTTTGGATTAGACCTAATTAAGGTTTAAAGTTGACTAAGCCCAATTTGAGTAGGCTTAAGAGATTAATTAGGTCTAATGTGATTAGGCCTAATTAAGATTTTAAAATAACTAAGCTTAATTTAAGTAAGGCTTAGGAATTAATAATGTCTAATGTAGTTAGACCTAATTAGGGATTAAGTTTGATTAAGCATAATTTAGGTATGGCTTAAAAATTAAATAGGTCTAATGTACGTAAGACCTAATTTGAGTTTAAAATTGAATAAGCCTAGTTTAGGTAAGATTTAAGAATTAATTAGGCCTAATGTAGTTTGAACAAGTTAGGGTTTAAGTTGTTTGAGCCTACAACTTGGGTTTAGTCTGAAATATAAACTTAGCCCAATATGGATTAGAATTAAGATTTGGAGTTAGGCTCAATGTTGTTTGAGCCTAAGACTTAGGTTTAGTCTGTTATGGTTCAGACCTAGAAGTCTAGGGTTGGGTTATGCCCAAAATGCAGATTTTTTATTTTTACAAAATTTACTTCCTAAATCTTAATTTTTTTTATTTAAAAATTTTAGGAAATAAAGTTGTCATTTTAAGGGTCAACTTTAATTCCTTACATATTCTACCCCTTTCTTATTTTTAATTACCAATTATTTGATTTTTATAATTATTTTTTTAAAATAATTACAAAATTTAGTGAAAATTGGTCATTTCATTTTGGGATTTTTCCTAAGCATAAAAAATCAAGGGGTATTTCCAAGAAGGGAAGGAATGGCCCCTATAAATTTTGTAATTTTTAGAATTATATTTAATTTTTAATAATTAAAATATCCTAGAGAATATTTAATTAAATAAAAATAAATTATAAATTATTTATTTTTATTTCATTTTTATTTTGTTCTCCTTAACTCACTCAGTTGAGGCATATTTTTAGTTTATTTTTATGATTTTTCTAAGCAGAGTTATTTTTTTTGAACTTTATTTTATTTTTCTAGATTTAATTAAATAGGAAAATCCTATTTTTTTGTTATTTAGTGAGGCATCAACTTAACCTCAGAGTCGTCGGAAAGGATACACGACGGGCTCAAATTTGAGGACTTCACATGCAGGTGCTGAGGTGGCCCGCAGTTTGGTCTGCTTCTTATGGATGGAGCAATGAACGGTCCTAATCGAGACTGTCTATTTCCAATATATAGAAATGGACGACATTGGTTCATCTTTCCGAGGGCCATTTGTGTATAGAGCTCACGATCTCACTGGATATTCATTAAAATTCATGATTTCTGTTCCTAAAGCTTCATTGTGCTTAAGAGAAGATATCTATATGGCTAATGTACTATGGCGTTAACATTTCTTTCATACTAGACCAAACCCGAATAAAATTTTAGGGTTTAGGGCACATACCTGGTCCCAAGAGGTGTGGTCCTGATTGGGTTTGATGGAATGTTCACCTTAACATTGTGAAGCTTGCCCTCGGTTCAATTGGATGTGGAATCAGGTCTAGCTATGAGCTAGGCCAAATAGCCCCACGGTTTGGTCTTAAGGTAGTTTTAAAGCATTGAGATGGTTCAATTTTGATTAGGGAAATCTTCTTAGAGGCCAGGAAAGATTTTGGAAGAGTTAGATTGAGGTTTTGGAGAAGTTTATCTCTGACCCAAAAAGTGTCCTAGTTTTGGAGTGAAAAAATATGGCTTCTCACTAGGTTTCAAGGGCTGAAACTGTGGGGTTTCAATTGCCAAAGAGATGAGGAGCAATTTTGCTGCCGATTGCAACAGAGTCTGGGGGATATGTGTGAAGTTCAGGTCTTTTTGAAGCTCTCTATTTGGAGATTTAAATAGCCATTAGAGGCCATGTAAAAGCTTAGAAGGGATTGGAGAAGATGGGCGGCTGCTCAAAGGACTTCAGAGGCCCTCATGGACTGATCTTCAGCCACGGATAGTCAAACTTTTCCATTTCCCATGGTGGGTTCAACATGAGTCTAAGCATGGAGAAGAAAGTGGCATGAATGGATTTTTTAGGGCTAATTGAGGAGGAGAGTGGTGGATGGAGGGTTCAGAGTTGATTTGGCTTGACCCTACCCCAACTTGGTTTAAAGGATGAGATATGGAGGCCAAGTGAGATGACTTGTGGCCTACCCCCTTATGATGGCTTAGAAGAAGTAAAAAATAGGGGCTAATGACTTTCCAAGAGGTTTCCAAGCCATAATAAGTGTTATTGGGTCATGAGTGGCCCAATAAAGATGAGCCAAGAAAATCTTGGGCTTAGACCCTCATGGATGGGTTTGGATCCTCATGAATGTTCTTAGGTTAATCCTTCCGTGAGATAACCTAATTGTTTAACTAATTAATCAATTAATTAACTAAATCAATTACATGGAAATAATTTCATCATGAGATCATAAATTTGACCAATTGAACTCATTTGGGCATGAGATTGGTCATGTGGTGTTGAGTTGTTCATATGGCCAATGTGTGGGCCACATATAATTGATTTGATCATATAGTCAAAATGTTGATTATGTGGGGTCTAATGTTGACTAAATGTCAATGTAGTGTGGAGTAGTTAGACCTTAAAATTTAAAGGAAAATTTTCTAGGGTTTCAAATGTACAATCCTAGTCTAAGATCATTGATTGGGTGGGTATAGTGTGCCCTCATGAAAGTGAGGTCAACAGGCATCTCTGGAGAAGATTTTTTTCTTCGGGGGAGCATAGTAAGCTTCGTCTTCATGGGTAACTGATCCCAATTCTTTTACTATCAGACAAATACTAGTATATTTATACTTGTGGTAATCAGATTATACTTGTATTTTTGATATAAAAATATCCTTCTTTACAAGGGCGCCAAAAACTTGATTCTGATTTAACGAAGAATGCAATAGTGATATTTAAATTTAGGGATCTATGTAAGTATACGTATTATTATCAAGTAATATACGACTTTCTGACTAAGCGCCAAAATATCGATCCCACGGGGAATTTTGGATATAAAAAGATTAAAAGGTTTTTTAGATCACAAATTATATTTAGAAAAAGAAACTTACTTTAAACAGTTTTGGATAACACTAAACTTTAAAATGTGATTCTTTTTGTTATTTTCTTAAATTTTGAAATAAATTAAACAATTTACTAACTATAACAAGCTTTTTGTAAGATTGAAGAAGTATAAATAAAAATATTTTTTTCCTTATCATGAATGAGTAATAAGTACAGGAGCTCTGTTGTGGAAGTATTCAAAATGTATTTTGTCAAATAGGAGCAATTGTATTCTTTACTTTTACTAGATATGTTATAAAGAACATTCGTTAGTTTAAATCTTGAATAGTTTTGAAGACGGGATAGGTAGAGAAGATACTAGATCTCACTGTAGAGTTCCCTCCTTTCACTCCACCTAGGGGCTAACTTCTTGCATCAAAACCTAAAACAATAAACCAAATTAGGGGCTTTATTCTGTCACCCTAAAGTCCTCTAATTCTATACCCATCAAAGTATATTTCCCTATTTATTTGCACAAAATTATATAAATTACTATCTTATCCATATAATCTCATCTGATTTCTACCTATTGTTGATTGAGATAATACCTACTAGGATCTTACATGCTCTCACAACAAATGCTAACATCTTAATTGGCCAAATCAAAAAGTAAATGAAGTGTAAGGATTAAATCAACATAACTTCTTCCAACATTAAAAGTCAATACTTTGACAACTTTCATCCAACACTTAATTACTTTTCATTTTATGGAAAACGATAAAGAAGACTACTCATAATCCCTGGAGAAAACACAACAACAAGTAGTTTTAAATGTGGAAACCATGTAGAAAACACAAGAGGTCTTAATTAAAACCAAATGAAGTACAAAGATAAAACTTATCTTAAGTTCCTCTCCACCAAACTCTTGAAGTTCCTTTGAATCTCTTTATTTCTCTTACAAGACTCCTTTGGACTAGTTTCCTAACCCAAGAGGGTTTAAATCTCTCTACAACAATGGATATTTACTTAGGAATCACTAATCTCCTTCTCTTCACTAGGAATGAGAAAAGTGTGAAGAAACCCTAATTAAGAATCCCACAACTTCTTACTATAACTACTCTCTAAAAACACATTAATTCTCCTTTCTAATAGCCTCTCTCTTTACTCTAAAAACTCTTTTCTTCTATACTTTCTCAAAAGGTTCATTTTTGTCTCTTTAAAATGTGTCCATATTCAATGAATCTACCCAAGAGATTTGACCTCAGGTATGCTGCTGCTAACGTAAATATTCAAAAGATAGTTTCAATTCAGTTTCAAAATAAAATCAATTTAATGATTAGGTAGTCCCTCGTATACGCAAGTATACGTATCATTCAAGTAATACAGGGCTCTAGTGGAGTCCTGGTTATCTATCCCGTGAGGAAGGTTGGAACATTTCAAAGTATAGTATAAAATTGAAATCCAATACTAAATTCACAATGCAAGTTCAGGTAATATTTAAGTTGCTAGTGTAAAGATGACTAAATCTAAATTAACTAAAATTACTTTCTAAACTTCTAAACAGGATTAACTAACTCAGACTAAGTTTTGTATTGAAAAGTTCAACTATGGAATAACATCTTTCCTTTTGCAATGATCTCGATTGATAAAAAATTTGTATTGTGCCAAATAGGAGCATTTATATTCTTTACCCTCTTCAGAGTTATGTAAAGAACATTGGCAAATCCTAAGCTTAGTCCCTAAATCCATGGTTAGGCTGAGAGGATACTGGCTTTTACTTCAGAGCTCCCACTTCCCTTCACCTGAAGGCTAACCCTAGCTTTAAATACCAAACTTTAGGACCAAATTGGGGATTTCAGTCTGTCACTCTAAAATCTCTAATTCAATGCCCATCAAACTACATTTCCCTATTTATTTGCACTCAATTCTCATGAATTATGCAACTCATTCAGGGACATTGAATGAATTGTCCACTATTGTTGTAGAACACATAGTCCTCTCAGATTGAATGTTTCACAACAAGTTTTAATAATTAGAATGGCCAGATCGAAAAGTGAATGAAGTTTAAAGTGAAAAATCATCACAATTTATCGGCATTTCAAATGGAACATCAGATCTACATCATCACTTCACCACATCTCATTGGAAGAAGAAAGACAAAGAAATCTACGCAGAATTCATGAGGAAGATACAACAAAACATGGATTATATATATAAGAGCAAAGTCGTACAAACCATAAGAAGTAAATACAACTTATCTCAATTTCTTCCCCAAGAAAATCCCTTGAAGTTCCTTTGAATCCTTTTCTCTCCTCACTACAATACTCAATTCTCTCTTTAGAATAGTAAGGAAGAAGCAATCTCTCACTTTCCTCCACCTACACTCTTTAGAGAAGAATCCCTCACAAAACAAGACTTCTACACACTTTAACACACTTACCAACACACTCTCCACAAAACCTAACACGCTTTCCTCACTCCTAAAAACTCTTCTCCCTCTCTTCCCTCACCTTCTTGGCGTCCAAATCTGTTTGAAATAGTTTAGAAATGAATCCCTCAAGAGTTTCCTCAAGCAAGCCTTCAAAAATCGCCAAATACATTGAATTTGACTTCCACCGACATAGGGCGCCCGCGACGCTGGATAAGGCGCCGGCGGAACTGCCCCAACAATTTAATTCAAATGTTCTCTGGAATTAGGAGCTAACAGCACCCATTCTGGCGCCAGCGGCGCCAGTGTGCTATTTTTTCCAAATTGCCTCTTTTTGGTCTAAATTTGTTCTTTTTCGCTACCTTTTGCTCCAATCACCTAAAATCATCATACCTATCGCAAAACATGAAGAATAACTTCCTTTAAAATGAAATATCACAAAAAATGAGTACAAATTATTTGACATAACTCTAATATATTTTTGGTGCATCAAAATCTCCCAAACTTAACTATTACTTGTCCTCAAGTACTCCTTTCAATGCATAAAAAAATAACTTATAGTAGTGAACTTTTCACTTATAAAATACTATGATTTTGATTTAAATGAATATAATAGTAAGATTCTTAGAAATAAGTTTAGTAATTCAGGTTAAAACTACATGTATAAGAACATTCAGTAGTTAAGTCTAAGAGTTCTAGTTTCCTATTCATTTCGAGATTAACCATAATTTGTCACATTAAGGGTGCCTTGAAAGACTATATGAAAAAGAAACTCTTGCAAACACTATTAGAAAGTATGCTAATACTTTAAATATAAATTCAAAAATGTAATAAAGTTCTTCCTTTAGATTGATTCAAGTGAAGCCAATTTTTTATTAGACATCTTCTTAAGCTTCTCCTTACATATATTTTATTTCATTTTCTTTTTCTCTTTTTTTCTTTAGGATTGTTTTTCAATCCCTTTTTTTCTTTGTTTTCTTGTGAGGATTACTATATCTGGATAGTCTATAATATTTTTGAACTTTTCTCTTCTCTTTCTAAAGTTGAAACTTGAAACACCTCCTTACTTTATAGATATATATTAGCTTTATAATTCATCATAAAGTCACAATCATTTCTTCTCACATAATTCTTTAAGTCTCTTAACATTTCAAAAATACAGTTTTCTTTACTTTAAATAGTCAACTATAGTCCAATCCTCTTTTACTAAATATCTTAACCTTATAGAGTTAACCTTTATTACTAAAATCTTTCATTTAAATCTACCATAATATTTAAATGAAATAAAAAATTTAGTTATCTAAAGTTAGGTTCAACTACTAAAAGTTATGTTAATAATTTTTGAAGATATATTAAATTAGAACAAATAAGAGTTAATAGTCTATCCTCCTCTAAACTTAAGTTTTTCATTACATATTTGCAAAGGTAGAGAGTAAAAGAAACTAACATTTTGTGCTGGGATTTTGAAATCTTTTGAAGTTATGCTGGTATTAATCAATAATTTATGCAAGCAAGCATGGAACAGTTATATGTAATGCTATATATAATATTAAAAATTTGCAGGGTGAAGAAATATTATGGACTTAAACTTTAAACATCCAACTTAAGCATCACAATCTCAATCCAAATCACTAAACAAACTAACATATAGTTCATTAAATTTTCATTTTTTAACACCAATACATTTGCAAGTTACACACATCACAGAAAAAACAATAACTAACACATAAAAGTACTACACAACACAATGAAAACAGAAATCACATAACTACCAGTCATCATCAGTAGCCTCCTCAGCTTCATCTGCATGATCAGGTTGGTAAGGAACATAGCTGGGGCAGAAAGGAAATATCACTCCAGAGTCTCCCCTCAAGAATCTGACCCAAGCATCACGATAAGTAATCTCATATTCAACTCTCCTCCTCGTGTAATCATCATTAGCGTCGCTTCGAGCCTCTAATACATCCATCCTACTATGTAATCTATCAATACTGGCACTCTGAATCTTCAACTGCTCCATAACATCAGACAAAGTAGGTGCCTCAGAAGTAGATGTTATGTACTGTCTAGTAGTAGGAATATCACTACTCGTACTTTCTCCCCTCCATCCTACATGAGACTCATAAGTACGAATATTGACCTTGGTAATAGGCCTCAATGGATGGACTAGTTCCTCAGTACTGTCAAACTCAACTCCCAGACTATACACATAATGAATGAATCAGGGCAGGATGTCTTAATCCACCAGTGGTTTCTCCTCTAGCAATAGTCTAAATACTCTTAAAGATAATCGATCCAATATTAACTTGTTTCATATTCTGAATGCAGTAATTAAGAAAGGCTCTATCTCTAGTAACTTTTTTGTGATGATAAGAAGGTAGTAATCTAGCAGAGATGAAATAGTGTCAGGCTTTAGATGCTACATTTAACTTGGAAGCAGAGATGAATAGCTCTGTCTTTGCTTTATTTTCCATTTCCCTTTTCCATCAGTAAGAAAAGCAATAACTTCATTCAGTCTAGCTTCTATAGTACCAAAATTTTCATTCACAAAATGAAGTTCCCCTTAACTGGTGAAAAGCATTAACACATTTTGGGGTAAACTCTACTATTTTTCCACAAACAAGCACATATTCAATTTCAGTCCAAGGCAGTTTTGCATAAAATTCTCTAACAGTACCCATAATCGCATCAGTAATAAAATAACAAAATACTTCCCAATTCCAATCAGAAATTAAATTTTTTATAGATGCTTCTGAATTTTCAAATCCCGATCTTGAATACACTTTTTGTTGTAAAGGAATGAATTGAAACGAAATTGTGCTTTTACATTTATAAATCTATCTTCATCAAAATCTTTTTTTCTCTTCCCTCTACTAGTCTTTGGAGCAATGTGAAATTATTTAAAAATATGCAAGAAAATCTAATAAATTCCAAAATCATAATGTAGAAGACTCCAAAAGCAAATCTAAGTAAAAGCATAAATCACCAAGGATAATCTCAAATCTTCATCAAAAATTCCAAATTTTGGATCTACATAATGTGGGAAATTTTCATGGTTTTAATAAAAAATATTTAGTGTAGAGTAGAGCTCTTACCAAGAGAAGATAAGATCTACACTTTTTAAGCCTTAAAATCACTTGAAATCATGATCTAGCAAGCCCTATATCTTAATTTGGAGTTGGCTAGAGGTTAAAGATGATAAAAATGGCAAAAATAGCGGGTCCCAAGGCAAAAATTGTGAATTTAAGAGGTTTCGGATCTTTCTGTACTCGGGCACCGTCGATGCTGGATAGGGTGTTGTCGGTGCTCTATTTAAATTAAATAGCCTAACTCTCTGTATTTAGGCGTCGGCAATGCCCATTCTGGCGCTGGCGGTGCCAGTTCAATTTCTGCGACCGTAAAATTTTTGTGATTTCGATCGTTTCAAAGTTATGCCATCACATAATTAACCTTTTTAAGCATCTATTTCACCAATTAAGCAACTAACTAACATCAAATTTACACAAAATATCACTTTAAAATATAAAATTCACATTACAGACATACACATTTAAGCACTCACGATATGAGTTCATCGAACCATAGAAATTCAACATTGAAAACACACAACAATACTCTAACATTGAAAACTAAAAAAAAACACAAATTCCAAGCATAATAAGTCCAAACACATACTACATAGTCAATCAAGCCAACACTAAGCACACTAAAGTATAGTAAAATACCAAATACTAAATATAAAGCAGAGTCGCTACTCTTCATTAGTCTAAGCACTATCTTATCCTGTAATATCTCCCATAGATTGATGATGCACAAACAAATTATAAAAGAGAAGATACGGGAATTGATCAATTGAATCCTCTATAATCACAGCTTTCTTCTTCATCAGATTTATCAAACTATTTTCAATTCACCCAGTGTGATCAAATTATTTTTTCATCCTATAATCTAAGTGATTAAATAAGTAAAATATATTATTAATAGCATTCATAAGATTCTGTACCTCTTTCTCCAACTTCTTGATCTTCTTTAAAATCACTTGTAAACTTTTAGAAAAGTAAGGATGAATAGGTCGTGAACTCTGAGATGGTTGATCTGCAATAAGGCTCATATCATTCTCATCTATAATTGCCTGACAATCATAAAGATTAGTTGGGTCTATGGGCTTCCAAGGAAGAAGAATTTTTTTCCCAGCTTTCATATGGCACCTGTGACTGGCTGCGAAGAAGAAATATGGTGGAAGGATGTCCAAGCCCATATTTAGATGCATGAACAATCAATCCTAATACAGATTTCACAATTATAGTACCAATATCGATAGGCCTTCCCATTTGAATATTGTAATTTAAAATTGCACTTTCCTTTATCACTTTACTTATTTTCATTGTTGGGAGTAACTTTGCAGATATGAAATAATGTCATTGCTTCGAAACCGAATTTAAAAATGTAGTAGAAAAACTTACAAATATGTTGTCTCTTATCTCTCAATCTTCACTTTCATCTGTTAATAATCGATAAATCTCATTCATATTGTCTCTCATCACATCAAAATTCATATAATGACACATTTTCAATCATAAATAAGTCATTTATCTTTGAAGGAGTGAATGATACAAAGCTGCCTCGCACATAGACGAATCCTTGGTTGATTCCATGAAAATTTGCATAAAATTCTTTCATAATAGGAACGACTACAGTGGTAGTAGTGTAGCATAACACTTCCCAACGCCTCTGCATAATAATCTCTTCTACTCGAGTACTTGGAGTATCCATACTTCGATTCACAAAGCCTCTTTCTTTGATAATCCTCCTATTCATCATCACTTTGTTGAATAATCGTTGCGCCTCGAAACTGATGAACTTTTATTGGTTAACAACTCTAAATCTCAGGTTTCTACAGAGTTGGAATCCATTATATGCTAATTTGGAGTGAATCCTTTCATTTTTCTGGAGTTTAGGGGGTTAAAAACACGTTTTGGGAAGTTACAGGGACAAAATCCCACCCAAAACCGCCAAAAATCAAAATCTAAAACTCTCAAAATAGTCTCTAGTTCGTCAGCACTGTCGGCGCTGGATTGGCCGACGTCAGACTCTGAATAATTAGTGCATTCTCTAGAATTGGGCGCCGGCAGCGCCAGTGTTCAAAAGTGCACCAAAATTCGTTTCGGTCCAAAATATTCCAATTCTTCGATACGAACCAATAATTTTCATTCTTTATGATATTTATGAGTGAGTAGGACTCAAATATAACTAACTACAGGTACAACTACAAAAATTAACACAAGCAAACTAATATAATAAAGGTAAATATCGGTTGTCTCCCATAAAGTGCTTGGTTCAACGTCGTCAGTCCGACAAATATTCAGTTATTCAGGATGACTTAACATTAAAACCTCATTAAAATTTGGTTAGAACCCTTCAAAATTTGGTTTTAATCTATGGCCATTAACTTTAAATATCCTTTCAGTTTTAGGATCCTCAATTTGAATAGCTCCAAATGAAGAAACTTTTATAAAAGTTAGAGGTCATATCCACCTAGACTTTAGTTTTCCAGGAAATAATTTCAATCTTATATTATATAGTAGAACTTTCTGTTTAGGTTCAAATTTCTTTCTTAATATCTTCCGATAATGCCATAATTTCATTTTCTCCTTATAAATTTTGTCATTATCATAAGATTCATTTCTAATTTCTTCCAATTCATTCAATTGCACAAATCTCTTCTCACAACATTCTTTAAATTGAAATTTAGATCTTTTATCGCTCAATATGCTTTATGCTCCAATTCTACAGGTAAGTGGCAAGTCTTTCCAAATACTAGTCTATAAGGAGACATTCTGATAGGGGTCTTATAAGCAGTCCTATATGCCCATAATGCAGTATCTAATCTCATAGACCAATCTAATTTGTGAAGATTCATAGTTTTCTCCAAAATTCTTTTAATTTCACAATTAGACACTTCTGTTAAACCACTAATTTGGGGATGATAGGCAGTAGAGATTCTATGAATAATATTATATTTTCCAACCAATCTCTGAATTAGATTATATCTAAAATGAGATCCACCATCAGTTATGATCACTCTCGGCATTCCATACCTTGTAAAAATATTTTTCATTAAGAATTTTGAAACGCTCCGAGCATCAAATCTAGGTAAAGCAATTGCTTCGATCCAATTTGGGACATAATCAACAGCAACCAATATATATAGATTTCGAAATGAAGGAGTAAATGGTCCCATAAAATTCAATCCCCATACATCAAAAATCTAAACTTCTAATGTAAAATTTAGAGGCATTTCATTTCTTCTACAAGTATTACCTATTCTCTGACATCGATCACAAGATTTTATATATATATAAACATCCCTAAAAAGAGTAGGTCAATAAAATCCAGATTGAAAAATCTTATAAGTAGTTTTATCAGCTCCAAAATATCCTCCAAATTCTGAATCATGACATCTATGAATAATTGATTCAATTTCTTCATATGGCACACATCTTCTAATAATAATATCCTTACACTGTTTATATAATTATGCCTCATCCTAAAAGTAAAATTTAGCATCATAGATAAATTTCTTTTGTTTTTGCCTTGTTAAATCAGGTGGCAAAATATCACTTACTATATAACTCACAATATCAGCATACCAAGGCAATTTCCTTTCCTTAAGTTATAAAGTTGTTAATCAGGGAAAGTTTCTATAATTTCCTTCTCAAATTTAGATAATTTATAGTACTCCAGTCAAGACAAATGGCCAGAAATTTTGTTTTCATTTCCTTTTCTATCAACTATCACAAAGTCAAATTCTTGTATTAAAAGTATCCATCTGATTAATCTTGGTTTAGCATCCATATTTTGCATTAAATATTTGATAGCTGAATGATCTGTATACACTATACATTTAGTTCCAATAAAATACGGTCTAAATTTTTCAAAAGCATACTTAATAGCTAATAATATTCTTTCTGTAGTGGTATAATTGATCTGAGCTTCATTAGGAGTTTTATCAGTGTAGTAAATAACCTTAAACATTTTATCATACCTTTGCCCTAAAGCAACTCCAATCCCACTGGCATCACAAATAAGTTCAAATAGTTTCTCTCAATCAGATGAAACAATTATAGGGGCAGTGATTAGTTTTTCTTTTAATAATTCAAAGGCATTTAAACATTCTTCATTAAAATCAAATTTCTTATCCTTTTCTAAAAGTTGGCACAAAGGTTTAGTAATTTTCGCAAAATCTTTAATATAACGCCAGTAAAACCCAGTATGTCCTAAGAAACTCCTTACCCCTCTCACTGTAGTAAGAGGTGGTAATTTCTCAATAAACTGAATTATTTTAGGGTCAACCTCCATACCAAGTTCAGAAATTTTATGTCTAAGTACAATTCCTCCTGTAACCATAAATTGAGAAATTCCCCAATTTAGAACTAAATTTTTTTTTTCACAAAGCTCCAATACATTTGCTAAATTATTCAAACATATGTCAAATGAAGTTCTAACTAAAGAAAAATCATACGTAAATACTTCTATTCCATTATCAATCGGACATTACATAATCCAAAGGGCATTCTTCGAAAAGCAAAAGTTCCATATGGGCTAGTAAATGTAGTCTTTTCTTGATACTCAGGATCAATAGGTATTTGATGATAACCAGTATATCCATCCAAAAAGCAATAGTACTTGTACCCAGCAAGTCTATCCAACATTTGATCTATAAAAGGAAGAGGAAAGTGATCTTTCCTTGCGGTGGCATTTAAATTTCTATAATTGATACAAATTCTTCAGCAATTAATTTATCTTATTGGTATAATTTCATTTTGTTCATTCACATCAATTGTTACTCCTCCTTTCTTAGGGACACAATGAATTGGACTTACCCAAGCATTGTCTGAAATAAAATAAATAATTCCAGCATCAAACCATTTTAAAATTTCCTTCTTAACTACTTCTTTCATTATTGGATCTAGTCTCCTTCTTGGATCAGCTCTAGGCTTATGTTGTTCATCTAACAAAATTTAATGCATACAAATCGAAGGACTGATTCCTTTAATATCAGTTAATGTCCAACCAAAAGCCTTTTTGTATCTTTTTAATGTACCCAATAAAATTTTATTCTTGATATTCATTCAAATCTGAAGATACAATGACTAGTAAAGTAGATAATTCTCCTAAAAACATCTATTTCAAATGATTAGAAAGAATTTTCATTTCAAGTTCAAGAGGTTTTATGATAGATTGAATTAAACTTTTATCATCACTTTCTATAGTATCCAATATTTCAAATCCTTCCTGAACATAATAGAAATATTCATTCTTCATATCATCAAAATCATTTCTATTTCATTATCATCCTCACATTTCAAATTTTCATATTTTATTTTCTCTTCAAACATTTCTTTAAAATGATCATCTCTCAAATAATCACTAATTTCTATTCTAAAGCATTCATCATCTTTTTATGTTGAGAGATATTTCATAGATTTCAAAATAATAAATGTCACCTCTTGATCATTAACTCTCATAGTTGATTCTCCTTTTTAAACATCAATCATAGCTCTTCTAGTAGTAAGGAATGTTCTTTCTAAATAATAGGAATTTATTTATCTTCCTCCATATCTAAGATAATAAAATCTACAGGTAAGATAAATTTATCAACCTTAACTAATACAATCTTCTACAACTCCTTTAGAATAAGTGATAGAACGATCAGCTAACTGAAGAGTTACAGAAGTAGGTGAAATATCTCCTATTCCCAATCTTTTGAAAGTTGATAAAGGCATAAAGTTAATACCAGCTCCTAAATCACATAAAGTTCTTCCAAAAAAAAAATTTTTCCTATAGCACAAGGGATAGTGAAACTACCAGGGTCTTTAAGTTTTTCGAGAAGCTTTTTTGAATAATTGCACTACACTTTCCGCTAAGTGCAACAGTCTCGTGATCTATGAACTTTCTTTTCCTTTTATGAATATCCTTCATAAACTTCAAAAAATCAGGCATCTATTCTAATGCTTCAACAAAGGGAATATTTACCGTTAATTTCTAAAGGATTTCTAAAAATTTCGTAAATCGGTTATCTCTATTTTGTTTTTTCAATCTTTGAGGAAATGGAGGTGGTGGTTTTTCTACAGTAATTTTCATCGGTTCAAGTGGGTATTCTAAGTCTGGATATATTTTATTAGTACATTTTTCAATTTCCACCTTCTCTTTCTCAGTTTCAATTTCATTTTGTACTCTCGTTTCTAATTTTTTTCCACTCCTTAATTGTATAGCCTTAATTTGCTCTTTATTTTGATCTTTTGGATTGATCTCAACATTACTGGGAAGAGTACCTGAAGGTCTATTATTAAGCGCAGTGAAAAAATATCCTAATTGATTCTCAAAGTTCTAAATTGCAACACCCTGAGTTGTAATTGATTACCCGTGTTTAAAATTAATTCTTCAGTAGACAACTTCTTTTCCTTGAATTGTGGGTTACTATTAAAGCCTGGAGGATAAGAAGGTCTATAATTTGTGTTTCCTTGGTTGTTCAAATTTTCTACTGGGTTCACAGAATTGTTTCCCCAGTGCGGGTTAACAGTAGCATTGATATTATTACAATTTAAATTTGGGTGATTCTTCCAACCAGGATTATAATAATTTGAATAAGGTCTCAAAAGGTGTTTGAGATTCTATCATCTATCCTAATGAATTTTCCTCTAACACTGGGGTTTTAGAATAATTCATTCCATATTGATTTATTTTCTTTGAAAGGGCAGCAATTTGAGTAACTATCATAGTTATAGCATCAAAATCAAGAACACTAGCTACTCTCTTAGGATTTACCCTTTCAGAGGGCCATTGAAAATTATTAGTAGTCATCTCTTCTATTAATGAATATGCTTCATCAAAAGGTTTTGATATTAACAATCCACCAGCAGCAGCATCTATAATTGATCTTAATAATCCTACTAATCCATTATAAATGTTTAAATTATTAACCAATCTAGTAAAGCATGATGTGGACACTTTTTAAGAAAATCCTTAAATTCTCCCCAAGCTTCATATATTGATTCCCATTCAAACTGACCAAAAGATGTAAGATCATTTCTTAGCTTAGCAAATTTTTATCGATGAAAATATTTTTACAAAAATTTTTGTGAAAGTTCTCCGCAAGTTCTGACAGATCCAGGTGCTAACAAATTTAACCACACCTTGGCTTTATCCATTAATGAAAGAGGAAAAGTCTAAGTCTGACAGAATCATTTGACACTCCATCATATTTAAAAGTAGAACACAATTCTAGAAAACTAGCGAGATGTAAATTAGGTTCTTCATTAGGTGTTCCTCCAAATTGATTATTTTGTATCATTTGGATAATAGCTGGTTGAAGCAGGAACATCAGAATTTTAGATAGTTAAGTGAATTTCATCTGCTGTTGCATTAGCATAATCTCTTAAAGATCTTGGTAAATTTTCATTTTCATTACTTTGATTATCTAAGTTGTTCAGCATTTTGTAAAGATTTTCATATTATTTTTGTTGTTTTCAAATTTTTTTAATAGTACGCTCTAATTCTGAATCGTAAAGCACTAAACCTATAGATCCAATCTTACATGGATAAAATCACACTAAACACACTTAAAAGTAAACAAGCACACACACAATTATAAATTACAAAGTAAAGATTTTCAATCACTACAAATTTGACAGTTACCGTTTTATACCTTCCCCGGCAATGGCACTAAAAACTTGACCTCGTGTATGCTGCCACTAATGAAAATATTTAAAAGATAATTTCAATTTAGTTTCATAACAAGGTCAATTTAATAATTAGGCAGTCCCTCGTATACGCAAGTATACATATCATTCAAGTAATACAGGGCTCTAGTGGAGTCCTGGTTATCGATCCCACAAGGAAGGTTGGAACTTTTCAAAGTATAGTATAAAATTGAAATCCAATACTCAATTCACAATGCAAGTTCAGGTAATATTTAAGTTGTTAGTGTAAAGATGACAAAAGCTAAACTAACTAAAATTACTTTCTAAACTTCTAAACAAGATTAACTAACTCAAAATAAGTTTTGTATTGAAAGGTTCAACTATGAAAAAGCATCTTTCCTCTTGCAATGATTCTATGATGAGTGAGTGATATAGATTGACAATAAACTTGTAGTGTGCCGAATAGGAGCATTTATATTCTTTACCATTTTCAAATTACCCCTTCTTCAGAGTTATGTAAAGAACATTGGCAAATCTTAGGCTTAGTCCCTAAATCCATGGTTAGGCTGGGAGGATACTTACTCTTACTTCAGAGCTCCCACTTCCCTTCACCTGAAGGCTATCCCCAGCTTTAGTTACCAAACTTTAGGACTAAATTGGGGATTTCAGCCTGTCACTCTAAATTCCCTAATTCGACGTCCATCAAACCACATTTCCTTATCTATTTGTACTCAATTCTCATGAACTACGCAACTCATTTATGGATATTGAATGAATTCTCCACTATTATTGTAGAACACTTAGTCCTCTCGGATTGAATGTTTCACAATAAGTTTTAACAATTCAATTGGCCAGATTGAAAAGTAAATGAAGTTTAAAGTGAAAAATCATCACAATTTCATAGCATTTCAAATGGCACATCAAATCTACATCATCATTTCACCACATCTCATTGGAAGAAGAAAGACAAAGAAATCTACTCAAAATTCATGAGGAAGATGCAACAAAATATGGATTTTATATATAAAAGCAAAGTCATACAAACCACAGGAAGTAAATACAACTTATCTTAATTTCTTACCCAAGCAAATCCCTTGAATTTCCTTTGAGTCATTTTCTCTCTTCACTACAATACTCAATTCTCTCTTTAGAATTGTAAGGAAGAAGAAATCTCTCACTTTCCTCCTTATCCTACACTCTTTAGAGAAGAATCCCTCACAAAACAAGACTTCTACACACTTTAACACACTCTCCACAAACCCTAACACACTTTCCTCACTCCCAATGACTCTTCTCCCTCTCTTCCCTCACTTTCTTGGAGTCCAAATTTGTTTGAAATAGTTTAGAAACAAATTCGTCAAGATTTTCCTCAAGCAACCCCTCAAAAATCCTCAAAATATATTGAATTTGACCTCTACCGACATATGGCACCGGCAGTACTGGGTAGGGCACTAGCGGCACTACTCCGACGATTTAATTCAAATGCTCTATGGAATTGGGTGCCGGCGGCGCCAGTGTGTTGTTTTTGCCAAATTGCCTCTTTTTGCTCTAAATTTGTTCCTTTTTGCTACATTCACCTAAAATCATCATACTTGCAACAAAACATGAATAATACCTTCCTTTAAAGTGCAATATCACCAAAAATGAGTATACATTATATTACAAAAATCTAACGTATTTTTGGTGCATCAAGATGCATCCTTTCAAGTGAAATTTAAATGTCTTTTAGTGCCTTTATTTGTTACCCACATTTTTACCAAAACACCTTTTCAAAATTCACTAAAAATTCCTTAAAATTGTAAAGTAAGACCTTCTCTGTCAGCTGGCACATAGGCGCCAGATCTGGGCGCTTAGGCGCCCCAATTCATTTTAACACCTTTATTTTTGCTCCAAATTTGATCATTTTTTCAATCCTTTTGACATATTTAGTTCATTTAAGTGTACCTGAAAGAAAAACACACAAATACTATCTTCAAAAATAGGTATAAAAATGTGCATAAAATAGTATATATTTTAGGTATATTAATAACTGATAACTTCACGAATAACTTCTTGAACTTACCAAAAAAAGTGAACATTCCTATCAAGATGTCATTCAATGACCTAAGGGCTGAATCCCTCAACGTGGTTAGAATAGCCAACACTTCAATGCATTGAAAACTTTGAGAAGGCATTTAGTCGACTCAAGAAGTGTTATGTGATCGGTCGAAATAGCTACAACCCTCATAGAATTCCAAAAAAGAAACCTTGAACTTCTTTAGGGGTTCTACAAAAAAAAGTCGATTAGGAGAATGCATTCTCAATTCGAAGATACACTTCTATTTACCCGCTTTTGTGATATGTTCCTTGGCATGGGCCCCGCATTGTCTTGGTACTGAGATGGTTTAGCTCGTTCAGCTCCCTGAGCCACCGATGGACTTGTGGTTCAGGCACTCAAAAATTTCATTCTGGAGGAGCTTGTGCTTTCACCTCAAGTGCATAGCTCTTCCTATGCCTTGTTATTTGGTCCTAAAGTTCTTGAGTTTGTCTTTGCACAAAATCTTGAACGAATTCCATGTTAGTAGTTTCCCTGAAATGAGTTCCTTCTCCGCGGCACACTCCTCTTCTTGTTGATATCATGACTACATGCTCACCGGACCTCTTAGGATATTGAATCCAAAAATATCATGTGGATCACACTTGAAGAACATAGCATTAGACGGATGATTGGAATAGAAAGAGGAAAAGAAGTGAAATCTAAAATTACTTAGATGCCTTCAGTAGTCCCATCTTGAAGAAATGACCCCAAATTTATAGATTATAGGGTGGTGTCCTGTAATTTACATATTTGTCCCTATTTTCATAGGAACGTTACAAACAATCAATGCATTATTTTATCTCTATATATTTGTAACTGATTCCAGGATCCTTTAATATTCATAACTGTCATTAGTATCGTTTTATATTCATAAAGGTTTAAAGGGGGTATTAGAGACCCACTGATGTTAGAATTCAGTCGTCTTATTATTGTTCTTTTGATTATAAGGTCTTTGGTCAGCCTTCTAGAATAGAATTTCCGTAGTTACCTTCTTATCACTAGGATAAACTTAGACCATCAAGCCAAGGGTAATTCAGTATAATATGATGGGCAGCTCTCTTTCGAGCAAGTGGTCTTCACAGAAGGTTGGAAAGATCTTCTAGTGAGTGGCCATTGGATTTTTTTATGAAGGATCCCAAAATTGGTTGAGGGAGTTGATTAAACATGACTTTCCCACGGATCATGAGCATAATATTTCATTGCTTAGTTGTACATTCATTTGGTCAGTCTATGACTCCAATAGAATGAAATGATGCTCGACACTTTTGCATTTCCACTATTCTGGTGTAAATTTTTAGTATCTTGTTAACGAGATCCCTCGAATCTCATCAAGATTCATACGGACGCATTTTCGTTGTACACCTATATATTTACATATCAAGCACCTTATTTTACATTTTATATTTAACCATTAAAATATTTCATATCACATCAAAAAATGCCCCTTTTTAACTTTTAAAATGTGAAATGCACATTGTCATGCATTGTGATGCACCAAAAATAAGTCGAATTTTTGCTATATAATTTGTACTTGTCTTTGAAGATATTGCACTTTAAAAGAAGGTATTCTTCATATTTTTTGCAAATATGATGATTTTAAGTGATTGGAGCAAAAGGAAGAGAAAAGGAACGAATTTGGAGCAAAAGGAGGCAAAATGGAGAAAACAGGTTTAGAAATTAAATAGCGGTCCAGCGCCGCCGGTGCCCTATCCAGCGCCGCCAGTGCCCAATGTTGGTGGAAGTCAAATTCAGTGTATTTGGACGCTTTTTGAAGGGTTACTTGAGGAAACTCTTGGGGATATCATTTCTAAACTCTTATGACAGTTATGGACGCCCTTTTTGGTGTGTGTGTGTGAGAGAAGTGAAAGGGAGTGAAGAGAGTGTGTTAGGGTTTGTAGAGAGTGTGTGATAAGTGTTGTTTTGTGAGGGAATCTTCTCAAAGGAGTGTAGGAGAAGGAGGAAAGTGAGAGTTTGCTTCTTCCTTACTATTATAAAGAGTGAAGAGATTTGTTAGGGTTTGTAGAGAGTGTTTTCTAGGTGTTGTTTTGTGAGGGATTCTTCTCAAAGGAGTGTAGGAGAAGGAGGAAAGTGAGAGTTTGCTTCTTCCTTACTATTCTAAAGAGAGAATTGAGTGTTGTAGAGAAGAAAGAAAAGGATTTAAAGGAACTTCAAGGGATTTTCTTAGGGAAGAAATTGAGATAAGTTTTATTTACTTTTGTGGTTTGTATGAATTTGCTTTTATATATAAAATTCATGTTTTGTTGTATCTTCCTCATGAATTTTAAGTAGATTTCTTTGTCTTTCTTCTTGCAATGTGATTTGGTGAAGTGTTAATGTAAATTTGATGTGTCATATAAATGTTCAAAAATTGTAATGGTTTTTCACTATGAACTTCATTTTCTTTTCGATCTGGTCAATTGAATTGTTAAAGTTTGTTGTGAAACGTTGAATCTGAAAGTACTAAGTGTTCTATAAAAATAGTGGAGAATCCATTCAATGTCCATGAATGAGTTGTGTTGTTCATGGGAATTGAGTGCAAATAAATAGGAAAATGTGGTTTGATAGGCATCGAATTGGAGATTTTAGAGTGACTGGATGAAATCCCCAATTTGGTCCTAAAGTTTGGTAACTAAAGCTAGGGTTAGCCTTCAGGTGAAGGGAAGTGGGAGCTCTAAAGTAAAAGCCAGTATCCTCCCAGCCTAACCTTAGATTTAGTGACTAAGCCTAGGATTTACCAATGTTCTTTTCATACTTGGAAGAGGGGGTACTCTAACAAGGGTAAAAAATATAATTGCTCCTATTTGGCACAATACAAATTTATTATCAATCTATATCAATCACTCATCATAGAATCCTTGCAAGAGGAAAGATCTTTTTCCATATTAGAACCTTTCAATACAAAACTTAGTGTCTGTTAAGTTAGTCTTGTTTAGAAATTTAGAAAGTAATTGTAGTTAATTTATTCGTAGTTATCTTTGCACTAGCAACTTAAATAGTACTTTAACTTGTATTGTGAATCGAATATTGGATTTCAAATCTTTGCTATATTTTTTATAAAGTTCCTACTTTCCTCATGGGATCGATAACCAGGACTCCACTAGATCCCTATATTACTTGAACGATACGTATACTTGCGTATATGAGTGTCTACCTAATTATTAAATTGATCTTATTGTGAAACTGAACTAAAACTATCCTTTGAGTACTAACGTTAGAGCCAGTGCACCGACCACTAATAATATCAAGTTTTTGGCGCCGTTTCCGAGGAAGGTATAAAACGGTAACTTTTAAGATTATAGTATTTTAAAACCTTTACTTTGTAGTTTGTAATTATGTGTGCTTGCTTATTTTTAGTGTGTTTTGTGTGACTTTATATGCTTAGGATTAGATCCGTAGGTTTAGTGCCTTATGATTCAGAATTAGAGCATACTATTAGAAAAATTAGAAAACAACAAAAACAATATGAAATTCCTCACTAAATGGCGAACAACTTAGATAATTAATGAAATGAAAAGGAAAATATACCAAGACCTTTAAGAGATTATGCTAACCCAACAAAAGATGAAAGTCACTTAACTATCCAAAATCCTGAAGTTGTTGCTAATTCATTTGAGCTTAAACATGTTATTATCCAAATGGTACAAAATAATCAATCTGGAGGAACACCTAATGAAGATCCTAATTTATATCTCACTAGTTTTCTAGAACTGTGTGCTACTTTTCAATATGATGGAGTGTCGAATGATGCTGTCAGAGTTAGACCTTTTCCTTCTTCATTAAAGGATAAAGCTAAGGCGTGGTTAAATTCATTAGCACCTGGATCTATCAGAACTTGTGGAGAACTTTCACAAAAATTTTTGTCAAAATATTTCCCTCCATCAAAAGAGATGATATTACAACTTTTGGTCAGTTCAAAGGGGAATCAATATATGAAGCTTGGGAAAGATTTAAATATCTCCTTAGAAGGTTTCCACATTATGCTTTACCAGATTGGTTAATATTTCAAACATTTTATAATGGATTAGTGGGGTCTCTTAGATTGATTATAGATGTTGCTACTAGTGAATCATTAATGTCAAAACCTTTTGATGAAGAATATTCGCTAATAGAAGAAATGTCTACTAACAATTTTCAATGGCCCTCTGAACGGGTAAATCCTAAGAGAGTAGCCAGTATTCATGATTCTGATGCTATAACTATGATAGTCTCTCAAATTGTTACCCTTTCGAAGAAATAGATCAATATGGAATAAATTATTCTCAAACACCCCCGGTGCTAAAGGAAAATTCATTAGGACAGATAATAAAATCACAAACATCCTATGAGACCTTAAATGTTATAAATAATAGACCTTACAATCCATATTCAAATTATTACAATCCTTGTTGGAAGAACCATCCAAATTTTAACTGGAATAATAACAATGTTGTGAACCCGCAATGGGGAAAGAATTCTGTGAAACCAGTAAGACATTTGAACAACGAAGGAAACACAAACTATAGACCTTCTTATATTCCAGGTTTTAATAGTAACCCACAATTTAAGGAAAAGAAGTGTCTACTGAAGAATTAATTTTAAATATGGGTAATCAATTACAAACTCAGGGTGTTGCGATTAAGAATATTCAAAATCAATTAGGACATATTTTCATTGCGCTTAATAATATACCTTCAGGAACTCTTCCCAGTAATGTTGAAATCAATCCAAAAGATCAAAACAAAGAGCAAATTAAGGCTCTTCAATTAAGGAGTGGAAAATAATTAGATATGAGAGTGCAAAAAGAAGTTGAAACTGAGAAAGAGAAGGTGGAAATTGAAAAAGGGACTAATAAAATATATCCTGACTTGGAATATCCGCTTGAACTAATGAAAATTACTATAAAAAACCACCACCTCCTTTTCCTAAAAGATTGAAAAAACAAAATAGGGATAACTGATTTAAGAAATTTTTAGAAATACTTAAGAAATTAACGGTAAATATTCTCTTTGTTGAAACATTAGAACAAATCCCTGATTATGTGAAGTTTATGAAGGATATTCTTAAAGGAAAAGAAAGTTCATATATCATGAGATTGTTGCACTAAGCGGAGAGTGTAGTGCAATTATTAAGAAAAAACTTCCCGAAAAACTTAAATACCATGGTAGTTTCACTATCCCGTGAGCTATAGGTGAAAATTTTTTCGGAAGAGCTTTATGTGTTCTAGGAGCTAGTATTAAGCTTATGTCTTTATCAACTTTCAAAATATTGGTAATAGAAGAAGTTTCATATACTTTTGTGACACTTCTGTTAGCTGATTATTCCATTACTTATCCTAAAGGAATTTTGAAAGATGTATTAGTTAAGGTGGATAAATTTATCTTTCATGTAGACTTTATTGTATTAGATATGGAGGAATTTAAAGAAATTCCAATTATTTTGGGAAGACCATTCCTTGACACTGTAAGAGCTATGATTGATGTTCAAAAAGAAGAATTAACTATGAGAGTTAATGATCAAGAGGTGACATTTAATATTCCGAGTCTATGAAATATCCCTCAACAGAAAAGATGATGAATGCTTTCAAATGGAAATATGTGATTATTTGAGAGATGATCATTTTAAAGAAATGTTGGAAGAGAAAATAGAATGTGAAAATTTGAAATGTGAGGATGATACTGAAATTGAAGATGATTTTGATGAAATGAAGAATGAAGATTTAGACTATGTTCAGGAAAGATTTGAAAAGTTTGATACTATGAAAAGTGATGATAAAAGTTTAATTCCATCTATCATAAAATCTCCTGAATTTGAAATGAAAATTCTTCCTAATCATTTGAATTACATGTTTTTATGAGAATCATCAAACTTACCAGTTATTGTATCTTTAGATTTGAATGAATATCAAGAACAAAATTTATTGGATACTTTAAAAAGATATAAAAAGGCTTTTGGTTGGACCTTTATCGATATTAAAGGAATTAGTCATTCGATCTGTATGCATAGAATTTTGTTAGATGTACAACACAAACCTAGAGCAGATCCTCAAAGGAGATTAAATCCAATGATGAAAGAAGTAGTTAAGAAAGAAATTTTAAAATAGCTTGATGCTGGAATTATTTATCCAATTTCAGACAGTGCTTAGATAAGTCAAATTCATTGTGTCCTTAAGAAAGGAGGAGTGACTGTTGATATAAATGAACGTAATGAATGTATACCAAAAAGACAAGTTAATGGCTGGTGAATTTGTATTGATTATAGAAAATTAAATGCTGCAACTATGAAAGATCACTTTACTCTTCCTTTTCTAGATCAAATGTTGGATAAACTTGTCGGACACAAGTACTATTACTTTTTGGATGGATGTACTGGTTATCATCAAATATATATTGATATTGAGGATCAAGAAAAGACTACATTTACTAGCCCTTATGGAACTTTTGCTTTTAGAAGAATGCCCTTTGGATTATACCTGCAACGTTTCAAAGATGTATGATGTCTATTTTTAGTAATCTGATTGATAATGGAATAGAAGTGTTTATGGATGATTTTTCTATATTTAGAACTTCATTAGACATATGTTTGAATAACTTAGAAAAAGTTTTGGAGCATTGCGAGAAAACAAATTTAGTTCTAAATTGGGAAAAATGTCAATTTATGGTTGCAGAAGAAATTGTACTTGGGCATAAAATTTCTGAACTTGGAATGGAGGTTGACCCTGCTGAAATTCAGATTATATAGAAATTACCACCTCCTACTACAGTGAGAGGGGTAAGGAATTTCTTAGGACATGCTTGATTTTACAGGCGTTATATTAAAGATTTTTTGAAAATTACTAAACCTCTGTGCCAACTTTTAGAAAAAGATAAGAAATTTGATTTTAATGAAGAATGTTTGAATGCCTTTGAACTATTAAAAGTAAAACTAATCACTGCCCATATAATTGCTTTACCTAATTGGGAGAAACCATTCGAACTTAAGTGTGATGCCAGTGATTTTACGATTGGAGTTGCTTTAAGGCAAAGGTATGATAAAATAATCAAGGTTATTTACTATGCTAGTAAAACTCGTAATGAAGCTCAGATTAATTATACCACTATTGAAAGAGAATTATTAGCTATTATGTATGCTTTTGAAAAGTTTAGACCTTATCAGATTGGAACTAAATGTATAGTGTATACTGACCATTTAGCTATCAAATATATAATGCAAAAGAAGGATGCCAAACTAAGATTAATCAGATAGATACTTCTAATTCAAGAATTTGACTTTATGATAGTTGATAGAAAAGGAACTGATAATCAAATTATTAACCATTTGTTTAGACTGGAATATTATAAACTATCTGAATTTGAGAAGGAAATTATAGAAACTTTCCCTGATGAGCAATTTTACAATATTAAGGAAAGGAATTTTTCTTGGTATGCTGATATTGTGAATTATATAGTAAGTGATATTTTGCCACCTGATTTAACGAGGCAACAATAAAATAAATTTATATGTGACGCTAAATTTTACTTTTGGGATGAGCCATAATTATATAAACAGTGCAAGGATCTTATTATTAGAAGATGTGTGCCAAATGAATAAATTGAACAAATTATTCGGAGTTGTCATGATTCAGAATTTGAAGGACATTTTGGTACAGATAAAATTGCTTATAAGATTTTACAATTTGGATTTTATTTACCTAATCTTATTAGGGATGTATTTAGATATATAAAATCATGTGATCGATGCCGGAGAGTAAGTAATATTTCTAGAAGAAATGAAATGTCTCTAAATTTTACATTAGAGGTTGAGATCTTTGATGTATGGGGATTGGATTTTATGGGACCATTTACTCCTTCATTTGGAAATTTATATATATTGGTTATTGTTGATTATGTCTCAAAATGGACTGAAATAATTGCTTTACTTAGATGTGATGCTCAGAGTGTTTCATAGTTTTTAATGATAAATATTTTTACAAGATATGGAATGTCGAGAGCGATCATAACTAGTGGTGGATCTCATTTTAGGAATAATCGGATTCAGAGATTGGTTCGAAAATATAACATTATTCAAAGAATCTCTACTGCTTATCATCCCCAAACTAGTGGTTTAGAGAAGTGTCTAATTGTGAAATTAATAGAATTTTTTGGAGAAAAATGTGGATCTTCACAAATTAGACTGGTCTGTTAGATTAGATACTGCATTATGGGCATATAGGACTGCTTATAAGACCCCTATAGGAATGTCTCCTTATATACTAGTAATTGGAAAGACTTGTCACTGACCTGTAGAACTGAAACATAAAGTATATTGGGCAATAAAAGAGCTGAATTTTAACTTAAAGAATGCAGGTGAGAAGAGATTTTTGCAATTGAGTGAATTGAAAGAAATTAGAAATGAATCTTATCACAATGACAAAATTTATAAGGAGAAAATGAAATTATGGCATGATCAGAAGATATTAAGAAAAAAATTTGAACCTGGACAGAGAGTTTTGCTATATAATACAAGATTGAAATTATTTCCTGGAAAACTAAGGTCTAGGTGGATAGGACCTCTTACTGTTATAAAAGTTTTTTTTTTCTTTTGGAGCTCTTGATATTGAGTATCCTAAAACTGGAAAGATATTTAAAGTTAATAAGCATAGATTAAAACCATATTTTGAAGGGTACCGACCAGATTTTAAAGAGGTTTTAATATTAAGTCATCCTGAATAACTAAATATTTGTCGGGCTGATGACGTTAAACTAAGCGCTTTATAGGAGCCAACCCATATTTATATTTATTATGTTTTCTTGTTTATTTTTAGTAGTTGTGCTTGTAGTTAGTAATATTTGAGTCCTACTCACTCGTAAATATCATAAAAGATTACAAATTATTGGATTGTATTTAAGAATTGGAATATTTCGAACTAAAACGATGTTCGGTGCATTTTTTAACACTGGCGCCATAATGGGCGCTGTCGGTTCCCTATTCCAGAGGAATGCACTTTATTTTGGGAGTTAGGCGCAGCCAACAACCTATCCGGTACTGCCGGTGCCGAAGGTCTAGTGACGGTTCCTAGAGTTTCAAAATGCGATTTTTGGCAGTTTTAGGCGGGATTTCCTCCTAATAACTTCCAAAAATGTGTTTTAAACCCCTAAACTCCAAAAAAAAGAAAGGATTCATTCCAAACTCGCATCCAATGGATTCCAACTCCGTAGAAACCCCCAAGATTTAGAGTTTTCAACCGATGAAAGTTCATCAATTTCAAGGTGCAGCGATTATTCAACAAAGTGATGATGCAGAAGAAGATTATTAAAGAAAGAGGCTTTGTGAATCAAGGTATGGATACTTCAAATACTCGAGTATAAGAGATTATTGTGCAGAGGCGTTGGGAAGTGTTCTACTACACTACTGCCGCTGTAATCGTTTCTGTTGTGAAAGAGTTTTATGCAAATCTTTATGGAATCAACCAAGGATTCGTCTACGTGCGAGGCAGGTTTGTACCATTCACTCCTTCAAAGATTAATGATTTGTTTATGATCAAAAACTTGCCTATCTACCATTATATGAATTTTGATGCGACGAGAAACATTATGAATGAAATTTATCGCTATTTGACGGATGAAAGTGAAGATTGGGAGACAAGAGTCAACAGATTTGTAAGTTTTTCTACTACCTTTTTAAATCGAGTGTCGAAGCAATGACATTACTTTATTTCTGCAAAGTTACTTCTTACTATGAAAATTAGTAAAGTGATAAAGGAAAGTACTATTTTAAATTACTGTATTCAAACTGGAAGGCTGATCGATATTTGTTATACAATTGTGAAATCTGTATTGGGATTTATTGTTCATGGATCTCTTCCACCATATTTCTTCTTTGCAGCCAGTCACAGGTTACATATAAAAGTTGGGAAAATGAGCTTTTTGAGGCATATGGACCCAACTAACTTTTATGACTGTCAGGCAATAGAAGATGAGAATGATATGAGCCTCATTACAGATCAATCATCTCAGAGTTCACAACCTATTCAGCCTTACTTTCCTGAAAATTCCCAAGTGATTTTGAAGAAGATCAAGAAGTTGGGGAAAGATGTACAGAATCTTATGAATGCTATTAATAATATCTCTGATTTATTTGATCACTTAATTGGAGAAGAAAGAACAATTTGATCACACTGGTCGAATTGAAGATAGTTTGGTAAATGTGATGAAAATGAATGCTATGATTGCTGAGGATTCGACTGTTGAATTCTCGTATCATCCCTTCTACAATCAGCTTGTGCATCGTCAATCTATTGGAGATATCAGAGGAGAAGATAGTACTGAGACTGATGATGAGCAGTTACTCTACTTTATATTTAGTATTTGGTATTTTTATTATGTTTTAATGTGTTTAGTGTTGGCTTGATTGACTATGTAATATGTGTTTGGACTTATTACATTGTCAAGGTGACATATATGTAAAAATTGAAGTTTAGGCGTTAGATATGTGAATACAAAGGAATGGAGTGGTATGTATGTAAATCTTCCAATAATTTAATATTTTGATTAAACATGTGAACTAACCCTCTTGATTAATCAATGGTTTTGTAAAAGAAGTGTAGAAATATAAAGAGTTAAAATTTTAGGAAAGTTTTTGAGTAAAATTAAAGTCTAATTACATACATACATACATACATACATGCATGCATACATACATACATACATGCATACATACATACATACATACATATATATATATATATATATATATATATATATATATATATATATATATATATATATATATATATATGTATGTGTGTGTGTGTGTGTGTGTGTGTGTGTGTGTGTAGCTAGTTTTTATTACAACAAAATTCCTAACAGGATGCCATTCAACGACCAAAGGGTTGAATCCCTCAATGAAGTTAGAATAGCCACACTTAAATGCATCGAAAACTTTGAGAAAGCATTTAGCCAACTCAAGAGATTTTATGTGATCGGTCGAATCCAATTTTTATTACAACAAAATTCCTAACAGGATGCCATTCAACGACCAAAGGGTTGAATCCCTCAATGAAGTTAGAATAGCCACACTTAAATGCATCAAAAACTTTGAGAAAGCATTTAGCCAACTCAAGAGATTTTATGTGATCGGTCGAATCCAACCCTTATAGGGTTCCAAAGAAGGAATCATGAACTTCTCTGGGGGTTCTGCAACAAAAAATCTATCGGAAGAATGCATTTTCAAGTCGAAGGCACACTTCTATTTGCCCCTTTTGTGATATGTTCCTTGGCATGGACCCAGCATTGGCTTGGTACTGAGATTCTTCAGCTCGTTCAGCTCCCTGAGCCACTGATGTCCATGTGGTTCAAGCACTCAAAAATTTGGTTTTGGTTGAGCTTGTGTTTTCCCCTGAAGTAAAGCGCAGATAAATTCTGCCTATGTCCTGTTATTTGGTCCTAAAGTTCTTGAGTTTGAGGTTGCACAAATTCTTAAACAAACTACATGTTACAAGTTTCACCCAAATGAGTTCCTTCTCCATGTCACACTCCTCTTCTTGTTGACGCCATGACTGCATGCTCACCCGCACCTTTTAGGATATTAAATCCAAACATATCATGTGGATCACACCCAAGGAACGTAGCATTGAACGGATGAGAGGAATAGAAAGAGGAAAAGAAGAGAAATGTGCAATAACACAAGTTTACTCAGAATGCCTTTAGTGGTCCCATCTTGAAGCACCCCCAATTTATTGATCATAGGAGGTGTCCTGTAAGTTACATATTTTTCCCTATTTTAATAGGAAATAATCAAAGCATCATTACATCTTTAGATATTTGTAAGTGATTCCAGGATCCTTTAATATTCATAACGGTCATGTCACCATTTTCTATTCATAAAGGTTTAAAGAGGGTATTGGTGGCCCACTGATATTAGTACTTGGTCGTCTTATCATTGTTCGGTCGATTATAAGGTCTTTGGTCAGCCTTCTAGAAGAAAATTCTTGTAGTTATCTTCTTATCATTAGGCCATCAAGCAAGGGTAAGTCACTATAATATGATGGACAACACTCTTTCAGACAAGAGGTCTTCACATAAGGATGCAAAGATGTTCTAGTGCATGGCCATTGGTTCCTTTTGTGAAGAGTCCAAAATTTGTTGAGGGATTTGATTAGTGATGCACCAAAAATATATACTCTTTTAGCTATATGTTTTTACCTATTTTTGGTGATAATGCACTTTAAAAAAAGGTATTTTTCATGATTTATTGCAGGTATGATGATTATAGGTGATTGGAGCTAAAAGATGCAAAAAGGAATGAATTTGGAGCAAAATGGAGCAATTTGGAGGAAAACAGCTTCTGGCGCCGCCGGCGCCAGAATGGGCGTCGCCGGCGCCCTCTTCCAGAGACTTCAACAATTATTGGCATGATAGGGCGCCGCCGGCGCCACTATCGGGCGTCGCCGGCGCCCTATGTTGGTTCATTTCAAATTGAAGAGTTTTGGCAGATTTTTGAAGGGGTGCTTGAAGAAACTCTTGGGGAATTCATTCCTAACATTAAATTAAGAGTTCAAGACGAAAAAGAGAGGAGTATTGCTATAGAGAGTGTAAGGAAAGTGTGAATGAGAGTTAGCGTTTGTGATTTTAAGAGAGATTCTTCTCTAAGGAGGGGAGAAGAGGGAGTAAAGTGAGAGATTGCTTCTTCATCTTTGTTCCAAGGAGATAATCAAGTGTTGTAAGGAATAGAAAAGGAATCAAGGGAACTTGGAAGGAGTTTGCTTGGGGAAGAGAAGGAGATAAGTTGTATTTACTATTGTGGTTTGTATGACTCTTCTTTTATATATAAAATCCATGTGTTCTTATATCTTCTCCATGATATTTGAGTAGTTTCCTTTGCCTTTCTTCTTGCATAAAGTAGTGATGATGTGGTGATGTGGAATTGATGTGCCCTTAAAGTGTTATAAAAGTTGTGATGTTTCTTTCATTTGGAACTTAATTTACTTTTCAATTCGGCCAATTGAATTGTTAAAATATGTTGAGGAACATTAATTCCAAAAGAATTGAATGTTCTATAACAAGAATGAAGAACCCATTTAATGTCCGTGAATGAATTGCGTAGTTCATGGGGATTAAGTGCAAATAACTAGGGAAATGAGTTTTGATGGACTTCAAATTGGAGGTTTCATGGTGATAGAATGGGATCCCCAATTTGGTCTTAAGATTGGTAACTAAAGCCTATGGTTAGCCTTCGGGTGAAGGGTAAGTGGGAGCTCCGTAGTGAGAGTCGGTTTCCTCCCAGCCTAGCCTTAGATTTAGTGACTAAACTTAAGATATGGCAATGTTCTTTACATGCTTAGAAGAGGAGGTACTCTTTTAAGGGTAAAGAAGCAAATATGCTCCTATTTGGCACAATACAAAAAATTTACCATTCTTCGTCATCCACACAACATAATCTTTATGCAGGAAGGAAGACACTTTCCTCATAGAAGTATCTTATAAATCACGTAAGTTAGTGTGTATTAGTTAAAGAGTTTAGTAAGTATAAATAATTGTAGTAGCTTTATTATTACCGTACTTTGCATTAACTAGTTGTAGTACACTTGAGCAATTGTTACAATTGGTATTGGATTTTAGTGCTATATTATCTGATTTGAAGAACTTTTTCCCTCCCTGTGGCATCGATAACCAGGACTCCATTAGAGCCCTGTATTACTTGATATGATACGTATACTTGCGTTGCATGTGTAACTTTACTAAATCATTATAAATATATAAATCAGAATTCATAAAGTCTTACATTTTTAAGCATATATAAAGTCGCCGTCAAGTTTTCTGCATCGTTGCCGGAGAGATAGATAAACGGTACTTATTTATAGATATTGTAGTAACTGAAAACCTTTACTTTGTAGTATATTTGTGTGCTTATTTACTTTTTAGTGTGATTTTATATGCATAGTAGTGGATCTGTAGGTTTGATACCTTACGATACAGAGTTAGAGCGTACTATTAGAAAAATTAGAAAATAACAAAAATAAATTGAAAATTACTGTGAAATGGCGAATAATCAAGAGAATCAGAATCTTAATGTTGGAAATTTGCCAAGACCCTTAAGAGATTATGCTAACCCAACAATGCAGATGAAATTCATATAACTATTCAAAATCCCGATGTTGCTTGCTAATTCGTTTGAACTTAAACTCGCTATTATCCAAATGGTACAAAATCGTCAATTTGGAGGAACACCTAATGAAGACCCAAATTTACATCTCGCTAGTTTTTTAGAACTGTGCGCTACTTTTAAGTATGACGGAGTGTCGAGTGATGCTGTGAGACTTAGAATTTTTCCTTTTTCCTTAAGGGATAAAGCTATGGTGTGGTTAAACTCGTTAGCACCTGGATCTATTGAAACTTGGGGAGAACTTTCTCAAAAGTTTCTATCAAAATATTTCCCTCCATCAAAAACTGCTAAATTAAGAAATGATATTACATTTTTTGGTCAGTTTGAAGGAGAGTCAATATATGAAGCTTGGGAGAGGTTTAAAGATCTTCTTAGGAAGTGTCCACATCATTCTTTGCCAGATTGGTTAATAATTCAAACTTTTTATAACAGATTAGTGGGATCATTGAGATCAATTATTGATGCTGCTGCTGGTGGATCGTTAATGTCAAAACCTTTCGATGAAGCATATTCATTGATTGAAGAGATGGCTACTAATAATTTTCAATGGCCCTCTAAACGGGTAAACCCTAAGAGAGTAGCTAGTGTTCATGATTCTGATATGATGACTATGATAGTTTCTCAAATAGCAGCACTTTCTAAGAAAATAGATCAATATGGAATGAGTTATTCTCAACCATCCCCAGTGTTAGAGGAAAATTCATTTGGACAGATAACTGAATCTCAAACACCTTATGAAACTTTGAACGCGATTAATAGACCTAATAACTCTTATTCGAATTATTATAACTCTGGTTGGAAGAATCACCCAAACTTCAATTGGAATAATAATAATGCTAATGTGAACCCACAATGGGGGCACAATTCTATGAACCCAGTTGGAAACTCAAACAACCAAGGGAATACTAACTTTAGACCATCTTATCCTCCTAGATTTAATAATAACCCACAGTTTAAGGATAAGAAGTTGTCTACAGATGAAATGATTTTAAATATGGGTAACGAATTACAAGTTCAAGGGGTTGCGATCAAAAATATTGAAAATCAATTGGGACATATTTTTACTGAGCTTAATAATAGACCAACTGGAACGCTTCCTAGTACTGGGGAGATCAATCCAAAAGATCAAAACAAGGAGCAACTTAAGGCTATTCAGTTAAGGAGTGAAAAATAATTAGAAACTAGAGTGCAGAAAGAAGTTGAAGAAGAGAAGGAGAAGGTGAATATTGAAACGAGTTCAAATAAGATTTATCCGGACACTGGAATATCCTCTTGAACCAATGAAGATTACTGTTGAGAAACCACCTCCTCCATTTCCTCAAAGATTGAAGCAGAAGAATAGGGATAACAGATTTGAAAAATTTTTAGAAATCCTTAAGAAGTTAACAATAAATATACCTTTTATTGAAGCATTAGAATAGATGCCTGATTATGCGAAATTTATGAAGGATATTCTTAAAAAGAAGAGAAAGTTCGCAGATCATGAGACTGTTGCACTTAGCGGAGAGTGTAGTGCAATAATTCAGAAAAAGCTTCCTGAGAAACTTAAAGATCCTGGTAGTTTCACTATCCGTGTGCTATAGGTGAAAAGTTTTTTGGAAGAGCCTTATGTGATCTGGGAGCTAGTATTAACCTTATGCCTTTATCAACTTTCAAAAGATTGGGAATTGGAGAAATTTCTCCTACATCTGTAACTCTTCAATTAGCCGATCGTTCTATTACTTATCCTAAGGGAGTGGTAGAAGATGTGTTAGTGAAAGTGGATAAATTTATCCTTCCTGTGGATTTTATTGTGCTTGATATGGAGGAAGATAAAGATATTCCAATTATTTTAGGAAGACCATTCCTAGCTACTGGAAGAGCTATAATTGATGTTCAAAAAGGAGAATTAACTATGAGAGTTAATGATCAAGAGGTGACCTTTAATATTTCAAAGTCTATGAAGTACCCCTCAGTTGCAAAGGATAATGAATGTTTTAGGATGAAAGTCTGCGAATATTTGAGAAATGATTATTTTAAAGAGATGTTTGAAAAGAAAGTGGAATGCGAAAATATAATTGAAGATGAAACTGGAAATGAAAAAGATTCAGATAATGAGATGAATAAGGAGTTGGAATATATTCAGGAGAAATTTGAAGTGTTAGATACCATGGAAGGTGGAGATAAAAGTTTAATTTCATCTATTGTTAAACCTCTAGAACTTGAGATGAAAATTCTCCCTAAGCATTTAAAGTATATTTTCTTAGGAGAATCATCTACCCTACCAGTTATTGTATCTTCGGAGTTAACTGAATATCAAGAACAAAAATTATTGGAAATCTTAAAAAGATACAAAAAGGCTTTTGGATGGACTTTGGCAGATATCAAAGGAATCAGTCCTTCGATCTGTATGCATAGAATTTTATTAAATGAAGAACATAAACCCAAAATTGATCCGCAAAGGAGATTAAATCCTATAATGAAAGAAGTAGTTAAGAAGGAAATTTTAAAATGTCTTGATGCTGGAATTATTTATCCTATTTCGGATAGTACTTGGGTAAGTCCAATCCATTGTGTACCGACGAAAGGTGGAGTGACTGTGGAAGTGGATGAAAGGAATGAAATTTTACCTACTAGACAAGTGAATGGATGGCGAATTTGTATTGAGTATAGAAAACTGAATGCTGCCACCCAAAAAGATTACTTTCCTCTTCCTTTTCTCGATCAAATGTTGGATAGACTTGCTGGACACAAGTACTATTGCTTTTTGGATGGATATACTGGTTATCATCAAATACCTATTACTCCTGAGGATCAAGAAAAGACAATGTTTACTAGCCCCTATGGAACATTTGCTTTTTGAAGAATGCCTTTTGGACTCTGTAACGCACCTGCAACTTTTCAAAGATGTATGATGTCTATCTTTAGTAGTATGATAGATAATGGAATAGAAGTTTTCATAGATGATTTTTCTATGTTTGGAACTTCATTTGATATTTGTTTGGAAAACTTGGCAAAAGTTTTAAAACTCTGTGAGAAAACAAATTTAGTTCTGAACTGGGAAAAATGTCAATTTATGGTTGCAGAAGGAATAGTGCTTGGGCATAAAATTTCTGAATATGGTATGGAGGTCGATCCTGCTAAAATTCGAGTGATTGAGAGATTACCACCACCCACTACTGTGAGAGAGGTGCGGAGTTTCTTAGGACATGCTTGGATTTTACGGTGCGTTATATTAAAGATTTTTCTAAAATTACTAAACCTTTGTGCCAACTTCTAGAAAAAGATAGGAAGTTTGATTTTAATGATGAATGTTTGTGTGATTTTAATTTACTTAAAAAAATTAATCACTGCTCCTATAATTGTTTCACCTGATTTTGAGAAACCCTTTGAATTGATGTGTGATGCTAGTGATTATGCTATTGGAGTTGCGTTGGGGCAAAGGTATGATAAAACTTTCAAAGTCATTTATTATGGTAGTAAAACTCTTAATGATGCTCAAATTAATTATACCACTGCTGAAAGGGAGTTATTAGCTATATTATTTGATTTTGATAAGTTTAGACCTTATTTAATTGGGACTAAAAGTATAGTGCATACTGATCATTCAGCTATTAAGTATTTAATGCAAAAGAAGGATGTTAAACCTAGATTGATTAGATGGATACTCCTTTCGTAAGAATTTGATTTTGAGATAGTTGATAGGAAAGGATCTGATAATCAAATTGCTGATTATTTGTTAAGAATAGAATATGATAATTTATCTGTATTTGAAAAGAAAGTTACAGAAACTTTTCCTGATGAACAATTGTATATTCTTATGGAAAAGAATTTGCCTTGGTATGCTGATATTGTGAATTATATTGTGAGTGATATTATACCATCGGATTTAACAAGGCAACAAAAAAAAATTTAAATATGATGCTAAATTTTATTTTTGGGATGAGCCCTATTTATATAAACAGTGTAAGGATCTGATTATTAGAAGATGTGTGCCACATGAAGAAATTATTCCAATCATTCAGAGATGTCATGATTCGAATTTGGAGGTCATTTTGGTGTTGATAAAACGGCTTATAAGATTTTACATTTCGGATTTTATTGGCCAACTATTTTTCGTGATGTTTATAAATATGTCAAATTTTGTGATCGATGTCGAAGAGTAGGTAATATTTCTAGAAGAAATGAAATGCCTCTGAATTATAATTTGGAAGTTGAAATTTTTGATGTATGGGGATTAGATTTTATGGGACCATTTACACCTTCATTTGGAAATTTATATATATTGGTCGTTGTTGATTATGTTTCGAAATGGATTGAAGCTGTAGCTTTACCAAGTTGTGATGCTCGGAGTGTTTCTAAATTTTTAAAGAAAAATATATTTACAAGATATGGAATGCCGAGAGTAATTATACTGATTGTAAATCCCATTTCAGAAACAATCAAATTAAGAGATTAATTGAAAAATATAACATTATTCATAGGATCTCTACTACTTATCATCCCCAGACTAGTGGTTTAGCGGAAGTATCGAATAGGGAAATTATAAGAATTTTGGAGAAAACAGTGGATATTCATAAATTAGATTGATCTGCTGATCACTAGAAAATATATTAAGAATTTCATACCAATTTTATATGAAATTGCACTTCAAAGAAAGATATTTTCTTTGTTTTATTGCAGGAATTAAGATTTATAAGTACTGAAGGCAAAAAGCACAAAAGAAACAAATTTGGAGCAAAAAGGACTCAATTTGATGAAAATTGAACTGTCCCGCCGACGGCGAGATTTAGGCCGCCGACGGCGAGTTTTTTCCGAAAGATTTTTAATATATTATAAGGAACCCGCTGACGGCGAGATCGAGCCCGCCGACAGCGAGATCGGCGCGGTTAGCCCATCTTCTAGAAGCCCGTCGACGGCGAGACCGATACCCGCCGACGACGAGATAGTTAAATTGAGCCAGATACATTGAACCTGGATGCTTTTTGAAGAGGTGCTTAAGCAACCTTTGGAGATTTGACCCTTCTATAAATAGAGCCGAAGTTTAGTCAGTTAGTGTGTCATTCTAGAGTCAGTTTTAGTCATTTGTGTGGAAGTTAAGAGTCTTTTGAGTGAGTAGATTAAGTTTTTATCATTTTGGTGTGTTGTACTGGAAGGAAGAGTCAAAGGAACTTCAAGAGTCTGCTTGGGGAGAAGAATTGAGATAAGTATATTTGTTATTTGTTTGTTAACCTTAATGAAATCCATGTTTTGTGTTATTTTTCCCATATTCTGAGTAGTTTCCTTAGTCTTTCTCCTTGTTCTTGAGATTAGTAAAATGACAAATTTAAATAGTTGTGCCTGAAATATGAAAATAGAAATTGTGCTAATCTTTTTACTTAAATCATAATTTACTTTCAATCTGACCAATTGATTTGTTAACATATGTTGAATTATCAACTATAGTAAAGATTACATCCAAGATTCAGGGAAATCAAAAGCCTTGGAAGGAGGGTGCAAATAAATAGGGAAATATTAACTAGCGGGAGTAGAATTGAACATTTTAGTGTGATAGACTAAAATTTTCAGTTTGGTCTTATTGTTTGAGAGCTGAAGTGTAGATGTTAGCCCTCAGGTGAGGGGAATGTGGTAGCTCTGAAGTGGCAGTCGGTATCCTCCCGGCCCAGCCGTGCATTCGGTAATCAAACATAAGACTAGTCATTATTCTTTGCACCGGACCAAAGGGTAAAGAGTAGGTTTGCTCCTATTCGGCACAATATAATTAAAAACTAATTTAAATTTTCATTCACTTAATACTCTAAAGACAAGGAGAAAGATACTTTTCTGAAATCTTATATTAACCTTTTAAGCATTAGTTTATTTTAGTCTAAGTGTTCTAAATTTTCGTATATTAGATTAATAGGTAAATTTACTTTAAGTTGTTCTTTGAAATTTACTAACTTCCTCGTGGGATCGATATCTAGGACTCCATTAGAGCCCTATATTACTTGATAACGATACGTATACTTGCGTAGTATCCACAATATAAACCATAAAATCCATAACATAATCATAAGAATATATTTAGTGCGGATCAAGTTTTTGGTGTCGTTGCTAACTTTTATAATAGTAAGTATAAATATCGAAAAGTGGATCAAGTTTTTGGCGCCGTTGCCAGGGAAGTTAATAGTAAGTAATAATTAAGGTAATTAATAGAATTATTAAAATAATTATTAGAGAAACGGACTATTTTAAATATTACTTAAAAATTGTATGCGTAAATTTGGAAACGAAAATTTAATACCTTACGATTCAGAATTAGAACGCACAATTAAAAGAATTAGAAAACAAAAGAGAGAAATTAAAAATTTAAAAAAAATGGCAAATAATCCAGAAATTGAAAATATAAACCAACAAAGACCATTAAGAGATTATGCCAACCCTACATTAGATGAAATTCACCTAACTATTCAAAACCCTGATGTAGCTGCTAACTCATTCGAACTTAAACCTGCAATTATCCAATTGGTACAGAATAATCAATTTAGTGGTTCACCTAACGAATATCCTAATTTACATCTTGCTAGTTTTTTGGAACTATGTGCTACTTTTAAATATGAAGGAGTATCTAATGATGCTATTAGACTTAGGCTTTTTCCTTTTTCTTTAAGGGATAAGGCTAAGATGTGGTTAAATTCATTAGCACCTAGATCTATTAAAATTTGGGGAGAATTATCACAAAAATTTCTATCCAAACATTTTCCTCCCTCGAAAACCGCAAAACTTAGAAATGATATAACATCTTTTAGCCAGCTTGATGGAGAATCCATATATGAAGCTTGGGAGAGATTTAAAGAACTTCTTAGGAAATGCCCACATCATGCATTACCAGATTGGTTAATTTTACAAACTTTTTACAATGGATTAGTAGGATCTCTTAGATCAATCATTGATGCTGCTGGTGGAGGTTCATTAATATCAAAACCATTTGATAAAGCCTATGCTTTAATCGAAGATATGGCTACTAATAATTTTCAATGGCCTGCTGAAAGAGTAAATACTAAAAAGATAGCTAGTGTTCATGAAAATGATGTAATATCTATGCTAGCTTCTCAAATTGTTGTTATATCAAAGAAATTAGATCATTTTGGAATGAATTACTCTCTTACTATATTAGAAGAAAACTCATATGGATAAATTGTAGATTCTCAATCTCCTTATGAAACTATAAATGCTATTAATAATAGACCCAATAATCCTTATGCAAATTATTATAACCTTGGTTGGAAGAATCATCCAAATTTTAATTGGAATAACAATACAACTAATCAATAATGGATGAACAACTCTATAGGAAATCCACCTAATCAAGGAAATTCAAATTATAAACCTTCTTATCCACCTGGATTTAATAATACTCAATTTAAAGATAAGAAGTTATCTATAGAAGAATTAATATTAAGTATGGGTCAAGCACTTGCAAAATCAAGGAAATCAATTACAAATTCAAGGAAATCAATTACAAAATCAAGGAACAAAGCAATTAAAAATATTGAAACTCAACTCGGACATATTACTACTGCACTTAACAATAGAATTCCTGGAAATTTTCCTAGTAATGTGTAAATAAATCCGAAAGACCAAGGAAAAGAACAAATTAAAGCGATACAATTAAGAAGTGGAAAAGAGTTAGAAACTAAAAGTCAGAAAGAAACAGAAAGTAAAAATGAGGAAGTGGAAATTGAGAAAGAAAAGGATCAACAAGATAAAAATTTAGAATATCCATTAATCCCTATGAAAATATCTATAGAAAAACCACCACCACCATTTCCTCAACGACTAAAGCAACATAAAAAAGATAAGCAATTTGCTAAATTCCTTGAAATTTTAAAAAAATTAACGGTAAATATTCCTTTTGTAGAAGCATTAGAACAAATGCCTAATTATGTAAAATTTATGAAAGATATTTTAAATAAAAAAAGAAAATTTACAGATAATGAAACTGTTGCACTTAGTGAAGAGTGTAGTGCAATTATTCAGAAAAAGCTTCCTAAAAATTAAAAGATCCCGGTAGTTTCACTATACCTCGCGCTATTGGAGAAAAATTTTATGGAAAAGCTTTGTGTGACTTAGGAGCAAGCATAAATCTAATACCTCTATCAATTTTTAAAAGATTAGAATTAGGAGAAATTTCATCTACTTCGATAACTCTTCGATTAGTCGATCGTTCCGTGACTTATCCTAAGGGAGTTATTGAAGATGTATTAGTAAAAGTGGATAAATTTATCTTCCCAAGTAGATTTTATTGTTCTAGATATGGAAGAAGATAAAGAAATTCCCATAATATTAGGAAGACCCTTTTTAGCCACTCGGAAAAGCTATGATTGATGTTCGAAAGGAGAATTGACAATGAGAGTAAACGATCAAAAAGTAACTTTTAACATAAGCAAAATCAATGAAATATCCCGCTTTAGAAAAAGATGATGAATGTTTTCGAATGGAAATACTTGAACATTTGCAAAATGAATATTTTAAAGAATATTATGAAGAAAAATTAGAAAAAGAAAATATAGAATTTATTGAAGAAGCAAATAATGAAAAACTGGATTATATACAAGAAAAATTCGAAATGTTGGATAATACTGAAAACATTGAAAAGAATATAGTTCCGTCAATAATTAGACCTCCTGAACTTGAATTAAAAATTTTACCTAATTATTTAAAATATGCTTATTTAGGTAATCATTCAACCCTACCAGTTATTATATCAGCTGAATTGAATGAATTATCTGACACTGATAATGAAATTACTGATAGTTTTCCTAATGAACAGCTATATAATATAAATGAATGGAAAATACCATGGTATGCTAACATAGTAAATTATATTGTAAGTGATATTTTACCACCTATGTTAACTTTGCAACAACAAAAAAAATTCATTCATGATGCTAAAACATACTTTTGGGATGAACCATAAGCAATGTAAGGATCTTATAATTAGAAGATGTGTGCCTTATGAAGAAACAGAACAAATCATTCAGAAATGTCATGATTCTGATTTTGGAGGACATTTTGGAACAGATAAAACTGCTTATAAGATTTTACAATCTGGATTCTATTGGTCTACTCTTTTTAGAGATGTTTATAGATATATCAAAACTTGCGATAGATGCCAACGAGTAGGTAATATATCTAGAAGAAATGAAATGTCTCTAAATTTTATATTAGAAGTTGAGATTTTTGATGTTTGGGGATTAGATTTTATGGGGCCATTTGTTCCTTCATTTGGAAACTCATATATATATTAGTTGTTGTTGATTATGTTTCTAAATGGATTGAAGCACAAGCTTTACCTCGGTGTGATGCTAAGAGTGTTTCGAAGTTTCTAAAGAAAAATATTTTTACTAGATTTGGAATGTCGAGAGTGATTATCACTGACGGAGGATCTCATTTTAGAAATCAATATATTCACAAACTAGTAGAAAAATTTAACATTATTCATAAAATATCAACTGCTTATCATCCACAAACCAGTGGATTAGCTGAAGTTTCTAATCGAGAAATTAAACGTATTTTAGAAAAGACTGTAAACCCTAATAGATTAGATTGGTCTACAAGACTAGATTCTGCATTATGGGCATACAGGACTGCTTATAAAACCCCGATTGGAATGACTCCTTACAGACTTATTTATGGAAAAACTTGCCACTTACCAGTTGAATTAGAACATAAAGCTTATTGGGCAATTAAAGAATTTAATTACAATCTGAAAGAAGCTCGGTGAGAAAAGATTATTGCAATTAAATGAACTAGATGAATTAAGAAATGAATCTTATAATAATGATAGAATTTATAAAGAAAAAATGAAATTATGGCATGATCGGATGATTAACCTGAAGAATTTTGAACCAGGACAAGAAGTTCTGCTTTATAATACAAGATTGAAATTATTTCCTCGGAAATTGAAATCTCAATGGTTAGGACCTTTCACTATAACTCAAATATTTTCATACGAAACTATAGAAATTGAAGATCCAAAAACTGGGCATAAATTTAAAGTAAATGGACAGATTAAAACCTTATTTTGAAGGAATCAGACCAAATTTTAAAGAAGTTTTAATGCTCAGTCAACCTGATTACTAAATTATATTAGGTCGGGCTGACGACGTTAAACCAAGCGCTTTATGGGAGGCAGCCCATAGTAATTACTAATTAAGATCTGTTTACTAATATTATTTAAAAATTTAAATATAGAATGAAATCTACTCATTTTACTTTTTAGAATCATCATAAATTTGAATCTATACGAAGAAATCAGAAAATATTCGGACCGGAGCGAAAAATTGGGCAATTTACCTAATCTCGCCGACGGCGAGATCGATCCCGCCGACAACGAGATCGGCACGGCCAATTTTAGTTTTAATTAATTAACTATACCGCCGACGGCGAGATCGTTATCGCTGACGGCGAGATAGTTCAAAAGCGGTTTTAATGAGTTATTTTGCAGTTTTGGACGGTTCTAAGGGCATTAGTCTATAAAAAACGTTTAAAACTTCATTCTTACATCATCTTCATCCTTAGAAACAACTAGAGCCCCTCAAAACAATCTATTATGGCCTCCAAACTACTTGAAACCACGAAATCTGGAGTTTTTAACCGAAGAAAATTCGTCAGTTCTGAGGCTCAGCGAATATTTTGAACAAGGTTTTGATGAAAAAGCGACTGATTAAGGAGAGAGGATTCGTAAACAGAGGAGTGGAGAATTCAACAACAACAATTGAAGAAATGATTGTTCAGCGACGTTGGGAGGTATTCTGCTATACCACATCTGCTGTAGTCATTCCAGTAGTCAAAGAATTCTACTCTAATCTGCATGCGATCCATAACAAAAGTGCTTACGTAAGATGCAGATGGGTAACTTTCACTCCTTCTCGGATAAATGAATTATACTCGATTGAGAATACCCCTGTTTGCCACTATTCAAATCTTGTTCCTACAAGATACAACATGAATGAGATCTACAGATATCTGACCGACGAACCTGATGATTGGGAATTACGAGAAGACGGGTACGTTAGTTTTTCTGCGTCACTTCTTAACCCCATCTCAAAGCATTGGCATTTCTTTATTTCATCAAAATTATTACCCACTATGAGGGTAAACAAGGTTTCGAAGGAATGTGCAATTTTAAATTACTGTATTCAATCTGGATTGCCTATTGATGTTGGATCTATTATTGTGAAGTCTGCACTAGGATTAATTGTGCATGGGTCAATTCATGGACTTGGACACCCATCAACTATATTTGTTTTATGTAGTCAGTACCAAATATCCTACGAAGCTTGGGAAAAAGTGTTATTGCCTTGGAAACCATTAGATCCGACAGATATGTTTCCAACATTGGATAATAATGATGATACAGTGATTATTTCTGATCAAGCATCCCAAAACAATCCTTTAGTTAAACCCCTGACTGATAGAACAAACCTCATTTTAAGGAAAGTTAATGGATTGGAGAAGGAACTACAGAATGTGATGAATTATATTGATAATATCTCTGATTTATTCGATCACATCGATTAGAGAATGAATGAGCACTTTGACCATACAGGACACTTGGAGGCAAGTTTTATACGACTATTGAGACAAAAAGGGTAGATTGAAGAAGATTCTACTGCAGAATTCCCTTTCAGGCCTTTCTATAATTTATTTGTGCACTGCGTTCTATTGGAAACATCAGAGAAGAGAACAGTTCAGATTCAGATGAGTAGTAGAGATTTCTATTCATATTATATGTATGTGTGTTGATTTGAATTTAGTTTTTGATTTAGTTTGAACTTTACATAGATAATCTCAGCTTAGATGAGATTGTATGTTGTTTTGTTTAGTCTCAGCATTTAGAGTATTGTGGTGTGGATTGCAATGTTGAGTTAGATGTGTTTGGGTTAATTTGATAAGTCAATTGCTAGTTATGTAGTGTTTGAAGTTTGTAAGTTCATGGATTTCATTTATAAAGTTATAATGTTTGTGTTGTGTGAATTTATGTGTTAGTATAATATCTAATCTTAATAAAATATATATTAATAAATATATCAAATTTAGTGACTGAAACAATGAACAAGGCTTAATCTAGATTAAAAACATTGTAAGAATTAAAAATATTAAAAAAAATTTTGGAAACCCCGCCGACAGCAAGGAAAAGTTCGCTGACAGCGAGGAAAAGTCTGCTGACAGCGAGAAAATCCCGCTGACGGCGAGATTTTCCCGAAACTTTGCCTTGGTAAATTAATTATCTCACCGACAGCGAGATCGTGAAATGTCCTTTATTTGACCGGTCAACCGACACTATTCATCGTCTCCCTCCTCAAAAACTTTAAAAAACCGACCTAGGGCTTGTGGAATCATGGATTTGAAGCGATTTCAACACATTTTGACGCCGGATTTTATCTTCCCTTGGTAAGAGCTTCACTCCTATGTAAAAATTTTTTATTTTCACCATGAATTTCTTCTACATTGAGGATTTTGGAAAAATTTTGAAATGTGAAGAAAAGAATTAGAAGAAGTTCATGAAACTTGATTTAGATTGATTTTAGTAATTATTGGAAGCCATCTTAGTAATATTTGGGAGTTTAGTTAAGATTTTTTGCAAATTTCACAGATCGAAAATGGCTCCACGACAAAAGAGAAGAGTGGAATAAGACGAAACTCGTTTTTGTGAATGCAAGGGCACAATCGAGATATTTTCACAATATTCAAGCCAGAACATGCATTCATGATCGAGTTTTCAAAAGTCCTGGAGGTGATGTAGAGCGAATAATTAAAGAACGAGGATGGGAAAATTTTTGTTTCATAACCAACAGAGCCGCTATGGAAGTAGTGAAAGAATTCTATGCAAATCTGACTCAGGCTGAAGATGCACCGGTTAATGTTAGAGGATTTTTTGTGGAATTCAGCGCTGCAAGAATAAATGCTTATTACGAGGTAAGAGACACCTACACCAGTGAGTATGATACATTCGGAACTATGGAAGGACCACTGGAAGAGGTGATAGACTTGTCACTAACGGGAAAGGAGTTTGGAAAATGAAGCGGCGAGAACGGGTAAACATCCCTCTTTCTATGTTGAATGCATCATCTAAAGCTTGGCACTATTTTATTTGTTCTACATTGTTACCTACTTACCACCATAGTGAGGTAACAAGAGATAGAGCAATTCTGAATTTCGTATTCGGAACCAAAAAGTATTAATGTGGGAAGTATAATTTATAAGAATATATTAGCCACCTCAAGAAGTGAAAGTGGAGGAGGACTAGGACATCCCGGTCTTATCTATGCACTCGCGCAATTATCCGGGGTAGAGGCAAAAGAGGATGAGGAATGGGTGGAGCCTATGAAACCCATTACTCCGGCTAATATTAAGAAATATGAATCCCACGAGGGATGGAGATCCGGAACAAGGAGTTACGTGCCTTCTTCGAGTAGAGATATTCCCTCTACTAGTTATGACCCTCCTCCCTATAGTACTCCTACCCTTCATGATTTGATGAATGAGATGACCCTTCAGCGGAAGAGCTTTGAGAAAATAGAGGAAAAACTGGAGCATATTGATCAGAGAATCGGAGGCTTAGAAAGAAGACATGATTATGATAGTGAGTATCTTCAGAGGCATTCAGAGTATGAGATAGCATATTATGAGGCAGAGAGTCGTTACGGGAGAGAAGAGCTTGATGTTGTATTCCACGAGTGCCCTCGATATACTCATTACCGACTAACCCTCCAACCGATCAAGGAAATGATAATATAGTTTGGGACTTTGATGCAGAAGATTAGATGTTATGTTTATTTGTTTAGTTATAGATTTTGATATTGTTATTGTTTGTTTGTGTTTTAGTATTGATCTTTTAGTTCATAAACTTTGATTGTTATGTTGTGTAAGACATTTTAATATTTTTGTATAAGTTAAATTTGTGTGGCTTTTTAAATTTTAAAGATTTTAATTGTAACTCTGAAACTTAATTAGTGAAATGTATGTGGATGTTGTATTATGTTGTAGTATAAGTTGTGTTAGTAGTTGTACTTATTTTAAAACTTCTTTACCCAAGATTTTCTTTAATATTTGGTGTATAGAAAAATACTAACAGTACAAGTTAATTAAGCAATGAAAAGAAAAAGCCTGCAGAACTTCAAAAGAAAAGAAATACCTAAAGCCCGAAGGTATGATTTCAATTTACAGTTTATTTTCTTTTCACCCTACATGTAAATAGATAGAAAACTTTAAGTTTGGGGGAGAGAAAAATAACAAATTTAATTATTAAATTGTTCTCGATACACATTTTCAAAATTATTATAAAAATTATTTTCTGTAGTAATTTTAATTCAGTAAATAGAATTAATTTATCTAAATATTATAAAAAGTTGAATAAAATATTTTTAGTAATTAAACTAATTTTATAGATTAAGAAATTTAGTTTAAAAAGAATAAGAATCTAGTTAACTATTTAAAAGTAAGGAAAACTATAGTTTAAAATATGAAATTCTTAAATATTTAGTTGAGAAAGAAAAGATTGAAACTCAATAAAGTAAAAAACTTTGAAATATATATATTAAGTAAGGAAATATTTCAAGTTTCAAATTTAGGAAAGAGAAAAATGAAGTTCAAAATCATTAACAGGCTATCCAGATATAGTAATCCTCACTTGAAAAAGAAAAAAGAGGATTGAAAATCATTCCCTGAAAAGAAAAGAAAAAAAATATATATTTGATTGAAAATCAATCCAAATAAAAAAGAGAAATATAAGTGAGGAGAAGCTTGAGGAAGTGTCTTATCAAAAATTGGCTTCATTTGAATCAACCTAAAAGAAAAACTCAGTTATATTTCTAAACTTATATATATATATGGATTAGTATTTTACTGAGTAGTGTTTTCATGAAATTCCCATCATCTGAATATTTTAAGTAATTTAATATTTCAAATATAGTCATTCTTGAAATATATAGAAGACTAAACATCTTAAACTTGATAACTAAATAGCCTTATCTCTATAAAATTAATTTAAATATCTAAAAATATTTCTATTAAACTTAACTATAGTATTTATTTAAAACTAATTCATAGTATTTCGAATTAAAACCTTACTACAAATAATCATTACTTTTACGTAGTATTAAAATTACTTGAAGACAAGTAATAGTTAAGTTTGGGGGAATTTGATCACTAGAAAATATATTAAGAATTTCATACCAATTTTATATGAAATTGAACTTTAAAGAAATGTATTTTCTTTGTTTTATTGCAGGAATGAAGATTTATAAGTACTGAAGGCAAAAAGCACAAAAGAAGCAAATTTGGAGCAAAAAGGACTCAATTTGATGAAAATTGAACTGTCGCGCCGACTGCGAGATTTAGGCCGCCGACGGCGAGTTTTTTCCGAAAGATTTTTAATATATTATAAGGAACCCGCTGACGGCGAGATCGAGCCCACCGACAGCGAGATCGGCGCGGTTAGCCCATCTTCTAGAAGCCCGCCGACAGCGAGACCGATACCTGCCGACGGCGAGATAGTTAAATTGAGCCAAATACATTGAACCTGGACGCTTTTTGAAGAGGTGCTTAAGCAACCTTTAGAGATTTGACCCTTCTATAAATATAGCCGAAGTTTAGTCAGTTAGTGTGTCATTCTAGAGTCAGTTTTAGTCATTTGTGTGGAAGTTAAGAGTCTTTTGAGTGAGTAGATTAAGTTTTTATCATTTTGGTGTGTTGTACTGGAAGGAAGAGTCAAAGGAACTTCGAGAGTACGCAGGGAGAAGAATTGAGATAAGTATATTTGTTATTTGTTTGTTAACCTTAATGAAATCCATGCTTTGTGTTATTTTTCCCATGCATTCCGAGTAGTTTCCTTAATCTTTCTCCTTGTTCTTGAGATTAGTGAAATGACAAATTTAAATAGTTGTGCCTGAAATATGAAAAAAGAAATTGTGCTAATCTTTTTACTTAAATCGTAATTTACTTTCAATCTGGCCAATTGATTTGTTAACATATGTTGAATTATCAACTATAGTAAAGATTACATCCAAGATTCAGGGAAATTAAAAGCCTTGGAAGGAGGGTACAAATAAATAGGGAAATATTAACTAGCAGGCGTAGAATTGAACATTTTAGTGTGACAGACTAAAATATTCAATTTGGTCTTATTGTTTGAGAGCTGAAGTGTAGATGTTAGCCCTCAGGCGAGTGGAATGTGGGAGCTCTGAAGTGGCAGTCGGTATCCTCCCGACCTAGCCGCGGATTCGCAATCAAACATAAGACTAGTCAATATTCTTTGCACCTGGACCAAAGGGTAAAGAATAGGTTTGCTCCTATTTGGCACAATATAATTAAAAACTAATTTAAATTTTCATTCACTTAATACTCTAAAGACAAGGAGAAAGATACTTTTCTGAAATCTTATATTAACCTTTTAAGCATTAGTTTATTTTAGTCTAAGTGTTCTAAATTTTCGTATACTAGATTAATAGGTAAATTTACTTTAAGTTTTTCTTTGAAATTTACTAACTTCCCTTGGGATCGATATCTAGGACTCCATTAGAGCTCTATATTACTTGATAACGATACGTATACTTGTGTAGTATCCACAATATAAACCATAAAATCCATAACAGAATCATAAGAATATATTTAGTGCGGATCAAGTTTTTGGTGCCGTTGCTAACTTTTATAATAGTAAGTATAAATATCGAAAAGTGGATCATCTGTTAGATTATATACCGCATTATGGGCTTATAGGACTGTTATTAAGACCCCTATTGGAATGTCTCCTTATAGACTAGTATTTGGCAAAACTTATCATTTACCGGTTGAATTGGAGCATAAAGCATATTGGACGATTAAGGAGTTGAATTTTAATTTGAAAAATGCGGGAGAAAAAAGATTTATGCAATTAAAAGAGTTGGAAGAAATCAGGAATAAATCATATCATAATGATAGAATTTATAAAGAGAGAATGAAATTGTGGCATGATCAGAAGATATTGAAAAAATGATTTGAGTTTGGACAAAGAGTTTTGTTATATAATACGAGATTGAAATTATTTCCTGGAAAACTTAAGTCCAGATGGATGGGACCTTTTACTGTAGTGAAAGTTCATTCTTTCGGAGCTGTTGATATCGAGGATCCTAAAACTGGAAATATTTTCAAGGTTAATGGGCATCGTTTAAAACCTTACTTTGGAGGGTTTTTACCAGATTTCAAAGAGGTTTTATTGTTGAGTCATCCTAGTTAACTGAATGGTTTGTCGGGCTGACGACGTTAAACCAAGCGCTTTATGGGAGGCAACCCATGTGTACTTGTGTGTTGTGTTTGCTTGCTTATTGTTGTTTATGCTTTTAGTTTGATATTTAAGAATCCTATTTACCCCTAAATAAGTTAAAAATTAAAAATATATTGGATCGTATTGCGAAAATGAAGTATTTCGAGCCAAACGAAGTTCGATGAAAATTTTTACCACTGGCGCCGGCAGCGCCAGAATGGGCGCTGGCAGCGCCAGAATGGGCGCTGTCGACGCCCCATTCTTTTAAAAATAGCCGAATTTCTAGTTTGAGCACCGCCGGCACCCTGTTGAGCGCCAGCGGCGCCCAAATTCTGGTTGACGGTTTTTTATTTTTAAAATGCGATTTTTGGCAGTTTTGAGCGAGATCTTCTTCCATAAAACATCCCAAAACTCCATTTTAAACCCATAACCACCATAAAAATGAAAACTTCCTTTCCCAATTCGCATCCCATGGATTCCCACTCCATTGAACTCCCTAGATCTCGCATTTACAACCGAAGGAAGTTTGTTAGTTTCAAGGCGCAGCATCTATTCCATAAAGTGATGATGAAAAGAAGGATTATCAAGGAAAGAGGCTTTGTAAATCGAGGTTTGGAGAGTCCGACTACAAGAGTTGAAGAGATAGTAAAGCAAAGGCATTGGGAAGTGTTATGCTACACTACCGCCGCAGTGGTTGTTCCGGTTGAAAGAATTTTATGCAAATCTGCATGGGATCAACCAAGGATGTGTTTTTGTGCGAGGTAGGTATGTATCATTCACTCCTGCAAGGATTAATGATCTCTTCATGATTGAAAATGTACCTATTTGTCATTATGCAAATTTTAATGCAACTAGCAATGATATGAATGAAATCTATCATTATTTGACGGATGAGAATGAAGAATGAGAAGTAAGGGATAAAGGATATATCAGTTTCTCTTCTTCATCCTTAAATCCGGTATCTAAACAGTGGCATTACTTTATTTCAGCAAAATTAATTCCTACTATGAAGATAAGTAAGGTAACGAAGGAAAGTGCTATTCTGAATTTCTGTATACAAACTAGAAGGCCAGTGGATATTGGATCAATCATTACGAAATCTGTTTTGGGATTGATTGTGCATGGATCTAAATATGGGCTTGGACACCCGTCCACCATATTTCTGTTATGTCGTCAATCACAAGTACCATATGAGAGTTGGGAAAAAGTTCTTCTGCCCTGTAGACCTATTGATCCAAATGATCTTTATGACTACCGAACAGTAGGTGATGAAGGAGATATGGATTTGCTTGCTGATCAGTCCATCGAGAGTTCACAACCTATTCAGACCTTACTATTCGAAAGTTCGAGGGTGATATTGATGAAGATAAAGAAGTTGGAAAATGAGGTACAGAACGTTCTGAATGCTATTAATAATATTTCTGATTTATTTGATCATATTGATTGGAGGATGAAAGAGCAATTTTATCATACTGGTCGGATTGAGTTGGGTCTGATTAATCTGTTGAAGAAGAATGTTGTGGTGACTGAAGATTCATCTAATGAATTCCCATATTGTCCCTTCTACAATCTGTTCGTTCATCATCAATCAATCGGAGACATTAGAGAGGATGATAGTTCTGAGACTGATGAGGAGTAATTAGTGGATTATGTATGCTGCTTTGTTATGTTTAAGTGTTTGCTTTGATTATTATGTTGTTTGCTTTGCTTTGCTTTGCTTTAGTAAGGTGTGCTTGGACTATGATTTGATTTCTTGTGTGCACTTAGGACTTAGTGTTTGCTTATCATAGTGTACCTACAATACTAAGGATCTAAGGAGTGTTGCTTTTATTTGATGAACATATGTGTGTAATCTTTGTATTGTGGATTTTATATATGAAAGTGATGTGATGTGTTGTTTGTGTAAAGTGAGATTATTTAGTGTTTGTGAGATGAAATAGATGCTTGTTGATGTGTTAATAGGACTGCGGAGGTTGAAACGATTGAATTTGCAAAAGAAAATTTTGAACCCAATGGAATTTTGGACTGGCGCCGCCGGCGCCCAAATCCAGAGAGTTTGGCTATTATTTTGAATAGAGCGCCGCCGGCGCCCAAATGCTGAAAATAGCCCGGGACCCTTAAAAATTCGTAAAAATTGCCTGGGACCCATTTTTCCATCATTTCTTTCGTCTCCCACCTCCATGTTCGTGATTTTAAAGCTTTAGGGATTGTTAGATCTTGGAGTAGAAAGGATTTCAAGGATTTCTGAGGCCGAATCTGCACTTCTCTTGGTAAGAGCTTTACTTTAAGCTAAAGTTTTTGGATTTTGCCATGTGAAACTCTCACATTATTTGGATGATATTTTTGGAAGATTGTTGAGAAAAAATGAAGTTTCCTATGGTAGAATTTGTTCTTACCTGTTTGGATTAATGCTTGAAGTTAGTACATTGTGGATTTTTGGATTTATTAGTAAATTTTTGCAATTTTTAGAAATTCACATGGCTCCTAGAATGAGTAAGGGGAAGCGAAAATTTGATTGGGACGATGAAAGATTTGTTAATATTAAGGCTCGGTTTCGCTTCAACTCTCAGTTGCAAAACAAGAAGTGTATTCAGGATCGAGCGTTTGAGAATCCTAGTGAATCTGTGGAACAGTTGATTTCTGAGCGGAATTGGGAGCGTTTATGTTACTTTTCTGCTAATGCTGTTTTGGGAGTAGTCCGAGAATTTTATGCTAACGTGCTCTGGTCTGAGACGGAATATGTGCTAGTACGAGAGAAACTGGTTGAGTTCACCCCACAACGTATCAACGCATTTTATCAAATTTTAGAACCTTTTGTTTGTGAATTTGAGAATTTTGATACTAGTGAGGGGAATTTGATGAGCGTAATCACGTATCTGACCGATGGAAGAGGGAGTGGAAGATGAATCAGAAACAGATGATTAACTTCCCTGCTTCTACTTTAAATGTTGCTTCTAAAGCGTGGCATTATTTCATTTCTGCGAGACTGTTACCTTCTTAACATCACAGCAAAGTTACTAGGGATCGATCTATTTTGAAATATTGCATCCAGAATATGAAGAAGATCAATATTGGAGCTATTGTTTTCAGGAGCATTCACTCTATTGCCAAAGGAGAAACCACTGGTGGATTAGGACATCCTGCCCTAATTCATGCCCCTTGTGTTCAATCTGGAGTTGAGTATAGTAGTTCTGAGGAAGTGGCGATACCTTTGAGACCAATTACGAAGACTATTATCGTACTTATGAGGCTCATGTGGGTGCAAAAGAGGAGACTAGAGTGCCGATATTCCTACCACAAGCTATGATGTTCCATCTACTTCTGAGCCCCCGACACTATCTGATGTCATGAAGCAGTTAAGATTGCAAAGTGATAGTATTGATAGGATTTATATTAGGATGGATCTATTCGAGGCCAGGAGTGATGTGAATGAAAACTATCTACAGAGAAGTGTTGAGTTCGATATTGCTTATTATGATGCTCGGGCCAGATTTATGAGAGGAGATACTGGGGTGACATTTCCTACTTACCCTAGTTATACACTGTACAGGCCTGAACCTGATGACCCTGCTGTTGATCCTAGTGATGAAGACTGGTAGATAGTTTGTTTGTTTTATTTTTGTTGTTCTTAGTTTGTTGTGATGTATTGATGTGATGTAGTGGATATTTACTTTTCATGTGATGTGTAACCCTGTGTTGTACTGTGTGATGTAGTGTTATTTACTTTTCATGTTGAACTGTTAGTTGTACTGTTAGTAGTGTGATAGTTTGCTTCATGTTGTAGTATTATGTTGGATGTTTGGATGTTTAATGTTAATTTCTCTTTACCCATGCAAATATTTTAAATTATTATATCACTGCTACTAATTGTTTCAAGCTTGCTAGCTATAAAATTTTGTTTAATACCAGATAGATTATGAAGATTTCAGAATCTCAGTATAGAAAGGTTAGTTTTCTTTTACTCTCAACTATTTCAAATTTATTGAAAAATGTAAGTTTGGGGAGGGTAGAGAAATGCTAAACCTTTATTTGTTCTCAATTATTATATTTTCAAAAATTATTAGAATAACTTTTGGCAGTTGAACCTCATTGTAAGATAACTAAAACTTTTCATTTCAGTTGAATATTATGGAAGGATAAGATGAAATTTTTTGGTAATAAAAGTTAATTTTATAGAAATAAGATATTTGGTATGAAAGGATTTGATTATAGTTAACTGTTTAAAGTAAAGAAAACTGTTTTTTTGAAATGTTAAAGGACTTAAAGTATTGTGTATTAAGAAGAGATTGTGACTTTATGAAAAATAATAAAGCTTGTGCCTAACTATAAAGTAAGGTGGTGTTTCAAGTTTGAACTTTAGAAAGAGGAGAGTGAAGTTCAAAATCATTAAAGACTATCCAGATATAGTAATCCTCAATAAAAGAAAAGAAAAGAAAAGAAGGATTGAAAAAACAATCCCAAAAGAAAAAAAAGAAAGAAAAATGTTTATGAGGAGAAGCTTGAGGAGATGTCTAATCAAAAATTGGCTTCACTTGAATCACCCTAAAGGTAAAACTTGATTTCATTTCTGAATTAAAGTGCTAGCCTACATTTTAGTAAAGTTTGCATGAACTCCTTTTTCACATATTCTTTTAAGGCACTCTTAATGTGACAAATTATGGTTTATCTTGAAATAAATAGAAGACTATAACTCTTAGACTTGATTACTGAATATTCATATATTTGTAATGTTGACCTGAGTTACTAAACTTTTTCTGAAAATCTAACCAATATATTCTTTTGAATGAAAATTTTAGTGTCTTCAGTTGAAAAGTACATTGCCTAGAGTTATATTTTATGTAGAAAAAGGATTACTTGAGGACAAGTAATAGTTTAAGTTTGGGGGATTTTGATGCACCAAAAATATATACTCTTTTAGCTATATGTTTTTACCTATTTTTGGTGATATTGCACTTTAAAGGAATGTATTTTTCATGATTTGTTGCAGGTATGATGATTATATGTGATTGGAGTGAAAAGATGCAAAAAGGAACGAATTTGGAGCAAAATGGAGCAATTTGGAGGAAAACAGCTTTTGGCGCTGCCGGCGCCCTCTTCCAGAGACTTCAGCAATTATTGGAAGGATCGGGTGCCGCCGGCGCCCTATGTCGATTCATTTCAAATTGAAGAGTTTTGGCAGATTTTTGAAGGGATGCTTGAAGAAACTCTTGGAGAATTCATTCCTAACATTAAATTAAGTGTTCATGACGAAAAAGAGAAGAGGATTGCTGTAGAGAGTGTAAGGAAAGTGTGAGTGAGAGTTAGGGTTTGTGATTTTAAGAGAGATTCTTTTCTAAGGAGGGGAGAAGAGGGAGTAAAGTGAGAGATTGCTTCTTCATCTTTGTTCCAAGGAGATAATCAAGTGTTGCAAGGAATAGAAAAGGAATCAAGGGAACTTGGAAGGAATTTTCTTGGGGAAGAGAAGGAGATAAGTTGTATTTATTATTGTGGTTTGTATGACTCTTCTTTTATATATAAAATCCATGTGTTCTTATATCTTCTCCATGATTTGTGAGTAGTTTCCTTTGCCTTTCTTCTTGCATAAAGTAGTGATGATGTGGTGATGTGGAATTGATGTGCCATTAAAGTGTTATAAAAGTTGTGATGTTTCTTTCATTTGGAACTTAATTTACTTTTCAATCTGGTCAATTGATTGTTAAAATATGTTAAGAAATATTAATTCCAAAAGAATTGAATGTTCTACAACAAGAATGAAGAACCCATTTAATATCCGTGAATGAATTGCGTAGTTCATGGGGATTAAGTGCAAATAAATAGGGAAATGAGTTTTGATGGACTTCAAATTGGAGGTTTTATGGTGACAGAATGGGATCCCCAATTTGGTCTTAAGATTGGTAACTAAAGCCTATGGTTAGCCTTCGGGTGAAGGGTGAGTGGGAGCTCCGTAGTGAGAGTCAGTATCCTCCCAGTCTAGCCTTAGATTTAGTGACTAAACTTAAGATATGACAATGTTCTTTACATGCTTGGAAGAGGAGGTACTCTTTTAAGGGTAAAGAAGCAAATATGCTCCTATTTGGCACAATCCAAAAATTTATCATTCTTCATCATCCACACATCATAATCTTTATGCAGGAAGAAAGACACTTTCCACATAGAAGTATCTTATAAATCATGTAAGTTAGTGTGTGTTAGTTAAAGAGTTTAGTAAGTAGAAATAATTGTAGTAGCTTTATTATTACCGTACTTTGCATTAACTAGTTATAGTACACTTGAGCAATTGTTACAATTGGTATTGGATTTTAGTGCTATATTATCTGATTTGAAGAACGTTTTACCTCCCTGTGGGATCGATAATCAGGACTCCATTAGAGCCCTGTATTACTTGATACGATACGTATACTTGTGTTGCATGTGTGACTTTACTAAATCATTATAAATATATAAATCATAAAGTCTTATTTTTTAAGCATATATAAAGTCGCCGTCAATTAGACACAACTTTCCCATAGATCAGGAGCATAGTCCTTCTTTGCTTGGTTGTACTTTTCTTTGGTTGGCCTTTCACTTCGACGGAACAAAATGATGTTGAACACTTCTATCTATTGACTGTTCTAATGCAACCTTTTGGTATCTTCTTAACGAGATCCGTCGAATTTTCTCAATATTTGTACTATCACATTTTCGATGTACACCTATATATTTACATATCAAGCACCTTATTTTACATTTTATATTTAAACAATGGAATATTTCATAACACATCAAAAAAACACTCCTATTTAAACTTTTAAAATATGAAATGCACATTGTCATGCATTGATAAGGTGACATATACGTAAAACTTCAAGTTTAGGCGTTAGATATGTGAATACAAAGGAATGGAGTCGTATGTAAATAAATCATCCAATAATTTATTATTTTGATTAAACGACTAAACTAACCCTCCCGATTAATCAATGGTTTTGTAATAGAAGTGTGGAAATATAAACAGTTGAAATTTCAGGAAAAATTTTGAGCAAAATTGAACGTCTGATTATATATATATGGCTAGATTTTATTCCAACAAAAAGCCATGTGTTTAAAGGAGTGCTCGAAGAGATAATTGAATAATTTTGGTTTTCCTGTTTTACTTTTTAACTATGATTGCTTCTATATGATTTGAGAAGTTATGATTGGTTTAGTGAGCCAATCCTCCCTCCGGCTTAGCTCTAGTCCAAAACTTCCTTAGCACAGAACCGATAACTGGAAGTCTAATCAATGAAGTGATCTACTTTTTAATGAATTGCCTGACTGTGATGTTGATTAATTTTTTTATTTTTTAATATTGATCGGACGATTAGAACGACAAGATTTACATTAAAATAAATAAACATATTATGGTTTCAAAACATTTTAATTTAGAATTAAAGTCAAAATATTTAGAAGTCAAATATCCTAGATTAGAATGTTGGGTATAAATTTATTAAAATAAAATTTGATGTGTTCTAGAAGATTCGCAGTGGTTGAGTAATAAATTATCATCTCAACGTTGTACGGCATACCACCACACACTCAGAAAAAAGAAAATAATCAGTAGGGATGTCAAAAAATTTTACGTGGAATCCAGAAAGAGAAATACCATAGGGTCATGCTTAGTTGAAATGTTCTACTACGAGTTGGTGATCACAGATACAACCTCTTATTCCATAGGAGAGAGAGTGTTACACAATTTCTAGAGTTACAACGTCACTGTGTAAAAGAGATTGTTGCCTCGCGGTAGGGAACGGTCATAAAGGAGTAATTGTTGGAACTCTGATACACCATCTTTGGGGCCGAGTCGAAGTTCTCGATGATGTGCTACTCCGTAGGTTGCTTCGTCTCAAGAAGCAGGCAGTGGTCAGTGGTGGACGGCGGCTGCTGGTGATCGGTTGTCAACGGTGGTTGGCGATTGCAAGAGTAGGAGGTATTCGTCAAATTGTCGGTGTAGGATCATGGGCTTCGACTTCCTCTTCTCCAAACTCTAGCCCTTCTCTTGCTCTGGATCTAGTCCCTCTCTCAAGAGGGGAATAGGGTAATAGTTATAGTGTCTGGAAAAGGCTTCTCTGGGCATGAAATAACATTTAAAAAGTTGATAAAATAGTTTTTGGTGGACAAAGAACTGCTTTTTGTGGACAATGAACCTGCCAAACGTTCACCTCATATTCATAGAAAGTACATTCATTCTTTAACTTTAATGAAGATAATAAAGAGAAAGAAATCAACGAAAGAGATGCAGATAAAGATTTTACTCTAGCACATAATTTATTAGATTATTAAGTCTTTTATTATAATATAATTAGCATTTTTATTGATTTCACGCACAATATACAATTTAATGCTCTCACTGAAATTTTGTGGGAAATTTTGTGAATAATCATGCTCTAATCTTGCAGGAATTCTAACATATTACACCACCTTGCATTACCTAAAAAGAAAAGGGTCATTTACATACATACCACATATTTCTAATATATTATTTTTTATTTTTACATTTTTAACACTTAAAATTTTCATTTCTCATAAAAGATATCATTATCACAAACATTTTAAAAATAAACCATACCATTTTTTAGCAAAGGAAAAGTTAAACATAGTTTAGGTGTTAGATATGCAAATACAAAAGATTTGTGGTATATAAATCTTCCTAAGAAAAACTTTTATAACACTGTTACAGTTCAATATGATTTGAATATCTGGTTCTTGGTTTATGTCTAAGGATTTTCCCCTCTATTGTGTTCCTCCAATCTATAATGTTTAACATTTTTTTTACATTAGGCTTGTAATATCTATGTATTCATTGTGATAGGAGATGCACCTTACAATTAAATTCCAACCCAATAAGCTAGAAGAACTGATCTCATTCTTTTTTTAACAAAATTTATGGAGAGGGAATTACCACTCTAAAGGTTTTTTCACAATGATGTGGTGATAAGTTGATTTATTATCCTTCACATTTGTTGCTGGAAAACAAAAGTTATTAGTTGAAAATAAAGTAAGGAGTTCTAAGAAATTGTATTCAAGTGCTCACTCTGTCGGGAATAAAAACCATCAATATTTTCATAGTTTTTTTTTTTTTTTTCCTTCTCGTATGTAACCTTCTATTTAGTGCTATTTATTTTGAAGGGAAACTAATGGTTCGTATAATTTTGTGTGAAGCCACATGGCTTAGACTAGTTGATGTAATTAGCAAAATGGCTAATTTTTCATCAATAATATATTTATTTTAAAATATAATTTAATAAATATAATATAAATCAGAAAAATATAATTCAAAATAGAAATTTAAAAGGAAACTCAGAGTGGTAACCCTAAATATTAAATTTATACATTTGAGCGTGGCGGCATAAGAGCATTTAAGTTTGAAATCTCAAAAAATTATCTTCGCATTAGTATCAAGACATTATTCATGTCATGCCTATATATGCAGCTTGATTGATAATCAAGTAATGAGGCCTATAACTCCTGATAAACAACAACGAGACCAGTCACATATTATTTTGAAAGCGATTAAGTGGTTTAGATTGCAGCCTTTCCAGGCATGGTATAAGTTCATATAAGATTAGGGTTCTTAAGTTTCACCTCTCACGCGAACTTCACCCTGAGATAGTTCTTCAAGCTACGACATAAATCCTCACTTTCAGGCTCTTGCATGATAGCATGTAGTGCAACATAAGTCCTAATAAAATAACGGGGTAAAATATTAAAACCCTTTCGGGAGCATGACAAGCTTAACTTCCTGAGGATGAAAAAAGGGTCTTAATCGAGAGTTTTCTTAAGTGACTTTGGTTACTTAAGATGTAACTAACTATAGAGGTCTGCCCTTCTAGGAAGAACAAGACTCCAAAACAGACACAAAAATGTGAATCTCTACTTGTGGGTTGCAATCGTAAGTCCTCCTCGATGACACACTTCCAAGACGTTTTAATCCGATTTCATTTCGAACATATGCTTCGGAGTTATCCATGCAAACTTCACTTCATGAAAGTCCTCCACACTATTTCTCATTTGTCTTCATCGTCACATATCCTTGCCTTTAGATTCCTCTCTCCTCTAGATCATACGATCCGGAAAAGAGTCTACTCGAAGAAGGGATTATACGATGATAGAAAAACCAGCAACTCTCCAACAAACAAGTCGACCACAAAAATGACAAAGACGGAGATTAGGGGCTGGAAATGGGGTCGACATGCAACTTTCTGACAGTCACCACACTTAACAGTTCATGTTGAAAATTTTAATTTTCTACCACAAAAATTTTTAAAAAGAAATAGGAAAGCAATTCATCAAACAGAACTGATAGGTCTAAAAAACAAAGTAGGAAGAAAGATGTCCCGACCAGACACTATGCTAAAAGATCTCATTTTATTTAAGTTCTAAATAAGTTCATAAAATAGCAAATGTTAAAAAATCTGGCTCGATGATTAGAGGGATATTTCTCCAATTTCACATATTCAAACAACATTTTTTATGATTTATTGATCAAGAAAAAAATAAAAATAATGCTTGACGGGTGAGAAAATTCAAAGTTAACAAGGAATAAACACATTTTTTAACTCAATAAACATCTTTTAACTCTTTCATGCGTAAAGAGTATTATTCACGCATTATATGAGTGAAAATAAAATAATTATTTTATTGATTTTTTTTTAATTTACTAATGATTAATCATAAACTATTACATGAATTCGAATATATAAAACCAAAAACTTATGATGTTGATGACGGAAGTATAAAAGCTAAAATATTCTTTTGCAGAAATTACATAAATACCAAAAATTTTGTATATATTAATATAGTTATTATCTAGGGCAAAATATTACATCCGAACTACGCACGTAGAGCTACGTGCGGAGCCCAATCCATGGGAGACACATGGAATCCCGCAATAACACAGGAATAACACGAAGTAATATTCCTCGTGTTACTCCACGGTTAGCGGTTCTGAGCGAAATAAATCGGGGAATAACACAGAGAATATTCTTCGCGTTATTCCCGTGTTTTTCCGCGTCAGTGGTGACATTGTAACACCGCCACAATAACACATCAATACTACGCGGAATAATATGAGAATAACGCAGAATAACACGGGGGAATATTCTCGGTGTTACAATACTACCGCAATAACACGAAGAATATTCTCTGTGTTATTCCGCGTTATTCCCCGATTTATTCCACCCAGAACACCGCTAACCGCGGAGTAACACGAGAAATATTTCTTCGTGTTATTCTCGTGTTATTATGTGTTATTGCAGAATTCCACGTCTCCCATGGATTGAGCTCCGCATGTACCTCTACGTGTGTAGTCCGATGTATTTTCCATTATCTATATCTTCATATTTACTTGCTAAACACACGAATCTAAATCACATCAAAATTATCATAGATGCTATCCTTAACATAAAACACGCCCTTATATGTATATTCTTACATGAGATTTAAATTTTGAAATAATAAATAAATCAAAATGAAAAATAAATATTAGATATATAAATTTATAAGTATTTTATGAAATGAATATAAATCACCCTATTTTTTTATTTGCAGACAAATAATAATATGAGCAGTTAATGAATTAAATGAATAAAGGAATATTAAATGTTGTGCGGAGTGGCCAACGGACAAAAGCATCACATCCAACACCGCCCAACAAACAGAAACCACTGCTTTGACGTTGTGGATATAAGATATTGTTCTACGTTATTCATATTTTCCTTTTTTTATTATTTTTAAAAAATTAAAAATGAGCTATAAAATACTCATAACCTACATTAGCAGAATGATTAAATAAATAAATAAACAGACCAATGAGGCAACTAAAGGAGTGGCTGGGCATAATAAAACAAATAAAAATAATGAAAATAAATTTAAAAAAAAAAAGATTACTCAGGCTCAGATCGACAAAGAAATATTACATCTGGACTCTGCACGTAAAGCTACGTGCGGAATCCAATAAAATGACTTCACTTGAACGTAACAGAAAAATTAAAAAAAGGTGCGGTAACACAGGAGTAACACGAGGGAAAATTTATGTCGTGTTATTCCGCGTTATTCAAGTGTTATTATGTGTTATTCAGATGTTATTGATGTGTTATTGTGTTATTATAACACCGAGAATATTCTCATAACACAATAACACATCAAAACGATCACAATAACACTTAATAATGTGGAATAACACGGGGAGAATATTCTCCGTGTTACTCCCGTGTTACCGCGCCGTTTTTTTTTATTTTTCTGTCACTTCCACGTGGAGTCATTTTATTGGACTCTGCACGTAACTCTACGTGCGGAGTCCTGATGTAATATTTCTTCGTAGAGTACATATCTATAAAAGGCTAATGGAAGTCAACCAAGAGGCGTCCACGAAAAATGCTCAATCAAAAGGTCTTACAATCATTGTCCCAAATACATTATAATCATTTCATATCAGCAACAGAACCGAAAACAAAATTACCGCTGAGATCCCCATAAAATAGAAAAATTTTTACATCAGGACTCTGCACGTAGAGCTACGTGCGGAGGCCTGTAAAATCGTGCCACGTAGCGCGCATGGCAAAAAAATAGCATTCGGTCAAAATAACACAGGGAATATTCTCTCCGTGTTATTCATGTGTTATTGTGTGTTATTAAAGTGTTATTGTGTATTATTCAGGTGTTATTCTGCTCCTAGAATATTCTTGGTGTTATAATAACACAATAACACACGAATAATATATGAATAACACATGAATAACACATGAATAACACAGGGGGAATATTCGTTGTGTTATTCTGTTTTCATTTTTTTTCGACACGCTGTACGTGGCGTGATGTTACTAGACTCCGCACGTTGATCTACGTGCAGAGTCCTGATGTAAAAATTTTCCCATAAAATAACAAAGAAAAGTTGAGCTATCCTAAATTGTCAAGTAATAATAATAACATGAGCTTATAGAAAGGAGGAAGACGCATTTAAAGGTTTTTTTTTTCAAGTGCCGTTTATGGTCAAAAACCGCTACAAAATTTGAAGAGGGCTAAACATGACCTTACCAGTCAACAATAAGAAGAATAAATCTTAAATCTGGGAAGTGATAATATTACAACCACAACTTGGAGATAACTACGCGTAGCAGAATAATGATGATGTTAAATAAGATTGTACAAACCAACATTTAATATAGTTTAAATAGAATGCATCAGACGAGGTTTTTGCAGTGAGGGTCAGCAATGCATCCCATGAAAACGCTTCTGCTTCGTAAATAATATGCAGGTGGTTCTAACACTAGGCATAAGGAAGCGCAAATAGCGAATAACAATAGATAAGAGAGCTTCAGAAGGTGAAGCTGAAGACTGTTGATTGAAAAGAGACATTGAGGGATGTTCGGGTTCACTTTTTTATTTAATTTTTTATTTTCGTTTTTTTTTTTTTTTTGAAAATAAAATATGTTTGTTAAGTTATAATAAAATAAGGTTATTTCCTAAAACACTCGAATATCTAAAAATTATTTTGAGCGCTTTTAAAAATAAATGATGTTCCATCAGCAAATTTTTTTAAGCATGAATCTCGATGCATTTTTTAACAAGAAATATTCTAAATTCAAGTCCAAGATCATTCAGGCCCCGATTTTGAGAAGTTTATAGTCAAACCGACCATCTCGGGAAGACAAATCTAATGACGTCAGAATGGATTTGATCCGGGTCCAATCAAGCCTAAATCGAGTCATTGAAGCACAATTGAAAGCTTTAGATCATCAATTCAATGGTCAAATGAATTCCAAATCCAACAATCTTAAGATTACTCAATTCTGAGGTTATTAAGGCACTCAAATTCTTAAAAAAACACTATGATCAAGGGAGAACAGTGAGGACCAGCAGATCAGGTGGCTATATAAGTTATTCGCCAAAAGACCGAAATGTCTCTCCCAAAAAGGCTACAAATAAGCTCCCTCTCTTCACTTTGGAGGGGAGGAAGAAGAAAAGGTAAATTTCAAAGCATATTCTGTAAAAAAACTGACAAGTTACCACCAACTACCATAGCCATCAGCTACCATCGACCACCGGCCTCTGTAGTTGATATCAACTGTCGACCACCATCCGCCATCACCACCGGTCGTTTGCAACCCCTGCTTGCAATCATTATATTCAGCCTACAATTGTTGTTGGATTTCCTAACACTTGTATTTTTCGAGAAATGTAATTTTCAATATAAAATTGTAACCTAGTTCTCCCTATTATGAGAGAAGGGTACCCTTGTACTTACATATAGTAGATTACTTTCACTAGGCTAGACTCCCATGATTTTTTTCCTTCTCTGAATTTTTCCATGTAAGAAATCTTAGTGTTTCCGCCTGGTACTTTTTTTTTTTTAATTTGTGGGTGCATTGAATCTTTGTGCAACACTAAAATATTAATTATCACTCAACTGCTGCGAATTTTCTGGCATGTAGTAAAGTTAATTTATGTTTGAATATAAAAAATAAAAACATGTAAAAAAACAATTTAACAAACCTGTTCCTAAGAACTAAAGTAAAAAATAAAAATGAAAAAAGAAAAATTGATCCCAAATGAGCCCTTGACTATCCAACCACTAGAAAAAGCCTAATTTTGTTCAAAAGTGGTTGGCAATCAACCAAAAGAGGACATGCTCTAGAAAGAGGAAGACCAGGATAAGTAAAATGAGAGGAAAGAATATACCCAAGGGCATACTCAATTACTAAGTATGAATGATGCTTTTTGAAAGAAAAAAAAAAGGCTTTTGGTATTAGTTAACCCAGTTGTTAGAGGCTTGGTAAAATATAATAATAATATTCTTAAGCTCGAGAATGGTAACATTAAATGAAATCCTATGAATATAAACATATTCCGAATATAGGTGTAAAAAATTGATATAATAGCAGAAAATTCACCGAAGGCAATTCATGGTAGAACCAAAAAAAAAAAAAGAGAGAGAGCAGACAAGCCTGCCTGTCTCAGTAAAAATATCCATCCAAAATGCCATAAATACAAATGAAGTAATAGATATCTCGAATAACATTTGACGCAGTTGCTTTCATGTAACATAAGCTACAAATTTATATCTATGGTGCATTTATTGTACATACGCCACCGCATGAGAAAGTTAAAGTGAATACAACAACAAAACAATGAAATGTTATGATGAAGTCATAAGAATACATGCATTTAAATACAATATTTTCTGAATATAGATTGCATATTTATAAAAGTCAAATAAAAGATACACAATAGATATTGAATCATGCTTGCTAAAACCAAAACTTAAAAGTTACCTCAGAAAGCCTCAAAGAAACCCAAATAGCTTGCCGGTCTAAGATTAGCCCAAAGAAGAAGACGCCGAGGCCGGCCTAGGAATCTGGCTTTCCAGGCAGGTTCTTCATTTTCATAAATAAAGCCGCTCCTTTCATACAACTTTTGGGCGGCTTCATTATCCACAGCAACATGAACGTATAGGTCCGTTATACCTGAATGAAAATTGAAATGAGCAGGGTTAAGTCTTCGAAATCGGAGTTAAACCCAAATCACAGTAGAAAAGAAAAAAATATTATTGCTAAAAGCAAATAGACAGTTAACGACCAACACACATCAAAGAGAAAATACAACAGCACAACACTTAGAAATCTGAAATAACAACAGACACGACAGAAAAATTCAAATTAGGTTGGATCTCGGGGTGGTGGTGGTGCTCGGCGAGGGTTTGAAAGGTGGTGAGATGGTAGACGGGGTAATTGGCAAGCTGAAAACAGCAAGGCAATGGCTTCCCAGGTTCTGGACAGCAAGTGTGCAACAGATATCAACGTGGCACGGCTGTCCACGATAATGGCAGCAAAGGGGGAGGGTTGGAACAGCCGTGGCAGCAAAGATGGAGGGCTGGAATAGTAATGGGGGATGTGGTGGACTACCGGACAGCCAAATGAAGGTTGTGCTGGACGGGGGCAGTGAAGAAAAGGGCTGGACAGCAAAAAAACTGAAGGAAAATAGCAAAAGAGCTTGATATCGGAGTTAACCCAAACCACAATAGAGAAGCAAATATTATTGATCAAAAGTAATTAGAAGTTACAATCAGAGATACTTAGAACTAGGAAAATAAAGACAACATGACTCAACTAGATGAGGGTGAAAACCAAAGTGTTGTGGTTTAAAGAGAAATAGTAACTAAGCAGTTTGGAGGTGGCAAAAAGGGAGGCAACAAGTGGTAGGTAATGGAAGGGGTTGGCAGCAAGTTGGAGGTGGTTCGAAAGGGGCGGCAGCAAGTTGGAGGTGGTTGGAAAGAGGCAGCTGGAAGGGCCGGCAGTCAGTTGTAGATGGTTGGAAGGGGTGGCAGCAGGTTAGAGGTGGCTGGAAAATGGGCGGCAGCACATAAGTGGGTGGCTAGAGGGTCCATCAACAAACTGGAGAGAAGAGCTGGCAGCAAGGTGGAGTTGGCTGGGAGGGATGGTCAGCTCCTTGTTAAGAGCAAGGAGGATGTTTTTGAGTGACGGTAAAAACTATAGCGACGACAACAGGTGAGGAGGTTGTGGGAAGCAGGGAGCAATAGATAAATACCACCTCAGGACGAGTTATATTTGGAGCACCTTCTCGCATTCGGATGCAGCTTTGGGAGGAAAAACTGGACGTTGGACGCTGGCGGCTGTCCTGAAAGAAATCTGAAAGCAAAAAACTGCCCTAAACACAGGAAAAAACACATAAATACTACTATAGTAGCAAAGGTTGGGTTCTCTCAGTCAGGCGGGAATTCCCACTTGAGGGAGGATCATGCGGCCCCTCTCCTCCTTTAGCATTAACCGGTTAATGCAATCGATTGGGCAGCTAGCCGTTGTCGCATCTTGTGACCTATATCCCGCACGGGAGACGCACACGCATTAAGGTTGCGCTCCGAGTAGCCTACAGCGAGGAGGAATGTGTGTCAGTAATACACGAGGGATGTAAAAGAGTTAGGGAAAAATAAACACCACCTGGAGATCAAGATACAGCCGAAGAACTATCTGGAATCCTAGGATACATCCCTCGAAGGGAAGAAGAGACGCATGTGTCTGTCCTAATATAAAACACACGAAAAACTAACTTTCAAATCCTAAAACAACACATATATAGAAAATTACTAAGAAGGAATAAAGGATAATAGAAAATAAATAATAAAAATAGAAAACGGGATTGATTCGTCTCGTCTCCCCATCTCCCGTGATAGTGAGAACTGTGTGGTTCGCATCATGAGTCCGAAATGGAGCACTTCCACGTCAGTCTCATCGGGTTGGGGGTGCTTCAACCTCATCCATCGAAACTTTTGTTTCCTCGTAGTTGATGGTGGTGGAGTTGTTGCAATCTCCTGTTAAGTCAATCACGTAGGAGTTATCATTCCAAAGCACATCTTGATAGAATAAGTATTCATCCTTCTTTGGCACAATCTGAGCTGGCAAAGTAGATAAACAAGTATTCTCACTAATCATGCCTCAAGCCATTACATCTATAAATTGCTCCTCCCACTTCTCGTACTCTGTTAAACGTATCTGATAAACAAGTATGTGAGACGAAGTCAACTCTGAGATGACATCTGTGATAGATTACGCCACTCTCACTAGCGACCACTCAAAAGAGACATCTTCTTCTTGTGTGGATCCTATTGAAGAATTTTATTCCCCATCAAGCTCCTAAAGAAAATTTCCAAAACTGTGGTTCATCCCCTTTGTCTGGCCATCTGTTAATGGGTATGCTGCTAAACTAAATCTAATATCTAAATAGCTTCATATAATCTTCATGAAATGACAAAAAAAAAGCCTCTTCTCTGACATGCTCCCACAGTATGGATAACTCAAGAAGGAGTCTATATATCTGAAAAGTCTGAATTCTCTTATCTGGAGTTGTCATGTTTCTAGTGTCGGCTCCTTGAACTCAAGACCGTCTTGGATAACCACTCTTAATTCAGTTGAAATCTCTCATGGACTAAAGTTGAAACTAAGTGCATCTTTCCCTCATCAGTTGGAAGTCGGTAGTCTTTCTTTGTGTCCTCACCTTCTTCAGTTTTAATGTGTCATTACTCATTTCTTCAATAATGCCCTGTTTAGTGAAATAAATCATTCTCTTATTGTGCAATTTGATTCAATATGCCCAAATCAGTGCCACTTAAACCACCTCTAACTTGGACAGATTTAAGAATATTGGTTCTCTCCACCTATTCTCTATTATGAATCAATTTCTCCTCGGGCGAGGTCAGCTTAAATGTTCTCCTTAGTGTACTCTAACTGTAAAATCCTAGGGTTGAACCCTGCCAGTAAGATGTGGTGGTCACCCAGTGATATGATAAGTTAGGGTCTAAACATCCGATCTGCAGTGGTACTGACTTTGCATCTCCCGTTTCATCTTCGAACTAGGCAGTGATCTTGTCTTTTCCCTTAAGTTGGCATATGTGTTTCAAATTTTCCCACCAAAATAATGCACTACTCTTTATCTTGTTGACAGCTAGTTTCACTATTTTGTCTAAAGGGACTTCCTGATACTCAAAGAAAACTTCCACAGTCAGAAGTCACTCGATGAACTCATCCAGATCCGATGACCGTCAAGATGTGGCAAATTCATTGTTACTTCAAAATCCTAGCTTCTCAGATATTTTAGGTCAAATATTTGATGTAGAGATTCTTTACCACTAGAATCTGTATTGTGGAAGAGATTCACTCAATTTCTTCGATCTAACAAGTATCATTATGGCTATAGGTGACCGATCCGAATTCCCTCCTCTCGAAGGCAGCAAGTCTCTGTTGCAGTTGGAGAATTTCCCACTGCACATCCTCCATATAAGTTTCCTAAACACTCATTTGCATATTTATCATAAACGGCATCATGACATTTCCTCCCATTCAGGTCTCCGACAATTATTTGTTCGGTGGCATGTCTAAGGTTAGGAGTGGGTAGGTGGAAGGATGTGTAAGGGTGATGTAGGGTGGGAATGAAAAAATTTTTTGGGTGGAGATTAGGTTGAGTAGGGTAGATGATAGAAATCTTAGGATAAGACTAGGGTTAGACTAGGGTTAGACTAGGTCTGATATCAAACCATACCGGAATTAACCTAAACCACAATAGAAAAAAAAAATATTATTACGGTAAGAAAATGGGCAGTTACAACCAACACAAATGAAAAAGAAAATACAACACAACACTAATACGATCCGACATCAAAATCAACACGTTTTTCCATATATATTAGGGTAAAACAAAATTTTCTTCAATGATCCAAATAACTCAATAAGAATACAAAAGATAAGTAACTAAAATTTGAGAGGGAAGCTATCTCTCCGAATTTCTATAATTCGAGAGGCAAAAAATCTCTCTCAAACACTAAACCTAAGAGTCATAACCCAATCTCATGCATCGACTCAACCCTAAACATAATAAGTCTATTTATACCCAACAATAATAATAATAAAAGACTAAATTACCCATAGGCATACAAAAGACCAAATTTCCCTTAGGCTAAGTACACTGAAGTAACAACACAACCACCCCACCCCAAAAGACACCTTGTTCTCAAGATGGGAATAAGTGAGTGTTCCCCCTCCTCCACCATAGCTACCTCTATGTCTTCATCTTTTGCCTCCTTATCATGCACCATGAATTGGCACCATGAGAACATGTAATTATTATCCTTGCAATGGCATTCTGGGGTAAACTTCTCATCACACCAAAAACACAACCCCTTGGTTCGCTTCTCCAGAATCTTTTTCTATAAGATGCTTGAGTGTCGCTCTCGGACGTGGCCCATTATTCAAGTCCCGTGCACCCTCACTTTGGACTTCCACTATTTGTGTTATTGGTATCTTCGTGGTTGTAGTAGTTTGGTACGACACTCCATCTGTGTTGTTGCTACTAGCCTTCTCCTTCTAGTTCTTGTCGTCCACCATCTGGGTTTGCTCCATAATTTTCCTCAATCCCCACAGTCTCAATAGTTGTTGCCCGTATGTCAGGTTTTAGGCCTGACAGTCCCCTACAAAGTAAGGCTTATAATTGCTCGTGTAGGTCTCCTTCCCAAATGGCTCGGAATTGTTCTAATAAACGATCCTTAAATTCTTATAGTGAATGGATCAGGCATATAGCCTCTCTCCATTGAAGCCAGGCTTGGGCTTTCCCCTCAAAACATAAACTCAGCCGCCATGAGTTTCTCCTCTCCGTCTAGACCATTTACTGCAAAGTATTACTCTGCCTAATACACCCCCCATGTATGGCTTCCGCCTCAAAGATCAGCATTTTCAACATTCTCAACCAAACATTTCCAACCGAACTTCTTCTCCCTCTACTGTTTCCCCCATGTATCGAGAGTAAAACTCACTCCTTCAATCATATAATCATATCCGCTCCCAACTACTTTTCTTTCTTCTTTATGCTCCTCTATACCTCTTGCATAATCTCTTATCTATATTTCGGCCCAACCGCCTCTTTCGGAAATCTCTAATCCACTTCCAATCAGACGCCTGAGAGGATGTTCTTGAAGGTGGATGCTTTCATCCTTATTTTCCTCTCGTCCGTTCTCTTTATCTTTCGATTTAGCCAATGAATCTCCAATCAACCCTTGGGTAGGATTTGTAATTAAACTATTAGCGGGGTTTTATATCTCAATAAACTTCCTCATCACCTCCTCCAAGCTCTCGAATCGGCTGTCAATTGCGAATAAACTTTCATATATAAAGGATTTATGTTGCCCCACTGCTTCCTCCAATTTCTTCACCAAATCATCTATCTTCTTTGTTGTCATCACTTTCGATCTCAAAGGCAAAATTTTTATATTATGAAATCCCATCATATTTTCTCAACTAGCTCCTATTGCAAATGTACCGCTAATCAGAGTCTTGGCGTCACGTCAATCTCATCATCGCTTCCCAAGTAGCACTTACTGTGACTATCGTTGCCTCCCAGGTAGCACTTCCTACAATTCGAGAGATAAGAAATCTCTCCCAAACCAGAAACCTAAGGCTCGCAACCCAATCTCATGCATCAACCCAACTCTCAACATAATAAGCTTATTTATACCGAGCAATAATAATAATAAAAGACTAAATTTCCCTTAAGCGTACAAAAGACCAAAATTCCCTTATACTAGGCTACGACGTAACAGACAACCGCAAACTTGAAATAGCAACAAACACGGCACAAACCCTCAAACTAGGGTGGATCTCAGGGTTCTGGTAATGGTGATTGGCGATGGTTTGGAAGTTGTTAGGATGGTGGATGAGATTGCTAACAAGCTAAAAAACAGGGGAATGGCTTCTCGGGTTCCGGACAGCAACTACGCGATAGATATTGATGTGTCAAGGTTGTCTGGATAATGGCAGCAAAGAGGGAGGGTTGGAATTGCAATGGTGTGAGCTCCAAAAATTTAAAATGCCCTGGACTCTTATCAAGAACTTATTATGTTAATTTTCATATCAAATTTTCAAATAGCGAATGAGATAGTAGATACACTAACTAGAGATTTCACCCTCATCTTGTGAGAACTTTAAGATCTGGGGTTTGAGGTTTCTCATAAAGGCTAGCCCCTGTGGTTCACTACCCCTCCTACTAATGGGAGAGTGCTTTCAATTGAGGCTAAGTATTCAAACTAAGCATACAGTAGTAACAAATTTGAAATATAAGGTTATACGATTTATCACTATTAGCTTAAAAGCGGATGATGAGGGAAAAAATGATGAACCATATTAAGATCCCATAGTTTTGTCATTCCAAGTTGTCATGATCTCTGGTATATTTAGTCAGTGGAGGTAGACGACCCAACATGACAGAAAGATCTTTGTCAACAATCATTAGTTGTTTTTCCAAGGAAATCTTATAGACCCGGGATGAATGTTTGTCTAAAGGAACTAATCTAAATCGACCTTCGCATACAAAAGGTTGTACTCTATCAAATATATCTATGATTCAATACTCAAAAGATCATACTACCATTAAGGAATATACGGGCTACAGCGTAACCACAATATAATGATGTCATTTGGCGGAAAATCACCCTATCAGAGGGCTCTGGTCATTACTATTTTTTTTTTGTGGTGTCATTTGACGGCAAAACCATATGGCCAGAGAACTTAGCCACGTTCTCAATGACATAATTGTTTTGAATTTGAATTTAGTATTATGTCTGATATGACATTGATTCTTGTGAGCTCGAGTCAATGTTAAATTTATCCGCTCCAATAAACAATTGCAGATGATGAATGATTTTTTCTCCAAGTGCTAGGTGATATAATTCTTTTTATAAATAGACCTCTGCGGTTAAGATGTGCAATAAATATGCCCGTTATCAGGGAAAATCATTACTTATCATCATTTGAAAACACAATCATGTCGATTCCACTACTTATCAAGAGAAGGGTCGAATTGAGAGTTGTCTTATCAACTTTAGTCATTGTAGAGAGGAAGATTGGACTGACCAAATTATGGGACTTACGACCTTACACTGCTGGCAATACCGCCTGTTGCCCGCACAGCATTCTCAAACTAAAAGTATAAATATTTAATAAACTAGTCGAAGCACATGCAGGTATTTCAAACTTATTTAGACTGACTTTTAGGCGTGAGAGGGTTTTAATATTATTTACATAGTGTATTTTCGTTAAAATTTGTGCAAACATTTTCATTATAAGATTTTAATTGTCTTTTGTCTGCTTGTGTAATTTGGGTTATGGATTTGTAAGCAAAAGGCATGAATTAGATAAAATTTCATAGCATTTAAATCAAATTCTAATTTAGATGCTTTAGCCAGATGTTGTTTTAGAATTTCGTCAATATATGAGCTGCAAAATTTATCTTTATATGACTTATGAAATTCAAGCGGGCCCCAAGCGACATCTTTTTATTTTCTATAAATAGAATGGCAGTTTCAATTCATTTCATTTAATTTTTAGTTTTCACGTTCAAAAATTTTCTCAAGTGCGAGAAGAATATATTGATGCTTTAAAGGGCGGCGTTTCAAATTTTATAGTAAAATTATATTTCAGCATTCATATAAAGATAATTTATAGAATTCATATATTACATATGAATGCATGTCAGTTCTCAGAAAGATGACAAAGGAAAAGAGAAGATACTTTCCTATATCTTAGAAGTTCCCTCATCCTTCTTCTTAGGAGACCTGGTGCAAAGTTTCATAAGCTTATAATAGTTATATCTATCGGTGGATCTAAATATGATTTCTTCACCAAAAATCCCATCTTCGGTACATGGAGCCGCCATTGTTGAGCTTTTGTCTGAGCCATTAAGTTGGAAGACCTAATCAGCAGGCTCATTGAATAGGGTCTATCTGAAAAAGGCTCATCAGACATCTAATCTTTAGACAGGTCTACAACAGCATGTACCCTAGCCCTATTCATCTGGAATGCCCGTCCTTTTATATAAAAATCTTACCAATCAGACCACCCTAATGAAGAAGTTGAGCAGATGGGATTGACCTTCCCATCGATTCCATTCTATGTCACTTCGACTGGGGCTCTCCAATGAACAGGTTGACTGACAGATTTTCACTCACAGCCCTCTTGCCTTAATCTCTCGACTAAGACTTTTCCTGAACTTGGACTCAGGGAACTGGCACGTTGATGGCTACCTCAATAGAAGCCACTCTCTTCACAAGCTTGGCACTAATGGGAGTAATCAAAGGAGCCTCAACCTCCTCCTCAACATCATCGCCTAATACTATGATAGCCCCACTTCTAGTAGCCTAACCGAGTGCCACCACTCCTCCACAAAGGTCCTCCAACCGAGACCTTATGTGCTCAACCCTTTCCACGAGAAGCTTTACACTCTTAAAGAAAGTTGGATTGTTCCTTTATGAATCATAAAATGCAAACACAAACATACAAGAGGAAAATTAACAAAGTAGAATAGGAGGCTTACCACGAAGAGCATTCTTCAAAAATCCAAAGGATATAAAGCCTTTCACGTTTAATCATTTATCATTTATGCTTCGATAACTGAGCTATTCAAGGTCAAAGAAGATTGGCTTGTGTACAGCCACGCTTGACATCGGGGATTCGGGTGTATAATGGGCACTTTCAATTCTCCCTCATTCTTTACAAACCAAAACTACTTCTACCACGAACGAATCTTATGCTTGAGACCAAAAAAAGATATCAAAGAAGAGATGAAAATAATTGTTCCATCAGAATGTCTTCGGCCTTATCACAAATCAGAATAGATCCATCGACCAATATAAATTTTGGCTTCAGAGAAACAATATAAACGACATTAGCACTAATATGGAGTTAGAACGAATGTGTCGTTACTAACTCATAGAAGCTTAGAATTTCTTCTAGCACTTCACATAATTGAAAACGAACACCCCGCCGGAACTGGTCATAGTAACAACAAATTTCCTTTTCTACAAAAGTGTAAGTCGCTTCGTCTTCTTCCTCTGCCTAGATGGTGATCAAATGATCAAAGATATATTTTTTCAACAGATTCCCGATGACAGCAGATTTCAACTCTGAACTAGCTACAAAGTTGTAAGATAGAAATAAAATCTTATTTTCCTTCATCGGAATAGTGTGATCCAACTCAGAGGTAGAAATTCTCTCAAACCGTGTAACCGCTAAAGCAAAACAGAGAGAAAATAACGGGAAGAAGAATGCGCAAGAATGAATTTTATGCTTCAGAAGGAATAGATAAAGGCAACTGTCACATCTGTCATTTATGATAGACAATATGGACATTATTGTACTAAGCCTCACTTAAAAAAAAGAAAAAAAAAACTCTTCAAATTTAAAATTTTAAAAAGAGCACAGAACCCATCACCAAACTAACAAAAATTCTTTTTAGCCAACATGCATACTCCATTGAAACCACAGAAAAGTAAAAAAGAAAAAAACTTACAAGACAAATATCAAAATTTATGAAATATCATTGAACTGAATAAATTCATCCGGTAAACTACTCATTTAAAATGAAAAATGACAATTGAGGGAACAAAAAGATGTCGACCTAACAAGAAGGCTCAGGGCTACTGGGGAAGTTATCTTTTCGATCTTGCTACCGAAGCTTCAAAAAGAATTCAAGAAAGTAGTTCGTATCATTTTACTTCCGAGGTAGAGCTCCTCTGCACAATGGACCACATCGCCTGATCGACCTTGTCTGCAATGACGTCTTCAAATGCCTAAGAGGCGTATACAAGAAAATGATTTTCTCTTCGGTCCCCATAATCACAATCTTTATCTATTGATTAGGTACTTAGACGCGAAACTGCTCCAGCTCCTTCTGAAAACCTTGTGACCTCTCTCTCTTTCGTTCAAGCTCCAGTCGCGCCACCTCAAGATCATCCAATACTTTCAAATCTGTCATGTGAATTTCCTGGTGGCCTATCTAAAAATGGTTTGATCCGTCCTAATATTAAAGAGCTCCCTTTCGAGCCTGGCCATATCCGAATTCAACATTTGAACTTCTCGCTTATAAGCGATCTTCCCATTGGCATACTCAGTGGGCAACAGTGAAGACCAAAATTTTCCTCCTCGAGCATCTTTAACTTCAATCGAAGTCCTTCTGAGGATTCTACCTCGAGAGCAATCTTCCCCTCCAAGTCAGCTCGAATATTTCTAAACTCTTTTCTCTCTAGTGAGAACCCGATAAGATGCGCCGATAGTACAGGCCCATTGCCAGGAGGATGCCAAGCTCTCCATCAGCAGGAAGTGATGATCCTCTCAATCAATTTCTCGCACCACCTCCCTCAAATGCTTCGAGTTTATGGCTGGGCCTAATTAAAACGTTACTGGCGAAAAAGCTCCCTCAGAATACCAGCCTTTAATCGGGTCTACTAACGTCTGACTTTAGTCTTTATTTGTCCTCATTGTTCAGTTCTCCATATAGCCAAAGTGACCCACAGGTCCTCTGCTAAGAGACTCTCCTGTGAACCCGTCTGAGCCCCCTTAGCTTCATCTGATCCAAGTGATAGACAAAACGGCTCGGGCGGTCTGCTTTTCTCCATGATGCTATTTCCCTTTCTCTCTGGCGATGAAGGTGCTTCTTGACTCACCAGAGACCACACACCACCCCCCCCCCTTCCCCAAGACCCTTTTACAATCAATGATCCAAAATGAGAATTATGCCACCATTCCATGGGAAAGCATCTGAGGAACAAATTCCCCGTCCCCCTCTTGGACTCTACTCTCCACTAAGGATGACAATCCCGCAATACTGTCAAACATGGGTAAGCTCTGAATAACGGTAATAGGATCAGACAGACACGTGAACCGGACCTCTGCTTCACTGCATGATTCACATAAGATATCAAGTGAATGATCATGATGGTTGAAATCCTTAACAGAAAGCATTCGTAGCTTCTAGCATACTCTTAAGAAAATCAGGATAAGTATAACGAATGATGTTGATCTCTACCTTTCTCAGAGCATCATAACTCTCTCTTTCCTCCTCAGTCAGCACCAAAGGTTCAGGTAACTCCCTTCCTAAGTGTTGCATCTCAGTAGGGATATTCCAGTCACTTTAATTGCAGGTAAAACAGAAGTGTTTCTTCCACGCAGCTGGTTATTGACCAATCCAACTGTCTTCATTGACGAGGAAAACATGATTAAACCATCATTTTGCGTCTTTACTTGGAACACATGATGAAACAGGTTCGTCAACGGCTAAAGACCCTCGATACGAGCATACATGATTACCACAATCATGCTCGCTATCGAGTTAGGGCTTATGCGAGCATGAACAAGCCCAAAAATGTTTAAAATGTCTACCAGTTACGCACACAATGAAAACTGCAAACAAGAACAAGTGTTTATAGAAAACACATATTTCGTGTGCATACACTGTGCGCTCTCAGAGTCATGACATTATCGAAAATATACTCTAATTAGACCTGCGCCACCTGATCCTCCTCCGCTCGAGGACTCCTTTGAAGCTTTGCCGGCAGGAGAGACCCTCCTTTCTTTCCAAAGCCAGACACCATCAACATATCCTGAAAAAAAGTGCGCACTAGTTGGTTTCAAGGCAACAATATAGGAGTATTAACATAGAGGGTGGGTTGTTCTCTGCTTAATAAAGGCAACAATAAGTACATGTATGGATTCCAAAAGAAATTATTAATTATGGAATATAAGAAAAGAAGAAAAATTACAAAAAGTGAAATGTCATTCAAGAAGGCATAAAGCCACATGTTCAAAAAATAGTTGACTACACAATTACTTCAGAAAAACAGCTGAATACACAATCACACAACCGAATAGATAATCATGCAAAAAAAAAAAGAAATAGATCGCTCCTTATATACCCGATACTAATTATACCTAAATAAAGATGCATTGAAGTCCATCCGGCTACCAACCACATAACTATTAGGATTTCATAGTTCAAAATGTTGTTCGATAAACGTTACTTAAGCCTCCTTCACTTCCATCTCCTCTTCACATCGCCCACGTAAAGCAGATTCAACCTCCAACTCTCTACGAATCAAAACAATCTCCTTTTCAAAGTTTATCTTATCTTCCTAAGAATTTAGGTCAATAAACAACACCTTGGTCTCCAGTTTAGCAATACATTCTCAGCCTTCCCAATTCACCCACCAGCTCAGTGAAACGATCATTTGATATCATTTGGTCTCCTAAAAAAAGAAAGAAGATATATCATGTGACCAGAGCCCTCGGTCGAATTACAAACCTCCTCCATAACCAGACAAATTTCTTTATCATCATGGACATCACCGGCAACAAAATTTCCCATTTTGAATGGAAACCTGATATCCGTCTCATTTATCCTGAGCTTTCTTGCACCCTCCCACATCAATTCCTATGAATGCAAAAAATTATTGTAGTCAACAAGGGGAGAAGCTCTAAATTGCTAAGGCTGCATTATGTTACCTTCGAAGAACATAAAATCATCATTTCGATCTAAAATTGTATCACCAGCGGCTTGATACTCAGGGGATATAATCCCCATTCGCGTCAAATCCTCAAGAATCTCATCTTCACATAAAGTTTGACCATCAAACTCACCTATAAAATCAACATCTAATCAATAAAAAAAGACCCATGAGTCCGAAATCAGAAAGAACAAAAAAATATGCAACAAAAAACTCTTCACCAGAAAGGTTCAAATCAACAGCAGCAACAACAAGATGTTGTTCTTTCCCTTCTGGCGTGCCAAAAAGACGAGCTTTCATGAGATAATTCAAGGGGTTCCTTTCAGGTAAGCAAACCTTAGGTTCAGAACAAGACTCCCCTTCCATTAAGCTTTCCCTATGTAAGGTTGTTTCGAAGGGGTTATAAGAAACCACGTTCCACCTCAACGAGTTTACAGAGGCCCTCCTCGCGGATTCCTTTCTCTTCTAACATTTTGGCTCTCTTCAAAGGCTCTTCTTCTGATTTCAATTATGACTCCTCTTTTATCCGTAAAACGAGTCTCCTACACCTATTACAAAGAATCTCCTCCACACAGGCAAGCAAAACTCTCAACTTTGTCAAAAGAACATTGCTCTCCCTTGAAGGCAAAAAAAGTCCAATGAAATGAACAAGGATCTACTTTCGTTCCTACGCGATCTTATAAATACTTTCGAGGGAGTACAATAATCTAAGTTTGAATAAATGCAACAGTTAATATCCTTTATGACATCTAACTTAAATTTTATATTTGTTTCTTGAAACAGTTCAAACGGTGTTATAAGAATAACATTATGATACGGAACTTTCCTGAACTAGGTTATTCAACCTGAAATCACTTCCTCAAAGCATAATACCCAAGCGAATAGAAGTAGGATCTTCAATAGACATCGACATGCAGAATAGGTAAAATCGGAATGGATCCTTTCCACGGGAGAGCTAAGACACTCAAAGAACAAATTTCAATCAACAACATAAATCCAAAGACAACTCCCTACAAAAGAAATATAGAATATGACCGGTGCTGCTAAAAGCGTTAATTTTCAAAGGTAGATTCAGTTCAGTTTCACAGTAAGATCAATTTAATAATTAAGCAGACACTCGTATATGCAAACGTATCGTTCAAGTACTACAGGGCTCTAGTGAAGTCCTGGTTATCAATCCCACGATGAAAGTTGGAACTACTCAAAGTATAGTATATGAATGAAATTCAATACTCAATTCACAATGCATGTTCAGGAAATATTAAAGTTGTTAGTGTAACGATAACTAAAAGCTAAGTTAATTAAAGATACTTTCTAAATTTTAAAACAGAATTAACTAACACAGACAAAGTTTTGTAATGAAAGATTCAAATATGGAAAATGCATCTTCCCCTTTACAATGATACTATGATGAGTGAATGATATAGACTGATAAAATTTTGTATTGTCTCAAATAGGAACATTCGTATTCTTTACCCACTTTAGCAGTACTCATATTCGCAGTTATGTAAAGAACATTAGCGAAATCATAGAGACTGATCCCTAAATCCATGGTTAAGTCATGAGGATATTGACTACTCGCTAGAGCTCCCACTTCCCTTCACCTGAAGAATAACCCTAGTTTTAGTTACCAAACTTTAGGACCAAATTGGGAATTTCAGCCTGTCACCCTAAAATCTCCAATTTGATGCCCATCAAACTACATTTCTCTATTTATTTGCACTCAACTCCCATGAACTATGTAACTCATTCTTGGACGTTGAATGAATGCTACACTTTTTGTTGTAGAACACTTAGTCCTCTCGGATTGAATGTTTTACAAGTTTTAACAATTAAATTGGTCGGATCGAAAAATAAATGAAGTACAAAGTGAAAAAATAAATGAAGTACGAAGTGAAAAATCATCACAATTTCTTAACATTTAAATGGCACATCAAATCTACATCACCACTTCACAACATCTCATTGCAAGGAGAAAGACAAAGTAAGCTACTCAGAATGCATGAGAAATATATGACAAAACATAGATTTTATATATAAAAGAAAAGTCATACAGGCCACAAAAAGTAAATACAACTTATCTCAATTTCTTCCCCAAGCAAATATCTTGAAGTTCCTTTGAATCTTTTTCTCTCTTCACAACAACACTCAATCCCCTCTTTAGAATAGTAAGGAAGAAGCAAACTTTCACTTTCCTCCTACAGTTTTTAGAGAATAATCTCTCACAAAACAAGACTTGAACACACTTACACACTCACTCTCCAAACCCTAACAAACTTTTCTCACACTCCAAAGACTCATCTCCCTGATCTCTCTTCTTGGCGTCACAATCTATTTGAAATTGTCTAAAAACGAATTCTCCAAGAGTTTCCTCAAGCAACCCTTCAAAAATCGTCCAAATACATTGAATTTGGCCTCCACCGACTTTGGGCACCGTTGGCGCTGGATAGGACGTCGTCGGCGCACTATTGCCGATTTAATTCTGAATTCTCTGAATATGGGCGTCGGCGGAGCCCATTCTGGCGTCGTCGGCGCCAATAGGCTGATTTCTTCATTTTATCTCTTTTTGCTCCAAATTCGTTCATTTTTTGCTTCTTTTTGCTCCAAACACCTAAAATCATCATACCTGCAGCAAAACATGAAAAATATATTCCTTTAAAGTGCAATATCACCAAAAATGAATACAATTTATATATATGAAAACTAACATACTTTTGGTGCATCAGAATGCCCCAAGACGAAGGTCAATCCAGGAATGTTATTGATAATAGAGAAATCTAATTCCTCACAGAACGAGCCGATGAGCCCTCAAGGACAAAAGGATTTATTCCTGAGAAAAGCCTCATCCTCATCTTTAAGGTCTCGAAGGAGTAAAACGATCTTCATTCTCTCATTCTTTTCGTAGACATCCGATCAAAGAGATGAGAAAATCGGAGAACTAAATGCATACACGAATATGAGTACACAAGAATTTTTGTTAAATCTCTCTTACAAAATCAAGCCCACCTATAGAAGTGACTAAATCGAGTCCACCTGCCAATGTAGCTGAATCGAGCCCACCTATCGAAGTGTTGAATCAAGCACACCTATTGAAGTGGCTGAATTGAGCCCAGCTGCCGAAGTTGTTGAATAAAGCCCATCTCGAAGTGGTTGAATCGAGACCACCTCGAAGTGGCTGAATCAAACACATCTGCAAAAGTGGCTAAATCGAGCTTGACTACTATCCGATCATTCTCATCTTCCTCAAAAGGGCAGCCTAATCGACCTGTGCAAACGTAGTTATCAGAAGAAACCATCACGACTAAAAAGAAGACATTATGAATAATACAAATATCTGTCAATCCCTTATTAAAGATGTCTCCTAACACTTGGGACTCGATCCTTTCACCCAAGTACCAGGGACGGTCGTCGTACCGGTAATACCTAACATCAGCTAATATTTGACATCTACATCACAGTCTTCCATCAAGGCAATGGACAAAGGCAACATATAGTACAAAATGTACTACTTTAATTATTTTATTGATTTTCTCCCTTGTGTATAAAAAGGGATGGAAAAGGAGAGAGAGGATCTTCTCTTTTCACTCTAGATACTCCTTTTGTCCCTCTCCTCTCTAGAGATCGCTTTCCATCTCAATTTCTCTCTTTTCTCTCTCTAAAATCCTGTAACTCAGGGAACCTCTGAGGAGCTGTCCCACTCCGACTTACCGAACACCGAAATTTAATATATATTTCATAAGGCTCCTTCGAAAAAGACTCACATCCAACTTTCTCTCTATCACTTTCTCTATGATACAAGCTCTTTTACCGGATTATATGTGCCCACGAACAATACGAGCAACTACGTCTCAAAAGGATTCAATAATATTGCTCTCTCCCTGCTTATAAATGTGGACAATAAACAAGGCCGCAAAGGCATGTTAAAAATTAACACTGAGCATGGCAATAAAATTTCAATTTTCCTTGATTCTTGTGTGTGTGATGGTTGGATGTGCATTTTTGAAAAACTTCAAAAGGTGTCTGACAACTACATCTGAAAGCAAGTATTATTGAATAATCATAAAAGACCTAACTTTTCCTGTGGAAGATTTTTATGTTTCTTGTTTTGTTTAGTTGCCAGATTAAAAGTGTGATTGAACTATATCAAGTGTGAATTATACCAGATGTCCTTTCATAATGTGAATTTAATCATTGCTTAAATTTTATATTTTTTTAATGATTTTTGATGTCCAATTTCATTTTTTGATGACTACTCAGTTATCATTTGGAGCCAAAAAAGTGTGTTGTCGTCTTTACACTAACAGTGACTGATTTCGCTAAAGTTTAGGGTTGGTAACCCATGATCTGTACTATCTTCTAAGTAATGTGGTTCTAAAATCTCATGAATGCCCTTCCCAAAAAAGTTAAAATTAGACATAACCAATAATCAAGTAAATGAGCATAAATAAATGATGGGCTTAAGTCTCAAGTTCTATGATGATCACAAAACAATTGGTGCAAGGCTAAAAGTATGACAAAGAAAAACATGTATATTTTCCGAGGGAAGATGTTTGACCACCCATAATCGAAAGTGGAGATGACAAATTATCCATGCCTCGGTCGTGAACCCATGATAACTCAAGCACTGAATCAGCTTCACAAATAAGAAATTAAACACCCTCAAAAATGTTGTCATCACTAGTAAATCGTTACAGTGCCGCCACATCTTTATTCAGCCATGGTAAGTGAACAAGAGCAACCTCTTTAATAAGTAATAATTTTAAAAATTTATCTGGTAATTACTGATTCGTGCACGGACTCCATGTTGCTAGGAAATTGCAATTTACTTTTTCTAGTAGTAAATGCAGATAAAAGAGATAATCACCCCAATGACGAGCAACATTTTTTGCCTTAGCAACTAATGCATGGCCCAAACCATTTCGTTGCAGCTCCTTTGCAACGCATACGTTGCTAAGGTATCCCCTTTTCAGGTCAGCTCCAATGCCCTGCATCAATTAACTTTTTTGCATAAATAAATTAAACTGGAATCATAACTAAAACGAAAACTTACTGAATACCATCAAAACATAGCACTACATAATTGTTGCACAAGCTTTTGTCGTACTGAGCAATATAAATCAGTAGAAATTTTGGAATTCTACAATACTAAATTCTTAATTTGCATATCTCAAATAAATAGAATAGCTGAACAATTTCAGATTTCCACTTTATAATCATCTTAAAGCTTGTTTTTCATTTTGGAGACCCCTGAACGTTCTACAAGCAATCATGACAGAATGCTTGAGTCAATAGTCAGCCAATTTCAGCAAATGATGTTAATTTTAGTCAAAACATTTTCAATTTCCAAATCAAGACATTGACGCGTATCAGGTCTCAAAATTAGCTTCGTGTTCATTTATAAATGCATGCTTCCACAAACGATCAATTCTATTTTGCAGGTTAAGTTGTCCATGGTGTATCCTTGAAGTTCAAAGTCCGGGTCATAGAAACAACCTCCCTGCAAGTGCAAGGGTAAGACAATATATAACCATCATTTCTCAAGCCCTAGAATAGAGGGAGCTCCATGCAACAAGCACACCCTTTTTAACTGAACTTTTATTCATGTAAATCATTGCTACAATAGAAATTTTTGAAATTGAAGAAAAACTGAAGCTTTATTTCATTTTTTAAATCCCAAAACATGAAACTTGAAGGAGGTATAAATAGCTAGAGGTACATCTTCCCACTGCCCACCGCTTCATTACAATCAAAACCATTCCCACTGCCCACCATTTCATTACTATTAAAACCAACCTAAAAACAAATGAGGAAAAGGATTCGAACCAATTGTCCAAAATTACTTCTTATCCGAAGCATAAAGCCTCTTATTAAAGGAGATAGTTTTAGATTTTTCAATACATGGAAGAAAGGAATTGCATATCCAGCTCACTCTTAAGCTAGATTGTAGATGTCAAACACTCCCAACTTGGACTACAAATTTTCAAAATTGGAATGTAACAGTAGCATTGTAAGGATGCATGTTGATTGAAGAGTTTTAAGCGTGCATAAAAGCTTCATGATTCCCTCTTCTTGCTTCTTTTTTATGAAATGTCTGCCGATTCAACATGTTTTGTATAATCATGATAAATAATATTAGTGCAATGTTTATGGAAGCATTTGCAATGCCCCCTAAGGGACTGTCTGGCAATAGATTTAGAGCAGGATTTAACTTGGATATAGGTCAAATCTTGTCAGACGGTCATTTTGCGGATTTGATATCAAATCTGGATTTCATGAATTTTGGCTGTAAATCTCTGATTTACTAAATCCCACGAATCGGTGGATTTACAGGATTTACAGGATTTCGAGGAAGAGCTATTCAATTTGTTCTACTTACTTGCCAAACTGTTATGCTGGATTTACAAGATTTAGTAAATTACTTACCAAATAGTTCTTTTGATTTAAACCATCCAGGATTTAGTAAATTTGGATTTACTGGATTTACTAAGTCCTAATAAATTAAATGCCTTCTTTTGCCAGACAGCCCCTAAGTGGAACCCTTCTTTTGCCAGACAGCCCCAAGGTGGAACGCACACTAGCTAGTCCGAGAAATTGTATAGAAGATGATGAGTCGGTTTGCCTTCAAAAGGGAAGATGAAAAGGATGAGGGGTAGAAATCTGAGCGAGAGACGAAGTAGTCGAATCATGTCACGTATTTTAAGTAGAAAGAGAGAAAGGGGGGGACCCACCTATGCTCCAGAGCAAGGACGTTCACGTGAGCTCAAGAAGGCGATGACGCACTAATGAGCAAAGAAAAATTGAGGACAGAGTGGTGATGTGGCCTTGTTTTGATCACACAGAGTGACGACAGTGATCAACGAGTTCGAGAAGAATAGAGGTGGACTAATTAGGCTAGTGAGTATTTTTTTCGAACAAAGGAGACCAGCGGAAGACAGAGAAGATCATGCACGTCAACAGGCAAGAATAAGAACAAAGAAGGCGAGACTATGTGCTTGAGTGAAGCTGGAATCCACGACACAGGCGGTTATCACGTGCAAATGTGAGAGAACTTGATCAACACGCAAGCAGAGGAGGGGCTTGTGTCAAAAAAATATTACATTAGGAGTCCGAACGTAACTCTACGTCAGCACTGCAATGATATTTCACCACCTGTAAATGCCCGGCCCACTGAAAATAAAAAAAAACGAAAAAGATGTATTTTGGCAGAAAAAACAAAAAATTTCATAAAAGTACTAGTAGAACAACATCATAGAACCGCCACAATACAATCAAAATACCACCACAATAACACAACAATACAACTACAATAACACCAAAATATCACTTCAACAACACAACAATATAACCACAATACTACTCCAAGAACACCACAATATCACCACAATATCACCACAATAACACCATAATACAACGCAATAACACTACAATACCACCACAATACTACTTCAATAACACCACAATATGAGCACCATTTTCAATTTTTTTTTAAAATTTTTTTTCAGTGGGTCGGGTACTTTATAGATGGTGAAATAGCATTGGAGACCGGACGCAAAGCTGCGTCCGGACTTCTGATGTAATATTTTTTTCCTTGTGTCGATCGCAAGCATGAGTAATCGAGACGATCTGTACAAAGGCAGCGTGGAAAAGAGAGCAGCTCCGAACATATATAGAATGCACGAATGGGAAGCTCATATCAATAACACAGTTTCGAGCCGAATTGAGCCCCATCAGCTTCACAAGACAGCATGAGAGAATAAAAGAAGATCAAAAATGAACTATTCGCCAGAAGCAAGGGTTTTATTTTAAAATTTATTTTAACTACAATTCTTTACTTTAGAATTCGAACTATCAAATAAGCTCATCATTTTTTTGGCTCTTTAAATAGTTGGTGTTTGATTCATTCATTAACAAAACAAGTCAAACACATACAAATTTTTTTAGCTCGAATTATTTAAATAATAAATAAATATGTAAAAACTTAAATAATAATAAATAAATATGTAAAAACTTAAATAATAATATTTTTGATATAATATCAAAAATTCACTTTGTATAAATATAAAAAAATATTAGATGTTATATATGTAAATACATAAGAATCGGTTGGAATGTGTATAAATTCCCTTAGAATTTTTCCAAATACCACTATCAATTTTCTGCATGTAGGTGTTAGAATATATAAAATTGGGCGGTATATGTATGTGAGTGCCCCTGGGAGTTTGATATGTAAATACATAAAAATTTTGTGGTATGCATGTAAATGCCCCTACTCTAAATCCATGCCCCATAGGTGCATTTAGCATTTCGGTGTTAGATATGTAAATACATAATAATTAGCTGGTATTCATGCAAATGTCTCTAGAAAATACTTCCACCTCTTGCCTTCCATAGCTTGCTTTTCACTTCCAGTGTTCAAGGTAATAGTCCTACATGGGGAATTTAGCTATTAGAACTTTAGAACTGCTCTTCAAAATGCAAAAGTAAAGCTCGCTCATCCCAAAAGTTGCACAAACTTGTGAATTGAATTGTTATTTACTATATTATTAAAGTACTTGTAGGAAATAATTAGATTTAAAGTTTATTAATAATAATTTAATTTATTATATTGTTTTAATTTAATTAAATTTTATAATCACACATGAAAATTTAGAAAGAGTTTGAAGCCAATTCGGATCGTGCTCAAATGTGAGTCCAACAAGAGCTAATTCGAACAAATAAAATTTGACTCAATTCGAACACTAACATGTTCACGAGCCAATGTGAACACGAGATCATTTCTAAAAAAAACAAACGATTCAAACACGAACAAGCTTTAAGCTCGCTCAATTTTGGCTCGTTTACACCCCTATTTAAAATAGTACAAAATATAAAATTTAATGGGGAAAATTTATTACATGTTTCGTAATGATGATAAAAATCTATTTTTGAAATAAAACATAAATTAATTAAAGTAATTTATTAAGTATAAATTATAGAATGTACAAGAATTTAGTAATATAATATAAAAGTATGTAAGAGAATAATATTATTATTTTAAGAAATAGTTAGATGATTTAAGATAGAGTGATATATATCAAAATAATTGAAGGTTAATCAAGAGTGCAGAGGTCCATATTTCTCCTAAATTAAAGAATATGAGATTATAAAAACTAATAATAACACATGTATAATAGTAATTTAGCTATAGCAACTATAATTGACTACTTAATTCATAGTTGCATGAGGTGATAATAGTCTTAATAGCCCATCAAAGTCGTAGATGGTGGTGGTCAATAACGGCTGTTGGTCGGCGATGATCTCTACAAGTAGATGGCAGGCTCTGCTGGTCGTGGACGAATACTGGTGGTTGGTCATACTCTTAGCTAACCAGCGACAACTGTTGGAGCTTTAAGAGTTAAGTTTTATAGTCAACTAACTCTTTACTTCTACCCCCTCAAGAGAAGAATGGGGGGTCTATTTATAGTTTATTATATGGATATTTTGAAATTTTTGACAAATCTCCCAACACATTCTATCGAACGATCAACATTGATTCCATTGATCATAAATATTTTTTTAATATTTAAATGTATTATGAATGATTTTGGGCTCATTGGATTCCTCTCATGGAGACGATCAATTTGACTGTAGCATGTCAAATTTTAAGATTGTTTAACCTTCCAATTGATGCACTAAAGCCTTCGACAACACTTAAAGTGTTTGATATGGGCTTATTTAGATTTGGATCGGATCGCTTTATGTGTCATTAGGTTCCTTTTGTTAAGATACTTAGTTTGATAATAAACTTTTTGAAATTGGGGATCTAATGATCTTGAATTTGAATTTAGAATATTTTTTGCTCAAAATATTTTGAGATTTGTGTTTGATGATAAACATTTGTTATGACAGATCAGTGACCCCCTATTTCAAACGCAGATGCTTGTGTTAATCAAAAATATAAGTCATTGGATAAATCTTTGTCATAATTTTAGATATTCCAAAAATTTGCAAGTTGATTGAAACGAGAATCTTCAACATTTTAAAAATATCTAAATTTACTCAATTATACTTCATGGAGTTTCAAATTTGTCAAAATTGAGTATGGAATGTCAAAAAAAAGATGAATAGATACTTCTTAAAAAAGACGTGATCATGTTGTTGTTGTCATTGTTTGCAGTGGTGGCTCTACAATGGTGGGAGCGGTGGCCCGACATCTGAGGGTGGTCCAATAGCAGGACCATGATTTTAGTGGAAGTGACAACGCAAGCTGATTTGGAGGATAATAAGGAAGATGGATGTGTGAAACTAACAGTATTGAGGATGTCAACTTCTTGATCAAATTGAATTTGAACTCCAATATCCAATATGAGGTAGGGGCGTTGGAAGAGTGTTCTCTAGATAAACATTTCATGTGAGTGGTTGATATTGTGGTAAGTCGGCTCACTATTTGAGCCTAGTGCCATTTGTTGAGCCTCGTATAAGAGCTGAAGAAGCTCGTTTTTAGATTCCTCCACTATAATTACAAGCTATTCATTGGGTAAAGAAGAGGTTGCTCTGCCAGCAGAGCAATCTTCACCTAATAAAAAAGAAGCAAAGGTCCGATGTCCTAGCTTCGAGGTCATCGCCTAGAATAGTGGGTGTTAGAGTGAGTGATTCCATTGTTGCAAGTGTTACGATTATGAGCCATAAAAAATGTGGAATTTGGTTTCCCACAAATGATTAGAAATTGTTACATGCTAAAAAATTCACAATAGTAAAGTGATCATTTAACATTATAGCATTGCATAAAGATCCAACACAGATAAAAAAAAATAATGGAAGGAGACGCCAAAAATTTGTTACATGGAAGAAATTCTAAGAGAGAAAAATCATAGGGCTTAGCCCCGTTTAAATAATCTACTATATACTCAAGAATACAGAGGTTCACTCTTCTCATGAATTAGAGAAAATGGGATTATAGAAATTGATAATAAATGAATAATAGGAATTTGGCTATAACAACTACAATTGGCTACATAACTCATAGTTACAAGAGGCTATAGTAGTCGTAGCACGGTGATCAAAGTTGCATTTGGTGGTGTACGACAACAGCTATAATCGACAATAGCCTCTGATGGTCAGGAATGAAATCTAGTGATTGGTTGTGATCTTGAGTTACCGACAATAACCACTGGGACTTTAAGAGTTGAGTCTTAGTAATCAATTCACTATTTTCTTCTCCTCCCCCCTTCAAGTGAAGGATGTGGCTTTATTTATAATTATTAAGATTGACAATTTGGTAAATTGGAGCAATCTCCCAATACACTCAATCGGATGGTCAATATTGATTTCCTTGTTCACATGTAATTTTTTAATATTCAAGTGTCTTGGTGACATTCAAAATTAATGATATTGGCATAATGGATTCCTCTCGTCGAGACAGTCAATTTGACTACAAGCATGCCAAACTTTAAAATCATTTGGCTTCTAATTGATGCACCAAAGTCTTCGACAATATTTGAAGTGTTTGATATTCTTTGGAGTCAGACTGAATCACTTTCAATGTCAATAGGTTTGTTTTCTCAAGACGCTCAACTTAACTATAAATTTGTTGAAATAAGGCTCAAATGATATTGAATTTGAATTTAGAATATTTTTGCTCAAAATGCTTTAAGTTCATGTTTACAACAACAACAACAACAACAAAGCCTTAATCCCACTAAGTGGGGTCGGCTACATGAATCCTTTTTCTCCATTGCGTCCTATTTAATGTCAAATTTTCGTTTAATTCTAATAGATTAAGATCATTTTTTATGCAATAAGCCCAAGTTTTCCTAGGTCTCGCCTCGCCTTTCTTAACATAAGTTGTATTTAAAACATCTACTCTCCTAATCGGATCATCGAGTGGTTGACGTTTAATGTGACCAAACCATCTAAGGCGACTCTCTCTAATTTTATCCGTCATCGGTGCAACTCCAACCCTATTACGGATATATTCATTTCGCATTTTCTCTCTAAGTGTAAAGCCACTCATCCATCTAATCATTCTCATCTCGGCAACACTTAACTTAACATTATGCTTCTCTTTTAAAGGCCAACATTCAAGACCATAGAGCATCGAAGGTCTCACCACCATCTTATAAAATTTTCCTTTCGAGCCTAAGCGGTACTTTTCTATCACACAATAGGTCGGACGCATTCCTCCACTTCAACCAACCAACCCGAATTCTACTATTAACATCCCCATCTATATCACCATCGCTTTGAACAATGGACCCGAGATATCTAAATCGTTCACACCTTTTAATAATTTGATCACCCAAAGTTACACTTCGTCACTAGACCTACTATTACTAAAATTACATTCCATGTATTCGGCTTTAGTTCTACTCAAACGAAGACCTTTAGACTCCAATGTAGACCTCCATAATTCAAGTTTTTCCCGGACTTTTTTCCGGTCTTATCCACCGGGAGGATATCATCGACAAAAAGCATACACCAAGGTACATCCTCTCGTAAATGGCCGGTAAGACCATCCATAAATAAAGCAAAAAGATATGGGCTTAAAGCCGATCCTTGATGTAAACCAACAAAAATAGTAAAATACTTGGTCAATCCTCCTTCGGTTCGAACACATGTAACGACTCTATCATACATATCTTTAATGACTTGAATATAAGTCAAATCAACACATTTCTTCTCGAGGACTCTCCAAAGAACATCTCTAGGAACCTTATCGTAAGCTTTTTCTAAATCAATAAAAATCAAATGTAGATCCTCCTTATTATCTCCGTACCTCTCCATCAAACCTCTTAATAAATGTATAGCTTCCATGGTAGACTCGCTCGGCATAAATCCAAATTGATTATGAGAAATCTTCGTAATACGTCTTAACTCTATGTTCAATTACCCTCTCCCATAACTTTAAAGTATGACACATCAATTTAATTCCTCTATAATTTGCACACTCTTGTGCATCTCCTTTATTCTTAAAAATGGGGACCAAAATGCTCTTTCTCCACTCCTCGGGCATCTTTTTTGTTTTTAAAATAATATTAAAAAGTTTAGTAAGCCAGAAACCCCCAAATCACCTAAACATTTCCACACTTCAATTGGATATCATCGAGTCCTACGTACTTTCCCCTTGGTTTTCTTTAAAGCCTCATTAACTTCTTTTTACTAATGCGACGGTAAAAGTGAAAAGTTTTATTATTATTAACGATATTAAGATCACTAAGCGTCGATTGTACTTTCAGCATCATCATTAAAAAGTTTATCAAAATAACTCACCCACTCTATGTTGAATATCTTTTTCTAAGAAAAGCACTTTTCGATTTTCATCTTTAAGACAACTTTACTTGAGTTAAATCTTTATTTTTCTTTTCTCTTTGTTTCGTTAGTTTATACATATATTTTTCACCTTCCTTAGTATCTAACGTGTTATAAAGATCACTAAAAGCGAATTTTAAGCATCACGGATTATTCTTTTACACTCACTGCGGCCGTTTTATATTTTTCCCAATTCTCTACACTTTTACATTTAAACCAATTTTTATAACATAACTTCTTATATTTTATCTTTTCGTACATTATTATTCCACCACCAACTATTTTTATTTATGAAACTTTTTCTTTTCGATTCTCCAAGTACATCTTTAACCACTTGTTTAATAAGTATTAGTTAATTTTTCCCACATAACATTCGCGTCTTCATGAGCATCCCAAATATTTAAATCTTGAATTTTACTCATAAAAATAATTTTATTTCGTGTCTTTTAGAGCTACCATCTTATTCTACGATGTTGAATCCTAGTATTCTTTATTTTACAACTCTTCATCTTAAAATCTGAACTAATAATCGATGTCAGTACTTAATCGCTCACTTGAACGACCTTACAATCCTTACAATCTCGACGATCTCTTCTTCTCATAAGAAAATAATCAATTTGTGTTTTATTAGATCCATTCTTATAAGTAATAAGATGCTTTAAGTTCATGTTTAATGATAAAAAATTGTTGTACATAAAAAATGTGTCCGTTTTGATCCTGAGGAGATCTAACAGTAAAGAGAAGAAGAATAAGACGAGGGATGACTCGCCGACAGCGTGAAACCCACTTACCCGATTGAGTACAGTCGTCTGAGCTAAAGCCAGTGAGACCAAAGCAGACCAAGCCACAAAAAACAACTGAATGACCTGAGTCCAAACTGTTCGATCCAAAAACGACACAAAGAGACATTTAAGCCAACCACCACGAAGAAGCTGATTCGAGGGAAGACCCAATCCCTTAGCATCTCCGATCATAATGTGAACATATGAAGGTCTGACCATCTATTATCAAAGGTTGACAATCAGACAAGATCAGTTGACCGAACCGGTTATGCCGACCTGGAGCCAATTAAACTGAGATGACTGAGCCAAAGAGTAGTCGAGCGACAAGCTCATGATGTAAAATACCAAGAATACCATATACATCCCCCATTAAAGCATGGACAAAAATGTAACATCTTCATATTGTACTCTCTACCTTACAAATAGGGAGATCATTTCATGAATAAGACATAATGTATTAGCGTTCCTTAATCTCTCTCCATCTCTCTCTCTCTCCTAACTTCTGCTCTATTTCTTGGGTATGATTCACGAGCAAATCAAAATTCAACATCCTAAAAGATACAAAGAGAGTAGATTATGCCACAGACGAAGAGGGGCAACCCAAGAAGAAGAAGCACACAACAAAGACACCGACAACATGGAGTGCACAAGAGAGTTTTAAAACCAACAAATCCAGGAGTTGACGTATCAAATGTCAAATACCATCTGAGATATGTTGGCTTAGGGAATAGAGCAACACCACTGAGAGGAAGGATTGGCACCCAACAGCCGACGAGTCTATCGGGCCTGAAAAGAGAAGTTGACTCCCAGTACTTTGATAGTATTGGGTCAGTGCTGATCGACTAGCACCAGTTTGGGCATACTAAGACGCCCTGGCAGCCCACTACTGTGTTCTCTCGACAAATCTCTAAGGTCGAGCCATCAGAGAGGTTCATAATCCCAGCACTAGAGTCCTACAATAGCAGAATCAATCTGACTGACCACATAACCTTTTTTTAGTCAACTGTATGTAAATCAAATGAATGTTTGTTGTGCAGTTCTCCAGTGCCAAAAGCTTCAGAAAAGCTTGCATTCCCTTCGCAGACAGAACGAGATCCTTCGCTCCTTCATCACATGCTTCCAAAAGGAGAAGTTGGAAGTGCACGACCTAGAGCTCGAAGTAGCTCATGCCGCCTTATCTCAAGGGCTGAAGGAAGAACCATCCTGGTAGGCATTGACTCTACAGTGACCAAGGATAATGACCGAATTGTTGGAGTTGACCAACCACATATCGGCCAAGGAATATAGCTCCAATCTCATTTCCTCCAAAGTAGACCTAAAGAAAAGAGCTCCCCAAGGCAAATGGTGGAGACCGAAGCGTGATTTACGTCCTTCAACCCTTCCTCGTCACGAGACACTCGGCCACCCTAGAACCGTAGAACAACTAACATAACATACCACCGAGGGATTCAAGTCCAGTAACCTTACTAGTGGCCGGCTCGATATAATGAGCATTTACTGCCTAACCAAGAAGTACCTAAGACAACTGTGTCGAGAGTTTCGATGAAGGGGATAGTGAAGGCCATCCAAAATAAAGATTATTTCAAGAGAGTGCCCCCGATAAAAATTGGAGCTTGACTCCAAGACCCCAAGAAATAGCGTCTATTATCGGAATCATGGTCATGACACAGAAAAATGTCGACACCTCTAAAGCTTGATCCCAAAGCAAGAAGCTTAAAGACTTTGTGGCTCTAGAAGCAATGATCCAGCGGTAGGGGAAAACTCAGAAGAAGAAATATCGGACGAGCCAATGCAATCCACCTTTCTGGCATAGTTCCTGCCATCTTAAGATGAGGTGGAGACTCATCCTGTCGAGCCCGTCTAAAGAGCTTTGGTTGGGAGAACTATGTATAGCGATTGTCTCTCCTAAACTCAGCTCGCATCCCCCCATCACCTTCACCAATGAAGATTTTTCTCATAAAGGTAATTCCTATAACAACGCCATCATCGTCACTACGTTGATTAGTAACTACCAGATTAATAATATCAGACACTGATAGCTCTGTGAACATCCTATTCAAGTTAGTATTTGATAAAATCGGGTCTTAGCAATGACCGGCAGACCGAGGCTGTGGGCCTGCTCTATGATTTTTTCAGCGATGGGAAGGAAGTGATGGGAACCATCACTCACTTGGTCACATAGGAAGATAAGGATAAGCAATTTACCAACATGAAAGACTTTCTGGTAGTTGACTCCCACTTATAATGTTATCTTCGGCCACTCCTGCTTAACTCCTTCAGGGCCATCACCTCAACTTATCATGTAGCGATGAAGTTCTCAAGCGATGGGGAGGTAATCCCTATCTGAGGCGATTTTAAGTCGCCTCACACATGTTACCACCAAGCGATCAAAAGTGTCGAGCAGGAGTCACTCGAGCTCAATAATCTATGTGAAGAGGGTCTCGAGACCAATGAGATCACTCATCAGATACCAACAATCGAGGGCGATATTGGTAAATTTTTATAATAAATTAAGCTTTTGATGCGGTGATCAAAAGATGAGCTGATAGATAACGACCAAGAAGACCGAGACGTTTTCACTTGGATGTCACCGAGATGTCAGGGAGACTAATCGATGTTGTGTGTCGCTGCCAAAGCATTAATCCAGGGGTCGGACTGATGAAGCAAAAGATGAGATCATCGACTGTCACTCTGATCGAGCTACTGAAGGTTAGCAATGTCCGAGAGGTCCAGTACTCAACGTGGGTGTCCAAAGTAGTCATGGAGCAGAAGTCAAACGGCAAATGGAGGATGTGTGTGGACTTCACCAATCTGAACACCAAATACCCGAAGGGCAGCTACCCCTTGCCTCACATCAACACGATCGTGGATGCAACGATCGATCATTCCGTTATGAGCTTCCTTGACACATTCTCCGGCTACTACCAGATCAAAATGCACCCGAACGATGCAAAAAAAGTCGCATTCATCACTAGCGTGGGACTGTACTGTTATAATGTACCGCCCTTCGGGCTAAAGAATGCTGATGCAACCTACCAGCGAATGATAAATGAAATCTTTGCAAAAACAAAAGAGAAAAAATATTGAGGTGTATAAGGATGATGTTCTAATAAAAAATAAAATGCCCTAGCAACATATAAAAGATCTAAAAAAATTTTGAAACAAATAGAAAATTTAATATGATGCTTAATCAACTCAAGTGCACCTTTGAGACGTCCATAGGCAAAGTTTTAAGCTGGACGATCCAAAAAATGTGCAGGTGTTGGTCGATATGACGTCCCCTGATACACCAAGAAAGTTTAAAAGTTGATCGGTCGGATCGCAGAAGTAAGCCGGTTCATCTCAAAATCGAGCGACAAATGCGTTGCCAGTTTTAAAACCTTGAGGCGAGCAAAGACTTCGTTTGGTCGGATGAATGTGAACAAGCATTCAGAAAATTAAGAAAATCCCTAGCATCGCCACAACTCTACTCTAGAGCGCAAAGTCGGACGAAGAGCTCTCCCTATATTTAGGAATAGGATCTGAAGCCATTAGCTCAATTTTAGTCCGAGAAGAGCTAAGAAAAAAAAATTCTCGATTTATTATGTCAGTCGAGTCCTCCGAGCAACCAAGCTCAGGTATCCGATTATGGAAAAACTAACGTTAGCTCTCGTTATTTCTGCCTGCAGACTTTGCTTGTTTTTCCAAAATACACCCAATCAGGATCATCATCGACCATCCGCTCAAATCTATCATAACTAAGCCAGAGCACTCTGATCAGTTCCTCAAATTGGTGGTGGACCTCAGCAAGCTTGATCTCTTACTTACCCCAGGCCACAAAAGCATAAGGTATAGCCAATTACTGGCCATTTTTTTTTAACCCAATGAGCCGGGCGAAGAAATGGCAACCAACAGCCATACATGGGTCATGCACATCAGCGGATCCTCTAGTCAAACTGGGGCAGGGCTCGGTCTCCCTCTGACTAGTCCAACCGATGGCCATTTGTACCACATAATCAAAGTTGGATTCAAAGTACAAACAATCAAGCTAGATATAAAGCTTTGATTGTCGATCTACGGTTCTCTTATGAGATAGGCGCTCAGCACCTCCTTGTGAAATTTGACTCATGACTGGTGGTGAATTAGGTGAATGAGAAATTCGAGGCCAAAAACCAGATTATGGTCAAATACCTCAGTAAATCCAAAATAGAGATAGAAAAATTTGAAGACTTCAAGATGGAACATATGTCTCGAGCGGACAACCAAGTGGCAGACCTCCTATCAAAGTGCATCCTCCTATGAGAGAGGACGCCTTAAAAGCCTATCTGATCGACCATTGAGGAAGCCGAAGCAATGTAGTTAGAAACCGAAGAGGTAGAACCTTACAACATGTATCTTGAAACCGGGAAGGTCTCGAAAGAAGTCACCGATCAAAAGCACTTTAAAATTAAAGTAGCTCAATATCTTTTTATTGAAGGGATGCTTTTTCAAAGATCCGTCATATTATTTTACCTAAGATGTATAAAAGAAAGTGAGGCAAATGATGTCTCAAAAAAGTACACTTGGGGGAGTGTGGGAGACACTCTAGAGGAAAATTTTTGGCACACCGAGTGCAGAAACAGTGTTATTTCTGGCTGGCGCTTCAAAAAGATATCAAGGGATTCTCAAGGAAATGTGAATAATGTCAGAAATAGCACTACTGTAACACCAACCGGCTCACAAACTACGGCCCAACGTCAGCCCATGGCCTTTCGACGTTTGGTAACTCGACATCCACATGCAATTTCCTCTGTCGTGAGGTCAATGCAAATTTTTGTTTGTTGTTGTGGACTATTTTTCTAAGTGGATCGAAGCTAAGGTGCTTACTCGGATCATCATAGAGTTCGTTTGAAATTTCATATGGATGGAACTGATCTATCGATATAGGCTACCACTTGTAAACATCACAAACAATAGAACATAATTTGTCGACCATGGGGTGAAAGTTTTTTGCCAAAGCCAGGGAATTAGTCTGAAGTTTGTGTCGGTTCATCATCCTCAAACAAATGAGCAGGCCAACGCAGACAACACGATCACCCTAAATTTGTTGAGAAAAAATGTTAAATTGAGCCAAGATCTTTCCGTCTATTATTTGGGCAGTCTGGACGACACTTTCCATGGTGACCGAGAAACTCCATTCGTGTTGTCACGCAGGATGAAGGCAATGTTGTCAATCAAATCTAAACCATCACAGCCAAGGAGTGGTGACAGCCTCGGCGTTTGATCAAGCAGAATCACACGAGTAGCAGAACGCAAACGATGAGGGGATAATGCTTGCGCTCGGCCTTGCTGAAGCGAAATGTGCTGACTCAGCTCTTCAATAGAAAAATATAAAAGACAGAAGACTCAAAACTACAAAAAACACGTACGGATAATATTTGACCTCATGTTTAAAAAAGCCGACCCAATCATGCAAGGACAAGCTGTGGGAAAGCTCGACCAACTTCTATTTTATTGTCGATTATGTAAAAAAATGGTTAAGTAAGAGTTCGCTAATTTTACACATGATCCCAGGTACGACCATCACATGGGGAACTTGAAAACTTCACACAAGGGATCATCAAAATTCGACCGATACTCGGGAAACTCAAACCGACCAAAGCAACAAAACTGGCAGCAATAATAACGTCTGATTAGTAAAAATTATCTAAAAATAATTGACAAAGATGAACAAACGTCTAATCAGTAAATCAAGCAAGAACCGACCAACAATGCTCAAGCATCAATAAAACCCATATCACCTAACTCGAAGAGGGTCAAACTTTAGTAGTGATTCCCTACATGTTAGCAATAAGATCCGTGGTAGTTAGCGTATGAATCACCCCTAGCAACAACTCTCGACGATTACCCCTATCAAAGTCGTGAAAAGATCTGCTTAATATATCTGGCGTAAGGTGCGTCACGTCCAAGGCAATGACCTACCCGAACGATCGAGACATGAGAATTATAAGACATGAGTTGGGCAGTAGCTAACTCCCTCTATAATCATACATCAATTAGCCTTTCAACTTTGTTGCACAACACAAAGAGAATTCCCTCGGCCAATAAAATCCCCCTTGGTACAGTAACTGCTCGGCGTAGGCTTAACAGAAAACGAGCCAAGAAACATCTATTTATGAAACTTTAGATCAGTCAGCTCGAGTTCACATATCACAAGAAAAATTAATGTGCGCTAAAGATAAAGTAACAAAATGAAGGTGAAACCGACCGAAGACTTCTTTTTTATTCATGATTGAAAATTTTATTAAATTTCTTAAAATTTCTTTACAAGTGTTCAGAAAGAATAAAGAAAAAAAAATTGAAGTTACAGGTGAAGCTAAGAGTGAGCCATACATTCGACGACCCTCTATCATCTTCACCGCTCTCATCTTCTTCCCCTTCCTCTGAGTTCAAAAGTAATGTGACAAATTTATCCATGTTTGTCCACTCGAAGGAGACCAAGTTCGCCTTCACTAATCGGCCTATGTCAAAGGCTACCCCATCCTTGAGCTTTGCATCGAGAAGTTCCACCTACCACGAGTTGGTGGAGAGATCAACAAAAAGCTTGTTAGATGCCTTCATGGTGGTCATCTTCTATTGGATAGCTCGGTTTTCCTCTGGCAACCTGAGTGCCTTGGCCTCGACTACCGTCGATTGTTCCTCCACTGCCTTTACCCAATCCTCGGCCACGGCCAACTTTTCCTTTGCCTCCAGTCGGTCTTTGATTTCTCGAAGAAGGACCATCGACTAGAAGTGAAAATCCAATCAGGCCATTAATTGATACCTATCATTCATGTGGCATAGGTCTGAGAAGCTTTGCTCCATGTGGACCCACTTGTAGGCATGGGACCAGTTGACATCGTCAAGAGTCGATGGATAAGGAGATGCCACGGGGAGTCATAAAAACAATCTTCTTTGGGGTCAATTAAGGCAAATCGACCATCTGAGTAAGTTACCACATTCACCCCCTCATCTTGCATTGGAATCCACTTGAACGAAGATATCTTACATTTCTTCTGATACGAGAGTGGGCCACATCACTCAAATAGATCATAGGTACCTTCCCATTTTAGCAAGCCTCCTCTTGGCTAAGGGGGGCTCGGACTCAAACTTAGGTCTGCTCGGGTCAACTAGAGAAGGATGACCAAGGGGTGACGGATTTTTCTTCTTGCCACTCCATCAAAGCCTCCCCTTCACACTAGCTCGACTCTGCTAAGCTCATCGTCCTTTTGGCCTCTTGTTGGTGTGGGCTCGAGGTGCCGCATTAATTTTCCCTCAATGAGGATTAGCTCTCTGGTTACGATCCTTTGAAAAATAATAGAAGAATCGGATATGGAGTAAACCATTTCCACACCTTCCAGGTCTTCCCCGACATGAACCATCAGTGGTTTACATCAACCCGCCACTCCAATAGTTTCAGGGCTGGCGCACTTAGCATGATCAACCGTGCTCGTCTTCTTCTTTGTTGCTCAAGCGTTAACTGTTGCCTCTCATTTGGTCTACTAAGCGTCAGAAGCCGCCAAGTCCTCTGTCATTCATCCAAAGACATCTGATTGCAACACCCAGTTGACAATTACCGAAAGTTAACGCCCTTCTACCTCCCCAGCTTCCACCAATACCTGATCTGGCACATTCTTCTTTGCCTTTCGGGGGTGCCGCCGATTGAAATGGTTTGAACGTACCACCCTTACGGAGAAGAACCAAGACAGAAGCAAAGTTTCTTTTCCTTCGTATTGTTCTCCAGCCCTAGCAGCTGGAACTTGCAAAGAGAGGCAAATTGAACATAGCTATTCAAATTGACCTGAAATGCAAACAAGTAGGAGATGAGCTCCATCGACCAAAGGATTCCTGATCGATAGCAGAAAACAACGAATATCATGATTGCAGCAATGGAATTTGATAGTACCTGGGCAGCAATAACTCCATAGTGATGAAAAATGGCTCACAGCTCTCGATAGAGAGGCGGTTTCAAACTGAAGCAGAATTAATCTTTATAAAATATGAGGTCGGCGCCGAGCGGAGTACTCGCTCGGTCATTCTATCCAGCAATCTGAAGCTTCACAGTGGGATTGAAAACACAGGACTACTGTAATTGATTTATTTCCCCTTGTGTCATCATTGATCAGTCGGTCGAGACATCGATCTGAATGTCTTGTGAGAGTATTTTGGAGCCATCATGCAGAGCGCAAAAGGAGAGCCGAGGGAGCAAATAAAAGTGAAGAAAATGATAGCGAAATCGTAGTTTTACCAAACCCCTCACCCTTATAGATATAGAGAAACAAAAGAAGCAGAACCGTCGCACAGGAGTAAAGATGGAATTGAAAGTAATTTTGAAAGCGTGTTATCAAAAGGATCACGTTAACATGGGAATCGAGAAAGAAAAAAAAACTGATTCCGAAAAAGATATTACAAATGACAAAAGGTGCTCGGGAACTAGAACAGCTGACCAGCATTGCCAACCAAGCCTACCTGACTGAACCGGTCCTCATGACCTGAAGCCAAACAAGCTCGGCTAACCGAGCCAGAAAGTAGCCGAGCGATAGACTCGTACATGTAAAATACCAAGAATACCATGTACAACCCCCTTTAAAGTAGTGACAAAAATGTAACATCAACATATTGTATTTTCTCCCACATAAATAGAAGATCAATTATTGAACAAGACACGATATATTACTGTTCACTCCTCTCTATGTGACTCTCATAACTTGTGTTTCATTCCTTGGGTGTGATTCATGGACAAATCAGGATTAAACAGTTGAAGACACATCAACAGGCATTCTACTGGAAGAGATGAATCAACATAAAAGCAAATAAGTCAAACGATATCAAAATGAATATTACTTTTTATCTATAGTGGCATTTTGCTTCTTCTAAATTAGTTATTGATACTTGTTAATTATTTGATCCTAATTTACATGTTCCTTTACAAATTAGTTATATTATTGTGAAGTTATATGTTTTCCAACCAGATAAACCATTACGTATTATTTAAAGATATGCACATTTTGACATATGGATTCCAACCCTTATGATACACTGATTTGTTATATTTTGACTAGCATGCATATTATTTTCATTTTTATGTTATTATTATTTAAAAATATATGTATTTATTAGTTGGTTGAAACTAATTATGTTTTAAACTAATATTTTTCATGTTAATCTTGGATTAAAAAATGAGTTAAACGGAAAAAATTTATATAGGCAATGACTAACATATGATAAATTTATTTTTTAAAATTTTATTATTTTTATTAGTAGCTCTTTTGATATACTTCAATAATTACTTTTATTAATTAGTGATAGAACTTTAATTTTTATCGTCAGATCATCTATTCCCATCTTGAAAATTTTAAGCCCCCAGGCCAAGTCATGGCAACATTTTTATCACAAAACATCTTCATGGATTTCTCAGTTGACATTATTAACTCTCCAAGTAGCTTAAGTAGCAACATGCCTTCACCATATGCTAGGGTATATAGTTCTAATTTTAGCTACTACATAGCCTATTCCTCCAAATGATTGTTTGTAGCTCCATTGATTCTAAGCTTACTAAACCCTACAGAAAATTAGGTAAATAGCTAATTTAAAATTTTTTTACTTACATTCTTTAGTTTAAACAAAAATAAACAAAGTAAGCAAACCCATTTTAGAAAACTAACAAGGCGTGATGAATCTGAATCCAGTAGCATTGGAGATGCTTTCGTTTTTATTATTATTATTATTATTTTAACTAAAATCATGATATTTGTTTGCAGCTCAAAAATAGTCTCGACTTCTCCGAACAAACAAATAGAATAACTACTGCAGCAGTTTACCTCAGGCTTCTTGCCAATCAGCTCATCCGCCAGCCTGAGACACTGATTAACATCCAAAGTCCCAACAACAACGCAGTCTTTTCCATCAATAGAGAACTGAATTTTCTAAAACAGTAAATGAGATTCTAACCCAAGATAATAATATAAGGTTTCAAAATTAAGAAAAAGCTGCAGTAACACCTCAAAAGCGCAGACATTATCTTAGAAAACACAGTATTCTGCATGTCCAAGAATATAATATAATTCCAATCTTGATTTTTACATGAGGAAGTTCGGTAGCTGAGAGATAAAAAAAGAAACAATGGTATAAAAATAGCATGCCTATACTAGAAAACATAGAGAGAACAAATCTAAATCATTATTTTATTAAATATAATGAATGGATATCTATTGATGAGCATATAATTGGAAAATAAAGAAAATAGAAATGATCCTTGGTATCTTTGATTAAGGTAAAAAAGAGAATATAAAATTAAAGAAATAAAACAATATGCAAGCAACATATTTAAAAGAACAGCATGTTGACAGTAATCAGGATTGAAGGATCCAACATAAGAGAAATAAAAATACCAGCACTGAAAAAATAATTATCAATCTAAGAGACTATTGTTGACCTCGTTTTTGTCGAGGTTTAGCTTTCCTCCTAGGATTTAAGGTTCTAGCTTTAGGAGCTTCCCCGACGATCTTAGATTCCTAGCACTGGGCCCACCTCGCTTTAGAATGATCGAAACCACTTCGACACTCTTTTAGAGTCCGGACGAAGTTCTCGACCTCTAGCTCACGGCGAGTAGGTTGGAATTAGCGTTAGGACTCCAAATTGAGTTCTATAGGACCACCTGGACCTTAGGGTAGCCTCGTGCACATTTTCTGCACTACCGAGCACAAATTCCTCGGCCACGGCCTCGACGTCTTCAAATTATTCTCGACGGATCGAGATCGGAAGTCGAATGCGGGAATGAGCGACATCGAAGTCGGAATTTCGGCGAGATCGAATTTGACGCACTTTCGACTCGGCCGGTGACGAGGTTCTCCGAACGGCCTCGGATCGCGAAACGGAGCTGCGTCGTTGCGTCCGGAACGTCGAATTTCTTAGGAAAAGACGTATAACTTGTCGTGTTTGGAGCGCGGACCCGCGACGTAAAATTTGCCGTCCTTTTTATTAAAATAAATTCTATTTTCCTATTTTAACCCCCATTTTAAACCCTAAAACCCTCTCTCTCACCCGGGGGGCCTTGCCTTTTCTCTTTTCCTCTCGAGCCCGAGCCTTCTTTTCTGGTTCCTGCACGAGCTTCGACGATGGTCCCTGTACTCTCGCCACTTTCCACGGCATCCCGCTCGTGGCGAGCCCCTTCGGCCTTCCCGGCCTCCATTGTCGCCCTTTTCGGCGACTTTGTCGCCACTCTCTCCCTCTCCTCTTTCTCTGCCGAGACGCCTGGAGTAAGTGGGACGGCTTCTTCTTCCTCTTCTCCTCGAGGCCGGCTATAAGAACCTCATTTTGAGAGGGTGCTAGAGCTGGCGATTTTGGTGAAGTTGTTTAGGTTGGATAGTTTTGAGTGGGACTGCTATTACTTTCCTCTCCTCCTCCCTCTCCTTTTTCTACGCTACTCGCAGTTCTTCTCGAGTTAGTCTGCTCGGTTTCGAGCTTGAGTTCGTCTTTGTTTGGTTTCGTTGTTGAGTCGTAGTGTGGGTTGCTTAATCTCTCACTAAGGTATGAGCTCCCCTAATTTCAGCATTTATGTTTGATGATATTCATGCCTCGCTTTTAGGTTAGGTGAAAATTTTATGGTTGGAAACAACGTGATGTGGCTCTCCCTTTGCTTTATTCATTCTAGCTTGATGTGAAATATGGAGAGCTTGTTTAAAAGTACATGCATGTGGAGCTTGTCTTTTGCTCCTTTTGATTCTTCTTTATTAGGAGCATGCTTAAGGAAAGTTTGAGTTGATCTAATAGAGCTTTATGCTTACTTTTGTTCGAAATACACCTATGCTCTACACTTTGATATGTTGGATGAATGGAAATGCTTGTTTAAGCTTCAGTGTTTAAGTATATTCTAAGTCTTATTTTGGCTCGTAGTGAGCTCGATTGAAAGTAAATTTTATTTCATATTAAAAGGGAGCTTTGGGAGGCTGTTTTGGGGGGTTTTGTTTCTCAGTTTTGGCTCCTGTTGTTTCTCGGTTTGCCCCTGTGGATGGGCTGATTTGCTTTATTTTGCGGTTTTCTGGATTTTAAATTCGCTTTGAGCCCCATTTTGGCTCGGTTGTGGTCGAAACTCGCTATACTCTCGATTTTATGCTCGATTTAGGATTTGGTTTTAGCCTTATATGGCTCGGCTCCTGTTAGTTTTGTTGTTTGGTTTTCTTTCTCTGTTTGATCAAGGTTGGACTTGTTCCCTAATTTGGTTATGGCTCGGGTTAGCTCTTTTAGCATCTTCTAGCTTTAGCTGCATGTTGGGTGACTGTTATGATTTAAGGTTGGGCCCGTTGTAGCCTTGTCATGGCCGGATTTTGATTCTTTTGAAATTGCTGGAATGAGCCCTGCGGATTTTTCTTGATTGTGGGTTGTTTTGTGTCCTACTGCTGCTCGGTTTTGATCCTTGGAGCTCCCTTGAGTCGACCTGATGTTGGGGGGTTGTTCTAGCTTGAGATTGGGCTATTTCTTTAAACCTTGTAGAATGCTCGGGTATGAGTCCAGCTTTGTATTTATTGAGGTTTGCTGGGCTGTATTTGGGGTTGAATTGCTCGGCTACCTAGTGAGTTTAATCTTGAGCATTTGTGGTGAGCTAGACTTGATGTAATTGGCTCCCTAGTCCTAGCCGTGAGCTTCTTTATGGAAATTTGGAATTTTGTGGGGGCTTTACCTCTTATGATTTCCATTCTTTTTGTGATTTTTGGCCGTGGGTTTTCAGCTTGGTGTTTGTCTTGGTCGAGAGCCTCAATGTGTGTGGTGATGCTTCTTCTTTCTTACTCCTTGCTAAACTTGCACATGAAATTGGGTGGGATGGGTTTGAGGTTGCCCTCCATTTGCTCCAATTAAGATTTTTGAAAGTTAATATCAAAAGTTTGATGTGTGAACATGAGTTGTGGCAACTATTGGATAAATTGATGTTTTTATATTTGTGGCCTTAGTTTCAACACTTGCTTAAGGCCCATTTTTGTGGTATGAATTGAAGTTGGATTTTGATTTAAAGTGGCAAGGTCTTGGGGGTTTTGGGGTAGCACTCATAGTTTAGTAGTCGAGTGTCTAGGACCGAGCGATGGCTTTCTCTTCTTTCTTTTGCTTATGATTTTACGGTTATTCGGGAAAAGGGAGTGCGTTCCAGGAGTCCAGTCGCTATCCTCTCCGAGAGTGTCGAGGTGCCTTTAGTCCTTTTACGGGACATGTGAGGTCGGTCGGGAGTCCAGGTGAGCTTACGTGTTTTCGATTATTGGAAATCGACTCACTTCTTTCGAAATTGTGTCAGTGAGCCGCTTCCGTCCTCCTTCCTTGACCTCTCGTCACTAGTTTTCGCGCTTGTTCTCGGCTCAAGCACACGCCTACGGGGGACGTGTAGGTGTGCATATATACCTCCTCGGGTTATATGTGGGGCCATCAGCAGGTCGTAAGTGCGGTGAGGACATTGATGAGACGCTAAAACGAGAAAAATTACGAGAATCATAGAATGGGCCGCCGACTCGGAGACTGCAGCAGAGAGTAGAGCGGGAATCGCGGAACCGTTCGGCCGTCATCGGGGTTTCTACTACCAGACGAGTCTAATGTTCGTAGACACAATCACTGTAGGATAAGTCAACTCGTGATCGAAATGTTTTAAAACAAAAAAATACATATGTTTAAAAAATATAAAATTACCTCCATTCTTCTGTACACTCTTTACTCTGATCTTCAACTTGCATGAAAACCAAAAATGAAATGTGAAGATTTATAAAGGTTCACGGTTGATTATTCGAGTCGGATTAGATCGCTCTCGCGAGAAAGTCGGCCTACAGTAGTCGGCACTCAGTCCGGACATTAGCACGGCTCGAGTCCGAAACACCACCGTGCTTACGGGTCTTTCTTCCAGGAGGCCCATGGCTTTCTTATAGTTCGCCATGAGTTTAGCGGTCGTTCGTGGGTTTCTCGCAGTGCTTTTTGCGGTTTTCTACGAGTTTATTTTGTTTCGTTTGTGGCTTTTCTCGGAGTTTTCTACGGACGTTTCTTTCTTCTTTCCGACTTTCTTGGCTTTCTTCGTGATTTTCATCAGCTTCTCGCCGTTTTCCTTCGTTTTTCTTGTTGAGTTTTCGGACTTTACTTTTCTTGTCTGTCACACTATATGCCTTGTTCAGTAGGTTGCTTTCACTTACTACTTCTACTCTCGTCTTCTTTTAGTGACTAATAAATCTGCTTAGTGAAATAAGAAAAATATAAAAATAATAACGATAAATGTGCATAGTAGTATGTGGGGATAAACGAAAGCATACTGGTACTTCACGTGATGATCTTTACTTTCCTTCTTGTTATCACTAGCTCGCATATTTTACTTTTCAAGACATACTCTCTGTTTAGTCCAGTACATTTGGTTTCGATCTGTCATCTGCTAAGCGTGTTTTACACTTCGTATCTTTCTCCCTGCTCGAGACGTGTTTACCTATTATAGCGTGTTACTTGCTTGCATAGCTAAGACGTGCTCCTGTTTGCTTCTTTTTTTCTTTACTACGTATGCAGATCTACACTTACTGCTACGATAAAAATAATAAACGACTTGCATGCTCACTTTAACTTAAGACCTTTAATCTAAACTGCGATCCTTGCTTACTGACGTGGAGACTTGGAGCACGATGGCAAGTACGGCCATCTTCTTCAATAAAACCCGTGTCGACATCAATGAAACTCCATGCTTAAGCTTAAATAACAAGCTTCTGGGACTTCGAAGTGAGTCCGCCTAGTGCGACATAAACCCTCACCTTTCTTTTAGGCGCTTTCTGCAGCCTCCCTGTGCGATATATGCCACTAACTCGGCTTAGGTTCAGGGGTTGTCGTCCGATACGACGTAGCACTCATATCTTTCGAGTAGTTCGCATAATCGGACGTTATGCGAACGTAATTCTATAATTAATTTGCGAGATTGAAATTAAAATAAATCACTCTCCAAAATTCAAAACCCAGCCATAGGATAGTTACGGGACGTCCTCCGAGGTCCTCCTCGAGATCCGTGACATCCCCTACCCTTCTTCTTTGACTCGAAATAAGCGTTACTCCTTCGCGCCTTTCACCTTATTGGATTCCTACTACTCTCGTTTCGTTGAAAACCCTACCTTTTGAATTCGTGAAGATAGAAGCCGCGATCTAAATCGAGAGTTCTCGCCAGTGACTTCGGTCGTTTGAGGGGTAATTAAGCTATGAGGAACTTGCCATAGGGAGTTTTAAAGGCCACGGATAATATAAGCACTTATTTAATTCTTTCGTATTAAATAGGGAATTTATCGATCACATAAGGTTCGTGAGCCAGGAACGGATGTCATGAATTTTGTGGTTTATTTGATCGAGCGATATTGTCGAGTAGGGTGTCATTCTTCGGAATAAATGCGTTACTCGTGATATTACGCTCGTTCATCCAAACTACTTAACGAATGAGATCCGTCCTTTCTCATTCTAATATTTTAAAATTTAAAAAAAATCTTATTTTCAAAACTAATATACATATATCCATTAAATTAAATCTAAAAAAAAAAGAGAGACGCATCGCAGCTCTTAAGCGGCCGACAACTATATGCGTGTATGGACTTTTTTATTTGTGCATTGTGCACTCAACGATCGCTTTTTCTCGTAAGAAAGGATCAATTTATGCTATATTAGATTCATTCTTATAAGCAATAACATATTCATTTCTTTTCTTAAATAAAATATTAACAATAACTAACTCATAAACTAAAGCAAAATCTAATATGATTTTATCTTCTTTATTAATCAAAAACCGTAGCCACTATGAATATTTCAAAAATCTTCTACCACTCTACCAATATGTTCATTTAAATCTCCTCCAATAAAAATTCTTTCTTCAAGAGGTATCATTTGTATTAATTCTTCTATGTTATTCCAAAATTTTTCTTTTGAACCTATATCTAAACCTACTTAAGGAGCATAAGCACTTGTAACATTAAAAATCTTAGTATCAACAACAATCTCACGGCTATAACTTTATCTCTAATTCTATTAAATTATGCTTGAAATCATGCTTATAATTTTATAAATTAATTCTAAGTTTATTAACTCACCCGTCACGTCAATTTTCTATTGATTTTCTTCCAAGCCATGTAATCAGGATGTAACAAAAGTTTCTAATACATATTAGGGTTGGCTACCACATCACAAAATTTTGAGTAAACTGCTGGTTCATAGTAACATTAAGATGAATCTCGTGACAGAAGTATTCCAGTCTTACATTAACTACAACTGCTCGGCAAAGCAGCAAGTGGATCATTTTATTGATTAAAATAAAAATGTAGCATAGAATAATATTATCAAAAAAATGTTTCAAAACTCTAAAGTAGCATAGTAGCCATCTTCTTCTCTTTTATTAAAATTGCGCTTTTTAGTACAAACAAATAGTAATGTATTCCAAGTCATTAGTGGAATTCAGTAGCAATTATAATAAGGGCATGAAAAGTACATGTCATTAGGTTCCAGTTCTTTCTTCATGACGTAATTATTGTTGGTGTATGTTAAAAGTTTTGATTGTTTCCAACTGATTTTTAATTTATGCAATGAATTGCTTAGAAGTAAGATGCTAGTTATATCAAAATCAAAAGCACAAAAAAAAATAATACCGAACTAAAGCAAATATTCTCATCCGAAATAGATAATAAACCAAAAGAAAATTCTATATACCTTGCATGAAGAGCATAAATCAGCAAACAATCTCAATGAAGTCGACGATGGTAACGTAGCATTTATACAGCTGACCCTTTTAAATCCTATCTTCTTACCAGCAACCCGCTCTTTCAAAGCTTCGTACTCTAGCTCTGTTAGATACTTTTTATAATCCTAACAAAACTTGTTAAAAGGAAAACACAATCAATTCCAAAAAGAAAAAACAATAAGCCTATAATTGTACAGTAGGCATAATTCAGTAAAGAGACAGAATCAATGGTTACCAAGAAAACTGATGGAAAGGGGAAACACGTTTAGAGCCTTATAAAGATTGAAGAACGCTTAAAAGCACCCAAAAAAAAACATACTTGTTGTAGAAGGCTCTATAAAACCAAGCCTAGTTGGCCCAAACAAGCTCAAACACGATGACCTAACTTAAATGTTAGGCAATTAAGCTAATGGGCTATAGTCACAATGGCAAAACCATAAATTTTTTCAAGCAAAGGCACATATTGATCATTTTAAAAATTTTCCCAATTTTTTTATTTGGCACTGAAATCGACATTGACAGATTTCAAAACTTTTTGTATAAATTTGTTAAAATAAAAAAATAAAATATATGAAGATTAAAAAAAATATATTTTGTAATGCATAATCTTCATATTTTGAAATTTTTGGATGATTATCTTATTATTAGTACAATCTATTATTATCTCAATATAAATAACACTAAAATGTTATCAATATATATATATATATATATATATATATATATATATATATATATATATATATACATTTTAAGTATTAAATATATATAAATACACAAGAATGCGAAAAGAACGTATCCGCGAAAGGGTTGGTGTAGCTCTAGTAACAGATAGAATTAGAGACAGTTGTCATGAATGGGTCACATTAAACATCGACTATATGATGATCTAGTTAGGAGAATAGATTCTTGAGATTTGACTTATGTTAAGAAAGGTAGAGTTAGACCTAAAAAGAATTGGGCATGTTGTATAAAAAATTATCAAAATTTATCAGAATTAAATGAAAATATGACACTCAGTAGGACACAATGGAGAAAAAGAATTCATGTATCCAACCCCATTTAGTTGGATAAAAGCTTATTTTTGTTGTTGCACACAAGAATTATGTGTTATGTAAACCCTTCAAAATATAACTTATGCTTTAAAAGTAGTGTATCACAAAATTATTTTCAAATTTGAAATGGGAGAACATTAAAATTTTAATCCAGCTATAAAAAAATAACACGGTGTTCCATTTTTTAAAGGAAAAAAAGGTTTAAAATTTTTTAAAATAAATATTCAAATTTTAATTGATTAAAATGAGTAATTTTTTAAACTAAAATGTTAAATTGTATTTAAGTTAAATAAAAATAGGCCATTAAAAACAAAAATTTTTGTGTCAATAAAATTTAAAACCTATTTTTAATTAAAGTTTTGAAGTTGAATTAGCTCACATATGGAACAATTTAAGAGTAAATATTTTAAAAATTATTATTTAGTTAGTCTTCGAAGGATAGCCTTCTTGAATCTGCCAGTGTTTCTCCAAGCCCCGTCCTTGAAAAACTCATCAAAGAGTTAGATTGGATCATGTTCCAGGAAGTTGCATGGAACCATATTACAAGTCACACGAAAGAAAGATAAATAAATAAATAAATAAGGCTACAAACATGAGAAGGCACCACCTAACCAAAGAATAATACCTCAATGAGCAAGCCAAAACCAAGAGCCCAACTACTTCTCTGGACAAGGAGTAACCAGCTACCATATTTCATTATTTATTACTTGAGTGTTGATTAATGGAAGTTGTTTCCCTCTTTGAATATTTTATTATTATTTATTGTGCTTAAAAATAATAATTATCCTAGTTCCTAGATTAGAGTAGTTGGCGGTTAACAACCTCTTAAATTATTATCATCTCTTAAATTTATAAATGTATGCTCTTATGAGTTTTAATTTCATTGCAAAGTAGAAATTAATTTTGGGCTCTTCCACTTCCCACTCTCTTTGGGTTCTTAATTGTCTTTTCACTTTTAATTAGACTAACTCTCTCTACCTCTAGCCATGGACCTAAAGAAGCTTGAATGATCAAGCAAGCAAAGGTTGAATGAAACGAAGAAAACATAAACATGGTAATCAACATTAGAACCTAAACATAAGCCCTCCTATTCTCTTCCCAAAAATCTCACCAACAAAATTTTATAATGCCTTAATTGAACCACTCAAAAAGTGGTTACCTGAGTAATAAAGCTTTGAAAATGCCAATCTAACTCAACTATACAGAATCTTAAGCCTACATATCCTAAATTATCCAACCCAGGTGCTTATTTTCTCTTTATCTCCTCGTCCAAATCCTAAGTGAGATAATTCTTAATTTTTTTAAAGTTTTTATATCATACCCCCTAGTGCGATTCCAATTTATCATGATCAAATTTTGATGCTAAAAGCAATACATGAGCCTATAAATAACAAACATAAGGAAACTCCTATAGCAAACTAAGAAAACTTGGCAGGATGAATTGGAAACATAAAGGAAGACCATGCCAACCATAAGAATCAATTTACCATGTTCATGTAAAGTCATGCACCCCTTGTTGCCTCCATTATAGCAAAACCTACAGAGTAACAACTATTTAATATCACAAAAGAAAGATTATATGCACAACTGAAAAAAAAGGGTGATTTAGGTTGCTAAATTTACTTGATAAATTCTTAACAAACAATTCACAAACTCAATCCAAATAAGCAATAAAATATTGAAATTAACTCTGTTTGGGGCAGCTCTTTCGCTATGGCGGCGTTTTTAAAACGTCAGGATTGTGTTTGTTTCGTGCGTTTCATTTGCTTGTCGCAAAAAGCGGATCAAGTTTTTCAATAAACGCGGCCGCGGGAGAGCCCCCACGGCCCGCGTTATTCTTTCGGCTTTTACCTGCTTGCCCCCCTAAAGCTCTGCTTCGCGAAAGAGTTGCAATCTCCCATTTCCCCACGATGAGATTGCAAGTAGAAGAGGCTTGCACATGAGTTATCGCAGCTCTCCTTCGTCAATAAGCAAAGATCTCCTTGACTCTTCTTCTTCGTAGCACGAAAAAAAGAGTTTCATACCGACGTAAAGGCAACAGTGAGGTCGTGGTGTACAGAGACCCAGAAACTCTTCCTTCCAAAGCTCCTACCCGAAACCATCGAGGAAGTTAACACCCAAATGTATCTGCCTTCCTCCCACATGCACGCATCAACTTCTCTGGATCCCATCGGTCCATCTTCCAATGGAATCATCGAATCTTGGATCCAAGGCAAACAGAGGAGAAATGGTTTTAAGAGAATTTGAAGTTTTCATTTCTTTGTTATTTCTTAGGTTGAAAATGTTAGCCAAAATTAATTATAATTAAGTTCATAAGTTATCTCTATTTAAATATTATTATAATAATAGTTTAATAGCAGAAGTAATAATCATAAAAATAAATGTTAATTACACAAAATTTAATTTCATAACTATTTATATTTTTCAAATTATAATTGTGTAGGATCACTCTTTCTACCGTTAAATTTGTAGAAAAATCACATTTTCCGCCTTGAGGTAAGTAACTACTGTTTATTGGAGGATAAACGTACCCTTCCTAATTAGGCTATTATTCCTTATTAATTATAGTAAATTCATAGTTATTCTATAGAATTGTCAATCATGCTCTTGTTATGTCAATTTGTAATTGTTATAAGCTTAAGTGAGGCGTATTTTTTTGTATTATTATATAGTTTTTTGCTTCTAAACTATCAATTATATAAATGTATGATGATTCGTAGGAATAAAGATCACTTAGCACGTAAGCGAAAATGGTCATTAATCTAGAAAAAACTGCAAATCAGTTGTTGTCCAAACACACAAACCAAATAGTCAATCAGCTTATCCAGAGAAGCTCTTGATCAGCAGCTTATCTGGATCAAATGTTTATCAGCAGATTATTGATAAGCTGCAGCTGCCCCAAAACAGACTCGAAATTCTAAAAACAGCTGGTCCAACTCAAATCTGCCCTACATCTACTCTCAAAGCTCTATTACTTTCTTGGGTTCCAATAGATTGAACTGGTGTAGAAAACTTAGCACAAGCACATAAGGAGACTCCCAATTCCCGTTTTCTCAAAATGAGAAAAAGATCTCCATATAACCTTATATAATGAAATTCTATAAGGCTTAGAGAAAGAGCAAGGAAGATGACTTAAATAAAATACGAATGGGAAGGAAATTTTAATGAAAACTGCCTTAAAAATAATGACACATGCAATATTTATATATTATAATTAGCTGACTGAGACATGTACCAAAATAAAAAGAGTTTACAAGTAATAACATATCAGGTTTACGCCAAAAATGTGTCTACATGAATCTCAAGACAATTTAATGTACTAGATCAAAATATATATATATATATATAAAGAATATCCCCACGATAAAAAACTATTATGTCTCATGAATCAGACTGGTCGAAGGCCACTCAACCGACTGATATCCAGTCCAACCGATCGAAAGGCTGTTGACTGACCGACCGACTGAAGGTCACTGAGACGGCCAAAGGTCTCCCAAGCTAACAAGAGACAGGCATCCACGTCGATCACTCTCAAGGAAATGACCGGGCAAAGGTCTACCACCTACAACAATCTAGCAAGTATCAACCCAAAGCTCTCTCAACGGCTCCCCCAAAAATTCATCAAAAGATCGCCAAGGAATAATAATAAGGCAAACCAACCGGCCGCCCGAAAGCCAACCGACGACCCCACTCATGAAACAATCGACTTCACGGAATGAAAATTGAACTGTGTCCAACGAAAGCCAACCGAAACAAGCTCAGTCCGCTGACCCAAAGACCTGCCCAACAAAAGGTCCATGCATGCAAAAAAAGCAGAATACCATATACAACCCCTCTAAAGCGAGGGTAAAACATGTAATTTGACATTGTCATTCTATCTCGTGTAAATAGGGGGACCATTAAGTGTATTAGTTGGGCTGTTAACGATCCGGTTTCTAGCCAAGTTGAAGTCGACTCAAAATCGGCTTAAAAAAAGTCAATCCAAAATTTTGGCTTTTTATTTCGATCTGAGCCAAAATTCGAATTAATTATTGAGCAATTAATGTTCTTCGAGCTAAATTCACTAAATTCATAGACCTAACCATGAGTAGGATTGTTAACGATTTGATTTAAAGGTGAGTTGGGGCTGACTCAAAATCGTCTGGAAAAAAATTTGATCAAAAATTTTTGGCTTGTAGCTCAGCTCATTTATTTTGATCATATCCAAAATTTGAATCAATTTTTGAGCGATTAACGATCTTCGAGTTAAATTCACAGCCCTATGTATTAGAGGCTTTTGGCTCCTCTCTAGACCCTTCTTCTATAGGGAATCTCTCTCTCATTCCCCTTGTAATCTCTAAGTTCAATATATAAAAATGGGTCATAAGAGCCAAGGAATACTCCAATTTGCAAGACAAATCATTGTGCAGTCTCCCCTTTCTCTCTCCTCCATCTCTCTCCGTCTCTCATTTCTGGTTCCTGTCGCTCTATTCCTTGGGCATGCCTCACAGGACATATTCAGATTCAACACTAGGGGTCTAGGATTTTAGCCTCTCATAAGGCATGTATTATGGCATTTTAAATTAGTTATTAGAAAAGGATTTAATAAAATGTTAATATATTAACCAAATCATTACAAAAAAGGGTTCAAACAATACTAAATGCACAATTCATTTTTTCAATGTTTGCCAATTACACGCGAGCTTAAGAATGAAATCATGTGCGTCTTCGTGAATGAACCATGTGACTGAAAATAAAGATAAAATGATTACCATTTAAAAATCAACTGACGTGATTCTTTCATGAGAAAGCGATATAAATAAAATCAGATGAAATAGATACATGCAAAAGGATGTCAGATAATGAAATAAAATAAAGGGAAAATTCATTCTAATGTGACTGTTATTCCTGCAAACCAAACAAAGACAAAAAATTACATTTCTGTTTGATTTCTCTTAAATCAAACAAGTGATTCAAAAGGAATTTTAATCAATTCCTTAACAATTTCCAGTTCCAATTCCTTTTCATCCTCCCCGTTGCAGAACTCAAGTTCACACATAAAATCCATCTGCACGCAAACTTAAAAACTCGAAAAAAAATCTCAAAACCGGTAGACCCAAGGAAAATAAGCTATATCCCAACTAAAATCGGCTAACCTCGGCTCCACAGGACTGGTTGAAATCGTAAAAAGTGCGAATGCGGAGTCGAACGGCGGCGTGAAGTTCTTCATCTAAGAGGCACTCATTCACGGAAGACAAGCTTAAGTCAACTCCAATGGACGCTTGTTCACGGATTTTGTAAGCAGCAAGCCGCCGCCTGAGTGTCCTGAGCGAATAGGGCTGCTGGCTTGAAGATGATACGTTAGAAACAAATACGATGCGATTAGAAGTAAGGTTAGGGTTCGCGAGCAAGACTCCATGAGAGGTCGAGCTGGAAATGGATACGGAGAGGCGATGGGATGGTGAGGGTAAGGCCATCAGCGCCCTTCTGGATATTTTGATCTCAGTCTAGCATGGGGTGTTTGGCTGCTTAGATTTAGTCCCATAAATTCATATTTATTAAATTCAAATAATATAAATTTAGAATAATATTTAATTCAATTTAAGATTAATTTTATTAAATTCTTCCTAGGTTAAATACATTAACTCCCTTTAAAAATAAAATTTAAAAAATTTATATCTAAATTAAATAAATTAAGGAATGGAAGAGAAATTAAATTTAGTGAAATAGGGATTTAATTTGTTCAATTTTTTTTATTAGATTAGATTTATGTTAAATAGTACGTAAATACTGCTCAAATCCAACTACCAAACATCGCCTAAATTGATTTATTTCAGTCAATGCTATAAGTTGTATCGCGGCAGCTAAAGTGTGCCGCGAAGAGGGCAGGTCAACATTCGGAAATTAGAAGTCAAGGATTTGGAGGGACATTGGGCAATTACTGATTGGTTAGAAGTTATAGTTAGTTTGTTTGTGAGTTACAGTGACTCGAGAACGGGTGGTTGTTGGCCGAAGTGGGTACGGAACCGCCCTTTCCTATAAGTGCGGTGGGGAGTGAAATTTTTTAAGATGTACATATATATCACTCACTTCTTATCTATTTATTTATCTAACATTTTAACTTTGAATTTTATATACATGTCACCTTTCACATGCATTAAAAAGGTGTATTTCACTTTTTTTTAAGTTAAAATGATGGTATTTTTTAGATTATACGGAAGTTTTAGTGTTATAAGTATAAAAATTAAAGTTTAGACATTAGATATATAATTACATAAGAATTGGGTGGAATGTATGTAACTGTCCCTTTCTAAAATTGTAAATTTTGAAAACTTGAAAGAACAGTATTTTGAAATGTTCTTCTTAGAAGATTATATATTGAAGTAGCAATTAAATGATACATTGTAGCAAAATAATTTAAAGAAAAAGAAAGGTAATTTTTATGGGTACATGTCAATAATTTATAAATTCATTGGACTTGTTGATGCCTCAAAAATTTTGGAGGTTAAGGACCATGGTCTAATGGGCTAATTAAGGTTAAACTTATTGAGCTATGTAGTAGACTTTAACATATAATTTATGACACCATCTTTGTCTTTCCTTTTAAATTAGTCTCAATAAGTTAGAGAGAGTCAAATAAAGCTATATAGAAGTTTGGTATAACTTGATTTGACCCATTAACCAAACCAAATCCTAATGGGCATCTTTGATCTTATATGACCATTTTTATATAATTATTCAGCTTCATTTTTCTTAATGCTACGAAAAATTAATAGTTCGCTGTTTAGGATTCATAGAACCAGTTTTACTAAAGTAATTAAATCAAGTCTACCATTAAATATTTATTCAATCAATCAAACATATATTATGTGACCTTACTTAACTCATGATTAAGCCCAATTACACTGATTCATTTGACTTCAAATGGTTCTTATAGATCAAATTGGTCAATTAGGTCAAATTAATTATAAGCAAAACTCACTCATTATAGATGATTTAAGTTCAATTGTTTGTCGGTTATGTGAATTGACGCTAACTGACTCAACTAATATGACATCGTTAACCTCATTTTTTTGTCACATGGGACTCACACGGACATCACCTCATCATCCGATATAGCAAAATAGGACAAAAGAGCACCCTGCCCATTTTTGGCCCGGCATGGCCACACTAGGTCTGTGCTTGACCATGCCCCAAAATACCTCATGTGATCACACCTAGCCTAAGCGTTACCACGCCCCAAAGTACCTCAGCGTGGTCACGCCAAGCTTGGGCGTGACCACATCCAGGCAAGCCAAGTCAGTGATCTATGGCCTTTGTCCACGAATCAGGTCGCGACTCGTTATACCTTATTGTCGGCGGTGATCCGTGGCTCACTAATCATCAGGCTAATCTCCGACATCGGCTCCCCGCCTCATTCGATGACTCCAAAGGGATCTGTCACTGCCTTCCACACCTATAAAAGGGTACTACAACAGATGGAATGGGACGATTCGAGCACTACTAGCGAAGGAAGAAGAAGTGTAGAGGGAGAAGAGTAAGGGAAGCAATTCTCTGGCAAGCCTCCTCCTCCTTCAGTCAGCCTTTCCTTTATTTAAGCATTTCTATTTAAAAGTCTTAAAACTTGGTCAATCAACTCAAAGGCCTTGGATTAAGCTTAGGTTTGGGCTTGACTTGGGCTGAACAGAACCCAACATAACCCAAACTTACTTAACAAACCTAACCTTAGCCCGAACCTAAACCGAACTCTAGACCTAACTCAACCTAGGTCAAGCCCAAACCTAACCCAACCTACATCTAACCAAAATATGATCCAAACCCTAAACCTGACCCAGGTCTAACCTGACCCAGATTCGACCCAACCCAAACCTAACGCAAACCAAACCCATCCCGGGTAGCTTAACCCTGGTCAAACCCAACAAAACCAAACCCATCCTAGGTCAACCCATCTTACCCATTGTCAGACACAAATCAAACCTAAGCTAACCAGATTCAAACCCAACCCAAACCTGACCCAACCCAAGTCAACTCAGCTTAATCCGAGTCAAACCCAAATCAAAACTAAGTTAACTCGGGGCAACTCAACTTAACCAGGGTCAAACCCAAATCAAACCTAACCCAGGTCAACCTAGCTTAACCGAGTCAAACTCAAATCAAATTTAAGCTAATTCGGGTCAATCAGCTTAACCCAGGTAAAACCCAAGTCAAACCTAACCAAACTCGGGTTAACTCAACTTAACCCAGATCAAACCTAAATTAAATTTAAGCTAACCCGGATCAACCCAGCTTAACTCAGGTCAAACTCAAATTAGACCCGAGCTAACCCAGGGCAACCCAACTTCAACCCAAGATAAGCCAATTCAACTCAAGCCCAAACTCGTTGAACCACATCATACCTTAGCTCAATCCCCAGCTAACATAAGCTGAAAATTTAACTTACCTCAGCTCAGCCATAGCCTAAGTCTAATCTAAGGCTATGTGTTATGTTACATGTTTTATCTTATAGGTTGCATGTATCATTTAATGCTTTGTTCATGTCTTATTTCTTTCATGTTATTCATGTTCGAAGACCAAACAAAAAATAACAAAAATACATAAAACACAAATAATGATGAGAAGTGCTTAGTTTTCTCCGCAACCACTACAAATGAAAATTCAAATAAAACAAAACTCAAAACATAAAAAATCCCTGATTTCTCAACATGATTAACAAATCTAGGAATCAAACAAGACATGAATATAAATACTAAACTTTAAATGAACATCTAAAACACAACAAGATAAAAAAGAAGAACTAATCCTAGGGTAGATCTTTCATGAAACTTAGGTTAGCTAACTTAGACATCAAATGTAGGGCCATACATTTACCTCAGGTTAGTCTGAGTATAAAAGCTTAGGTCAGTCTAGGTACCCTAGTTAGTGCTAAGGACTATCCATGAGACTAAAGGGAATAACCTAGAATGAAGTAACTCATGGTTATTAACGAAGTTCTTTTAGACTGCTTCGAAACTACAAATCCTCCATGCTCCGGCATTTAAGGGGAATTCTTGGTTATGAGGCTGGTCATAATCGATGGATACCAACATTCCTGGGATGACGAAAAGTTATTAGTGTTCCCAAAATATAGGTTAGTCAGCCCCTGAAATTCCTTATAGAGTCTAAGGTTTCATTTTATATCTAGAAATATTTTCCTACCTTATTCTAACCTTAGCTTAGGATTCCTAGTCTCTCATGTTAGTCAAATCCAGAATCGCTAATATATCATTTGACTTCACCTATCCAATTCCAATTCATCAAATCTTTTCAAAATCCTATTCTATATCTCAAGCCTTTCTCATGACATGTCATCATTGAATTGTAAGTCATATCCTTTTGAAGCCAAAATCCTCCCAACTAGACCCCCTTCCAATCATGAAAGTTCGAAATCTAGCAATTTGACTTGTCATATTAATTGAGAGGTTTTTCTCAATTTTCATTGCTCTAAAGTTGTATTAACTATGAAGGCTTGCTTTGTAGGAATGAGACCCCAGAATAAAAAATAAGTCTTTCTTACAACCGTAAGGTAAGGGAAGAATTCTAGTTCCGTAGAAACCAAAATATTTCCCTTATCCGAGTGACTGAACCCATTCCAAGGTAATGTTTCTATCCCTTGGGATAATACATTATTCTTTGAATGTCTTGTTCGATCATTTAGATAGAATATCTTTTGAGATCAAAGGTGGCGCTTATAACCAATAAAATCCCCCACTAAGGTTTCTTCTGGTGACTCCATTGGGGACTCATTATCTTCTCCATCTTTTGTTATGAGTTTGGTTATCCATCCTTCCATCGAACTCTTTATAGGTCCATCAAACCTATATGAATCTTCAAGTCCTGTCATGTATCCTCAATCTTTATGTTTCTGACTGCTCATTTAAACCCTGTTTAATGAGTAGGTTTTTGAATATTCTCTGTCGAACATCTTTACGTGTGCTAACATGCCTTAGTTTTGTTTAGAGCCTCCTGTTTTCATTAATCAATTTTGGCTACATACTTTACTAATCTATGCTCAAAACAAATCTTTCAATATGAAATTCTTTAAGAATAAAAATTTTGAATAAAGTTCAAAATTTCAAACTAAAATTTAAAAATTCTTTAAGACTATGACTCTTTGAAGAAAAATGATGAAACTCAAAACTTTAATCTTAAAAATGAAAACATTTAAAAAATAAAGCATTTCATTGTTCACCTCATGAACTGGGTCCAATCTTAAATATCTTGATTCTCTTTCTAATAAATTTATTCTTGCATTTATTAACTTTCAGATATTCAGGTATAGACTTCCTATTAACATCCTTTTTTGTATCCCTATTGAAGGTCCCTAGAGAATACCTGAGAGAAGCAAACACAAAAGCTATGTCAGTGTTGTCCTTGGTGATGATATGAAACCACTTAACCCTTAAGTAAGAGAATGGAACATCATCATGTTTAAGACACCTATAAAGTTAAATTCCAAATCAATTGGTTATCGACATTCTACTTGTAATTCGTTTTACAAAGAAATGTCTTTAATATAATAAAATCTTTCATTTGAACCCAGTCAAGTTCAAACATTTTTAATGAATTTGTCACCAAACTTTGTTGAAACTTTATTAATTACAATATAATTGATGTTAGTGCTTAAGATTTTTATAAAGATAAGATTGTTGTTAAGTATTAATGCAATAAAATTATGTTCTTTAGTCTTTTGAACTTTATGATTATCTAAAGAATATTTCTTAAACATAAGGGTAACCACATAAATATCTAAGATGATGCTTGAAACCCCTCATTGTAGATGTCTGCAACGACTGTGAGTTATACCAAAGTCATTTCTCATTGGATACAACTCTCATAATTCCAATATCTTAAAAAAAGAAGCTTTAAGTACCACAAAGTTTGAATACACATGTCACAATTATTCTCTCGGTAGAGAATCATACAATTAAAAATTTATTATGACAGAGAGCATCTTATCATCTAAGTGGGAAGCTAAAACCGAAATATGGTTGTTGACTTTGATGGAAAACCTATAAATTTACAAAATAAGCTTGTAAAATGTTAAGATCAAACATAATGATTTAACTCATAAAACTGCGACAACATTTTCTAAAGAAATTATGGAAATCATATTCCTTTGATAAAAAAATAATATTATTACTTCCTTGTGATGACTGACCCATTTGCCCACTTTATATTCCTGTAAAAGCGGCTCTTCTAAGCTATTTTGAATTCATATGGAATTGAGCCTTTCATCCACATGTTAGGTTATATTGGAGTTTCTTGAACTTGAATAACATTTAGAAACAACTTTTGAAACCTGATGCACCAAAAATATATACTAATTTTGTTATATAATTTTACCCATTTTTGGTGATATTGCACTTTAAAGAAATGTATTTTTCATAATTTGTTGCAGGTATGATGATTTTAGGTGATTGGAGCAAAAAGAAGCAAAAATGAACGAATTTGGAGTGAAAAGGAGCAAAATGGGAGAAAACAGCTTATGGCGCTGCCAGCGCCAACTTCCAGAGTCCCTAGAATTAAATGGACGTTAAAGCACCGCCGGGGCCCTATGTCGGTGCAATTCAAAAAATGAAGAGTTTTGGCGACTTTTTGAAGTGGTGCTTAAGAAAACTCTTAGGAATTCATTTCTAACATATATGTAACTATTTTTGGATGAAATTTGAGAGGGGGAGAAGAGTGTAGTAGTAGAGAGAGTGTAAGTTTAGAGTTTAGGTTTGGAAGAGTGAGTGTAGAAGTGAAGATTTGAGAGGGATTCTTTTTTAAGGAGTGAAGGAGAATGAGTAAAGTGAGAGATTGCTTCTTCCTTTCCATTATAAAGAGGGAATTGAGTGTTGCAAAGAAGAGAGAAAATGATTCAAAGGAACTTCAAGGGATTTGTTTGGGGAAGAGAAAGAGATAAGTTGTATTTGCTATTGTGGTTTGTATGACTTTTCATTTATATATAAAATCCAAGTTTTATTGTGTCTTCTCTATGAATTCTGAGTAGTCTCCTTTGTCTTTCTTCTTACATAGAGATGTGATGATGTGATGATGTGGATTTGAAGTGCTTTTAAAGAATTGAAGAAATTGTGATGGTTTTTCATTTCAAACTTAATTTACTTTTCGATCTAGCCAATTGAATTGTTAAAATTTGTTGTTGTACATTAACTCTGAAAGGATTGAGTGTCCTTGTTAGCATCATTTTTTTATATTACATGTGTGGGATGTCCACTCGAGTGTACCAGGGTCGGACCTTATGCAAATGAGTTAACTCTGTAGCGCAAGACATCCATTCGGACCTTTCGGCGCATGTTGAGGGGCACGTAGCCAGGGTCATTATGTTAGGCTTTGGCTTTCGCTAGGAAAACGCCGGTCGACATTTCACATATCAGATGACTTTGGTCGGGTCGACAGGTGTTACTCGACGAGTCACGCAGGAAATTGGCTCAAATTATCCCATCCACCGGCGAGCTTGTTCAGATGAACCCAAATGACAAAATGTACCACATGAGTGTATCCGAGACATCGATATTACCTAGAGAGAATGTTTATTTTGCTGCGGCTTCACGGGCGGGGTAAAAATTGTGCAAATTATCGTTTTTAGCCTGATCATCGGAAAGTCACTCAAATGACTCCGGACGACAAAACGGATCACACGATTGTGTCCAGGAAGTCGATTTTACCTACGGAGGATGTTCATTTTGCTACGACATCGCGGCCGGGCTTAAAATATGCGAACTATTATTTTTTGGCCCAATTGCTCAAAAAGTGGCTCGAGCGGCCCCAAACGACCCCGGATGACGAAACGAACTGCGCCAGTGCGTCCGAAACATTGATTTTAGTTAAGAGGGGCATCCGCTTCGTTGCGAGGACGTGTACATGCTAAATATTCGCGGAGGATAATTATAATATTATTTTTATTATTATATAATATATATATTATATTATATATTATTAAAACCTACGCCTAACCTCTCTCCCCTCATCCATCGCACGCAACACTGTCCAGCAGGGAGGATTCGCGAACCCTAACCGTCACGCCCACTGTCGATATGCGCGCCCTGCTCTCCGGCTGGAGCTCTTCTTCGCCGGCCGTCCGCCGCCTCCAGCCGATAGTGTCCCGCCTCCAGCCGCCAGCCCCCTTCGCGAAAACCTAGCCGACCCACGCCTACGCCGTCGAACTCCTCACGTCCAGTGCTGGAGCCCCTCCTTGTCGGTGAAGTTCGACTTCGTCGGCTCCCCCCTGACTTGCACCGCCTCTCCAGCCGTAAGCCAAGCCGAGCCTCTCTTTTCCTCTCGGCCAAAGCTCGCGCTGCCTCACTCTCGGCAGGCGAAACCACCTGCGAGCTCGCCGGATCGCCTATCCTTTGAGCTGTTGATGGCCTCGCCGACCTCCTCTTGGCCGACGACCTCGCTGCCCCTCCCTTGCTGGAGCTCTGATCATTAGCAAGACGACGACGTCGCAACATTTTGGAGCCCGTCGAGCGACCCTTTTACAAAGGTATATGTATCGGTTGTATATTCATATAATGTGATGTTTATTTATTTTGGGTACTTTGCATACCTCACTCGATCCTACTTTCCATGTTTGTTGTTGAGAGATTCGCCGGAAAGTGGACCGAACACCGCCAGAGTTTGCCGGAAATGTGGGCTCTCCTTCAGCATAAAGAGAACACGTCTTCAACCGTCACTGTGGTGAGACTTTCTTTTTCCTTAGCTGGCCCTAGGTTTAGTTCAGTCTAGCCATATGGGTTCGATCGCCCACGTGGGGTGGAGGTGGCAGACGACATGTGTCGACTGGTCGAGCTGCCTATGTGATGGATCGTTGATTTACCTAGAGTGAGCTATAGGTTAGGAATCTTGTGTGTTGGCCAGTCCTTTTCGTAGCCTAGCAATTCCCTGTTTTTGAGCTTTAGATCTTAATCCTGCTAGGTCAGAATCCCAATTTCCCATAGTTTTGGCGCTCCTAATCTCCCTTGGAGGGATTTGTTGAGTTCGATCTTAGAGGATGGGAAAAGCTTTGTAGCTAGTCTGTTCTATAAGATCGGGGCGTTCGTAGAGCGGGAAAAGCTTTGTAGCTATTCCGCCCTACGAATGGTGGCAAGTTTCCCCTACAAGAAATCGGAGGGGGAAGCCCTCTACATAGCCCACCAAAACTGGAGGCGGCGATGCCTCACATCCAAGAGTGTCAACCTTAGGTTCCTATGTGAGGTCGTTAAGACGAGTTCGACACGTCCTCGAGCGTTGGGGTTGTGTTGCATGCGCATGGTCCACCTTGTTGCATTTTTCGCATGTGACCACTTTTTGCATCATTTTGCATGCTTGTATGCATGTGCATGTTGGTATGCTTGCATGTTGCATCATATCCTGTGTATGTTTACCTGCATAAGCACTATCACTTGTTCATGTTGCACATTTGCTCGGGCCGCTACCGCTACGGCATGCCCACCTCCGGGTCGCTGCCGCTATGGCATGCCCGCTCTTTCTGAGTCACTACCTTCACGGTATACTCATCCTCACCACTTTGGTGCATCCTCTTTGCATGTAACATCCTTGCATTCATTTGTTTGATGTGTGTTCGTCCTTTTGGGCTCTCTTTGTAATTGTTTTGTACTTCGGTCGAGCAGTCACAATGTGGGCTTCTTACATGATCGTTTGCTTACCCATACCTTGATGGCTTGTCCTACTCGTTAGGAGAGTGACCATGTGTCGGTCATGATGCCTTAACGAGCATTGCTTGCTGGGTTTATCCCAATGAGCAATATGAGTTAAGTCATTGGGATCAACACAAGTATGACTGTGCTAAGGATCCATTGGATCTAACTTGTGTCACCCCTTTTCGTGACGCCCTTTAGATCCTTCAGATCTTTAGGTTGGGACCGATATGGCGACCCCGTCAAAGACATACTATACCCAGACTTACCCCGCACTTAGGCATTAGGTTTGTGCACTCTTTGTCAGATGGTGTGCTAGGCTAGGACTTAGATTGCTAGGTAGTCTTTTTGATTCCTGGCTATTGTTCTTTGATGAATTGATTGCCCTAGCCAAGTATCTTTCTTTTGCACTTTGCCTGTGATGTGATTGCACGCTGCATATGTATGGTATTGTGTTAGGGCACTTTTCTGCAGGGAGCCATGTCTATTTATATGCACACACAGGTACCGCTATGGGGGGAGCAAGTGATGATTTCTAACAATTTGCTTACAGGTGCTATTTAGCTCCCCACTTATAAGGCATGACTCATTATACGTTATTTGCAAGTGAGCTTTACCGCTAACACTTGTTTTCATGCAGGATTGAGTCTTTTTCTTTTCCTTTAGACTTTTAGAGTCTAGGAGAGTCCTGTAGCAGAAATAAGATACGGGCATGGGTTCCAAGGAGTTTGTCATAGGAACCACGTGAAGGGGACCAGGAGCTGATGCTCGTGCCCCATATCTTAATTCTACATTTTCATATTGATGTATAGAATTAGGACCGGGCATGTATATGAGTAGTCCGGCCACTTTTACTGCTTTTCCTGGGATATGTTGCCGGTCTAGCGACATTTTGGCCTCCTTTATTTTATTATGGAGTGCTTTCTTTCTTGCTTTTATCGTATATTTGCATGCCTGTTTTCCTTGTTTCTTTCCGTGATTTGGGATTTCATGATATCATTTAGGCTTTTTAAGGACCCTAAAATTGTAAACTTTATATATTAAAAATCCTAATAAAATATTCAAGATAAATGAATTTTAGGATTAAAATATTCAAGATTTTAAAATATGCACTTTTACTTTCTTTCATAGCCTTCGGGCCGGATTTTAAATGGTTTGCATTACATGACTATCACTCAAGTTATACTTATAGGGCCTCCACATTACTTAAGGACCGCTCTAGATAACTGTATTCATATTTTCATGTCCCGAGGAGGAGTCCCCTGCTTCTCTAACCTGACTGGCTCAGCATGCCTTTATAGGTGGTTGTCTAGTGTGCCTAGGGTGTTAGAAGGCTCCCCGACCCAGACGGGGTGTAAGTCCTTTTGTTTGGAGCGTTTGCAGCTTTGTAGCGAACCTCCACTTCTCTTCCTTTCCTGAGGCATCCTTGCCACTTTGGCTGGTGTGAGACCCCCCTCTTGGAGCTCCAGCTTATAGTCATAGGAAAGAGTTTCTTTCCTTTGACCTTAGGGCTACCGAGGTCCCCATGGATAATGCAATTCTTGGATTGCTGACTAGGGATCTCAGGACGTGTTGGGTCGACTACCTTCACGATCGAGTATACTTAGGGTCCTACTGCTTGGGATGACGGGCCCGTGTACCCCTACTTGGCTACCTCTACACCTTTAGGATTACTCCTCCCTTCCTTTGACTACTCCTATTGAACCCTTTCGCACCTTGACTTCATTGATATCATTTTGAAGGCCTCATACCGATGAGCTGCCGCCTGTTTGGGATATGATGATTTGTCCTCTGCCCTTATGGCCTGGACGTGCTTTGACATGTTGGAATGCCCCCGTCAAGATGATTTAGGTTATTCTGTGGGTTCTATATGCCGATGAGCCGCGACCCCATTTGGGATGTGAGAGACTCACTCTCTGCCCGATGGCTTAGCGAGAGCTTTGAAGCATCGGGACTTTCCCATACGGAATAATCTTCCTTTGATTGCCTATACCCCAGGTCTATGATAATATAAAGTGAAACTCCTTTTATCGAGAGTATTCTTGGGTATCCCCCAAGATGTAATTAACCAGTAGAAATACGTTCCTCTGGGAGTGCTCTTGACCCCGGAACAGGTACATACACCTGACTCTCTGGTTATAGGTAGTCTACGTAGATACTTCTTTTGCGGATATTTGTTCAAGGTGCCTCCGTACGATCTTATTTGGGCGTACATGCTTGACTTATCCCTGCGAGGTTTATCGCACGTAGACTCTCCATGTTTTTCTTTTCTCTTGTTTGTCGTTTTTGTCGTATTTCCCTTATTATTCGGTTCCTCTCCTCTTCGAATCACTTATTTGATTTGGGAGGGAGATTTATTCAAATAAGGGAAGTATACAACGATTGTCAAGCTGGCGACTCCTTTTAAAATAAAAAAGAGAAAAGAATGGCGAAAACAGTCCTATAACAATAATGAAGAATCCATTCAATGTTCATGAATAAATTGCGTAGTTTATGGGAATTGAGTGCAAATAAATAGGGAAATGTGTTTTGATGGGCTTCAAATTGGAGGTTTCAGGGTGACAGGCTGAGATCCCCAATTTGATCCTAAGATTGGTAACTAAAGTCGAAGGTTAGCCTTCAGGTGAAGGGTGAGTAGGAGCTCCGTAGTGACACCCGGTATCCTCCCAGCCTAGCCTTAGATTTAGTGATTGAGCTTAGGATATGTCAATGTTCTTTACATGCTTGGAAGATGGGGTACTCTTTTGAGGGTAAAGAAACATTTATGCTCCTATTTGGCACAATACAATAAATAATATTTTTATATCATTCACATATCATATACTAATTGCAAGAGGAAAGACACTCTTCATATATATCAAAGCCTTTCAAATACAAAGCTTAGTGTGTGTGTGTATTAGTTAATTCTGTCTAAAGATATTAGAAGTAATTGTGGTTTGCTTAACCGTTACTATTTTCTGCATCTTGTTAGTAGAAGTAAACTTAAACTTTAATTGCGATTTGAGTATTGGATTTTAGTATTATGCTATCTATTGTAAGGAACATGCCCTCCCCATGGGATCGATAACCAGGACTCCATTAGAGCCTTGTATTACTTGATATGATACGTATACTTGCGCTAAAGTTTGGACTTTACAAAATCATTATAAATATATAAATTTGGGTTCATAAGTTCTTGCATAATAAAAAAGTCTGCATCAAGTTTTTGGCACCGTTGTCGATGATGATATAAATGGTATCTATTGATAATATAGCAACTAAAAACCTTTACTTTGTAGTGTGTAATTGTGTGTTTGTTTACTTGTTAGAGTATTTGTGTGATTTTATATGCGTAGTAGTGGATCTATAGGTTTAGTACCTTACGATTCGGAGTTAGTGCGTACTATTAGAAAAATTAGAAAACAACAAAAACAAACTGAGAATCCTTGCGAAATGGCGAATAACCAAGATAATCAGAGAAATGATATTGGAAATTTGCCAAGACCTTTGAGAGATTATACTAAATGTGGAAGAAATTCCTGGTGAAAATAAAAAATTTTTACATATGAGGGAAGATCTTACCGAGTGATGATCAAATCCGGTGTCAAAATGAGTTGAAATCGCCCCAAATCCAAGATCTCTCAAGACTTAGGTCCAAATTTTCAGTAAATAAGGGAAGAAGATGATGAATAGTGGCGGTTGACTGGCAAAATCGCTGTAAAAAGGTAATTTTTGGGATCTCGTCGTTGGCGGGGTCGTTCGCTTTGTCGGCGGGCTCTATTAAATTTAATTTCAGTAGCCTCGGGAAAAACATGTCGTCGGCGGCCTCGAGCACTGTCTGTGAGATTCTTAAATTTTGATCATTTTTCTGATTTTTGCGATTTCAATCAATTTTAAGCCTCGTCGTCATCCGTTCAATCATTTTAAACATAAATTTTTAGTGATTAAGTGATGTATTAACACAAATAAACATTTACAACACAAAACTTCACAATTATATATAAAATCCAAGTTTTACATTAAACATTACACATCACACAAGTCAGGTATTTTCTCAACCTGAATTCCTCAATTCAGCATCGCAATCTAAGCCACAACACTCTAAACGCTGAAAACAAACATTCCAAACATAATCTCAACTATACTGAGATTAAAAATCAACAATCGAAAGCAAACAAACAAATATAGTTCAAATCAAGTTCAACATAAAGAAATATACAAAGTAAAATAATTTTACTACTCTTCTGATTCAGTGCTAGTTTCACCTCTGATATCACCCATAGCTTGAACATGGATGAACAGGTTATAGAAATGTCGGAATGGGAATTCTTCAGTTGAATCTTCTTCAATCCATCCCATCTTTCTCATTAATTGTATCAAACTTGTTTCAAAATGTTCAGTATGATCAAAGTGTTCTTTCATCCTCCAATCGATATGATCAAAGAAATCAGAGATATTGTTAATTGAATTCATTAAATTTTGTACCTCTTTCTCCAGTTTCTTGATTCTATGTAAGATCATCGGTGTCTTGTCCGCTACTAGAGGTTGAATTGGAATAGAGTTTTGTGATGATCCATAATCACGCCCATATCATTCACTTCATCATTGGCTGAGAACATTCTGGTTGGGTCTAAATGTTTCTAAGGCAGAAGTACCTTTTCCCAAAACCCGTATGATACTTGAAACAAACTGCATAATGAGAAAATTGTTGAAGGATGTCCAAGCCCCTGAGATGATCCTTGAACGATCATGCCCATAACATATTTCACAATTATAAATCCAATATCAATTGGCCATCACATTTGAATGCAGTAATTCAATATCGCACTCTCTTTGGTAACTTTACCGATCTTCATCGTCGGTAATAACTTTGCAGAAATGAAAAAGTGTCAATGTTTCGATATGGGATTTAAAAGTGTAGCAGAAAATCTAACATACCTGTTTTCTCTAACTTCCCAATCTTCAGTTTCGTCCGTTAAATATTGGTAGATTTCATTCATCTGATTTTGCGTCGAGACGAAATTGGAATAATGGCAGACAGGAACATTCTCGATCATGTACAATTCACTGATTCGTGCAGAGTTAAAAGTTATCTACCTGCCTCGCACTTAGACGCTTCCCTGGTTGATTCCATGCAAATTGGCGTAAAACTCCTTCACCATAGGAACGACTACTACGACAGTAGTGTAGCAAAATACTTCCCATCTTCGACGTACAATCATTTCTTCAATTGCTGTCGAAGGATTGTTTAATCCTCGATTTACAAAACCTCTTTCTTTGATTAGCCTCCTCTTTGACATCATATTGTTGAAGAGTCATTGTGCCTCGGCACTGACGAACTTTCTCCGTTTGAACACTTGAAATCTAAGGTGATCTATTGAATTGGAAGCCATTAGAGAAGAATTCAAGGAAGTTTCCATTTGTTTTTGAGAAATGGAGAGTTTAGGAACCGTTCGTAGAAGTTTATAGGGGAAAAATTCGCCTAAAACCGCCAAAAACTGTCATTTCAAACTCCAAAAACTGTCCACTCGCCGATCTCGCTGTCGGCGGCCTCGATGGCGCCGTCGGTGGACTCGATGGAGCCGTCGGTGGCCTCGATGGCACCGTCGGTGAGCTTTGTACAATTAAATATAAGGGCCTTCGGGAAAAACCCACCATCGGCGGCGTCGAGCGCGCCGTCGGCTCCCTAAGCAAAATTTGCATAAAAATGTCGTGGTCCAAATACATTCCAAATTTTCTCTATGAATCCAAATTTCATGATGATCAAAGGGTAAATACGAGTAATAGAATTCAATACTACCACAAACTAGTGATAAATTAAAACAAAAACTTAACAAATAAAGATAACTATGGGTTACCTCCCATAAAGCGCTTGGTTTAACGTCGTCAGCCCGACCTATTCAGGTGTTAATCAGGTTGACTGAGCATTAAAAACTCTTTAAAGTTTGGTCTTTTACCCTCAAAATATGGTTTTAATCTACGTCCATTTACTTTAAATCTATTCTCAGTCTTCAGATCTTCGATTTCAACAGCTCCATAAGTATAAACTTGAGTCACAGTAAAGGGTGCTGACCAACGATACTTCAATTTCCCAGGAAATAACTTCTGTCTTGCATTGTAAAGCAAAACTTCTTGTCATGGTTCAAAATTCTTTTGGTTAATCTTCCGATCTTGTCTTAACTTTAGTTTTTCCTTATAAATTCTGTCGTTTTCATAAGATTCATTTCTTAATTCTTCTAATTCATTCAATTGTAACAATCTCTTCTCACCATCATTTTTCAAATTATAATTGAATTCTTTAATTTTCGAATATGTTTTATGCTCCAATTCTACTGGTAAGTGGCAAGTCTTTCTAAAAATGAGTCTGTAAGGAGTCATTCCAATAGGAGTTTCATAAGCAGTCCTATATGCCCATAATGCAGTATCCAGTATCGTAGACCAATCTACTCTACTAGGATTTACAGTCTTTTATAAAATTTGTTTAATCTCTCAATTAGAAATTTCAGCTAATTCACTGGTTTGAGGATGATAAGCAGTAGAGAATCTATGAACAATATTAAACTTTTCTGCCAATCTTTGAATGTATTTATTCCTAAAATGAGATCCTTTGTCAGTGATAATTACTCTCGGCATTATGTATCTAGTGAAAATATTTTTCATTAAGAATCTTGAAACACTTTTAGCATCACAACGAGGTAAAGCTAGTGCTTCAATCCACTTTGGTACATAATCAACCACAATCAATATATATAGGTTCCCAAATAAAGGAATAAATGGTCCCATGAAATCTAATCCCCAAACATCAAAAATCTCAACTTCTAACATGAAATTCAGAGGCATTTCATTTCTTCTAGATATATTACCTACTCGTTGGCATCTATCATAAGTTTTGATATATCTATAAACATCTCTAAAGAGAGTAGGCCAATAAAATCCAGCTTGCAAAATTTTATGCGCAGATTTGTCAATTCCAAAATGTCCTTTAAATTCAGAATCATGACATTTTTTAATAATCAGTTCAGTTTCTTCATAAGGCACACATCTCCTAATAATAAGATCGTTACATTGCTTATATAAATATGGTTCATCCCAAAATTATGCTTTTGCATCATGAATGAATTTTTTCTGTTGTTGCAGTGTTAGCATAGGTGGCAAAGTATCACTTACTATATAGTTAACTGTATCAGCATACCAAGGTATTTTCCACTCATTAACATTATAAAATTGTTCATCAGGGAAACTGTCTGTAATTTCATTGTCAGTATCAGATAATTCATGATATTCTAATCTTGACAAATGTTCAGTAATTTGATTATCAGTTCCTTTTCTATCAATTACCACAAAATCAAATTCTTGCATCAAAAGTATCCATCTGATTAATCTTGGTTTGGTATCCTTCTTTTGCATCAGATATTTAATAGCAGAGTGATCAGTATTCACAGTACATTTAGTCACAATTAAATAAGATCTGAATTTGTCAAAAGCATACACAATAGCTAGTAACTCTTTTTTCAGTAACCGTATAGTTAATTTGAACATCATTAAGAGTTCTACTAGCATAGTATATAACTTTAAAAATCTTGTCATATCTTTGTCCAAGAACGTACTCCAATAGCATAATCACTAGCATCACACATTAATTTAAATGGTTTCTCTCAGTCAGGTGAAACTATTATAGGTGTTGTGATTAGTTTTTCCTTTAATAACTCAAAGGCATTTAAGCAGTTTTCAGTAAATTTAAATTTCTTGTTCTTTTTTAAAAGTTGGCATAGAGGTTTGGTAATTTTTGAAAAATCTTTAATATAACGCCTGTAAAAACCAACATGTCCAAGAAAACTTCTTACCCCTCTCACTGTAGTAGGAGGCGGTAATTTAGCTATAACTTGAATTTTTGCAGGGTCTACTTCCATGTCATTTTCCAAAATTTTATGTCCTAATACAATTCCTCCTGTAACCATAAATTGACATTTCTCTCAATTTAGAACTAAATTAGTTCTTTCGCATAACTCCAAAAATTTTTCAAGATGATTTAAGCATGTGTCAAATGACGTTCCAAATACAGAGAAATCATCCATAAATACTTCTATTCCATCATCAATTAACTTACTAAATATAGACATCATACATCTCTGAAATGTTGTAGGTGTATTACATAATCCGAAAGGCATTCTTCGAAAAGCAAAAATTCCATAAAAACTAGTAAAATTAGTTTTCTCTTGATCCTCAGGAGAAATAGGGATTTGATAGTAACCTGTATATCCATTCAGAAAGCAGTAGTATCTGTGTCCAGCAAGCCTATCAAACATTTGGTCTAGAAAAGGAATAGGAAAATGATCTTTTTTAGTGGCAACATTTAATTTTATATAATCAATACAAATACGCCATCCAGTAACTTGCCTGATAGGTATTAATTCATTATTTTCATTTGCTTCAATAGTCACTCCTCCTTTCTTAGGAAAACAATGAATTGGACTTACCCAAGTACTATCCGAAATAATATATATAATTCCAGCATCTAACCATTTTAAAATCTATTTTTTGACTACTTCTTTCATAATAGGGTTCAGTCTCCTTTGTGGATCAATTCTTGGTTTATGTTCATCGTTTAATAAAATTCTGTGCATACAAATCGAAGGACTAATTCCCTTTATATCAACCAAAGTCCAACCAAAAGCTCTTTTGTACTTTTTTATTGTTTCCATTAATTTTTGTTCTTAAATTTTATTTAATTCTGGTAATATTGAAAATTCTCCTAAAAATGCATATTTTAAATGATTTGGAAGAGTCTTCAATTCAAGTTCAGGGGGTTTTACAATTGATCAAATTAAAATTTCGTTCTCTGGTGCTGTTGAATCGAGCATTTCAAATTGTTCCTGAATATAATCAGCTTTTTCGCTATCAATTTCATCATATTTATCGTTTTCCATATCTTCATTTTCTTCGATTTTTTCTTTGAAATATTCTTTTCTCAAATAGTCGCATATATCCATTCTAAAACATTCATCATTTTTTTCTATTAAAGGATATTTCATTGACTTTGAGATGTTAAAGATCCCTTCCTGATCATTTACTCTCATAGTCAACTCTCCTTTTTGAACATCTATCATGGCTCTTCCTGTAGCTAGGAATGGTCCTCCTAAAATGATAGGTATTTGCTTGTCTTCTTCCATATCTAAAATGATAAAATCTACATGAAAGATAAATTTATCAACCTTAACCAGAACATCTTCTACAACTCCTTTAGGATGTGTAATAGATCGATCAGCTAACTATAGAGTTACAGAAGTTAGTGCAATCTCTCATATTCCTAACCTTTTAAATGTTGATAGAGGCATCAGATTTATGCTAGCTCCTAAATCACATAATGCCCGTCCATAAAATTTTTCACTAATAGCACACGAGATTGTAAAACTACCAGGATCTTTAAGTTTTTTAGGAAGCTTTTTCTGAATTATAACACTACACTCTTCAATGAGTGCAACAGTCTCATGATCAAGTAACTTCCTCTTTTTGTTGAGTATATCCTTCATAAATTTAACATAATCAGACATTTGTTCCAAAGCTTCAACAAAAGGAATATTTATTGACAATTTTTTTTAAATGTCCAAGAATTTAGAAAATCTTTTTCCCTTATCTTGTTGCTTTAGTCTTTGAGGAAATGGTGGTGGTGGTCTTTCAACAGTAATTTTCATAGGTTTCAGAGGAAAACCAGGATATAAACTTTCATTTTCTCCTTCAGTTTCCACTTTTTCCTTTTCAACTACAGTTTTTTTTTTACTCTTATTTCCAACTCTTTTCCACTTCTTAATTGAATAGCTTTGATCTATTCTTTTCCTTAATCTTTATGATTTACTAGGAAAAGTTCCAACAGGTCTATTGCTCAATGCAGTAGCAATATGCCCCAATTGATTTTCTATGTTTTTAATAGCAGCTCATTAACTTTGTAATTGATTTCCCATATTCAAAATTAATTATTCCATAGATAACTTCTTCTCCTTGAATTGTGAATTATTATAAAAACCTGGTGGATTAGAAGGTTTGTAATTGGAATGACCCTGATTGTTTACATTTCCTAATAGGTTTACAGGATTGTTCCCCCACTGAGAATTAACAGGATTAACATTACCGTGGTTATTCCAATTAAAGTTGGGATGATTCTTCCAACCTGGATTATAAGGGTTATTTTGTCTATTATTAATTAAATTTACAGTTTCATATGAAGCTTGAGCATCTACAATTTGTCCCAATGAATTTTCTTCTAACACTGGAGGTGTTTGAGAACGATTCATTCCGTATTGATCTATTTTCTTTGAAATAGTAGCAATTTGAGAAACTATCATAGTTAAAGCATTTGAATCATGAATACTGGCTACTCTCTTAGGATTTACCCTTTCAGCGGGCCATTGAAAATTATTGGTAGTCATTTCTTCGATTAAAGCATAAGCTTCTTCAAAAGGTTTAGCCATTAGTGATCCACCAGCAGCAACGTCAATGATGGATCTAAGAGATCCTACCAATCCATTATAAAAAGCGTGAATAATTAACCAATCTGGTAAAGCATAATGTGGACATCTCCTAAGAAGTTCTTTAAATCTTTCCCAAGATTCATATATCGATTCTCCCTCAACTGACTGAATCATGTGATATCGTTTCTAAGCTTAGCAGTCTTAGATAGTGGAAAATATTTTGATAAGAATTTTTGCAAAAGTTCCCCCCAAGTTCTAATAGATCCAGTTGCTAACGAATTTAACTAAGTCTTAGCCTTATCCCTTAGTGAAAAAGGAAAAAGTCTAAGTTTGACAACATCATCAGACACTCTGTCACATTTAAAAGTAGCACAAAGTTCTAAAAAACTTGTAAGATGTAAATTATGATCTTGGTTAGAAGTTCTGTCAAATTGATTATTTTGTATCATTTGGAAAATTGCAGGTTTAAGCTTAATTGTATTAGCAGCTACATCTAGATTTTGGATAGTTAAGTGAATTTCATCAAATGTAGGGTTAGTGTAATCTCTCAGTGGTCTAGATTGATGTTCATTTTCTATTCTTTGGCTGTTGTTTTCCAATGTATTAGGATTTCTAGGTTCTTTTCTTAGTTTTCTAATTCTCCTAACAGTGAGTTCTAATTCCGAATCGTAGGGTATAAGATTTTCAGATCCAAATTTACGCATACAATCAAAATCAGTACAAAGAAAAACAGTTGACGAAATATAATAATAAGTTGCAAATTCTATTAAAAAGTTTTCTATTTGTCCTATATTGTCCGTTACTCTAATTATGTTATATATCCCCAGCAACGACGCCAAAAACTTGAACCACACAACGCACTTTGCGTAAACTTAATATGCTATAATTTGATATAAAAGCGTATAAAGATATTCAATAATCGCAGAGTTATTTTTATCAATGCAAGTATACGTATCGCTCAAGTAATACAGTTCTCTAATGGAGTCCTGGATATTGATCTCACAGGGATATTATAGAGGCTACGGACTAGGATTACAGAAACCAATTCATAATCACAACTTTGTAAATCGAATTGCTTATCTGTCACTAATATGCAATCATAAATAAGATGAAGTTTAAATAACTAATTCTACTAACAATTAACTACTTCTGCTAATAAAGTGAGGTTCAAATATATATAAGCAAGAATCCTTCTCTTTGTTAAGAAATTTAAGTGAATGTATAATTAGAATTAGTTTAAAACTGTGTTGTGCCAAATAGGAGCATACTTATTCTTTACCCTTTGGTTCAGGCATAAAGAACATTGACTAATCCTATGCTTGGTTACTGAATTTGCAGCTAGGCTAGGAGGATACCGGCTCTCACTTCGGAGCTCCCACGTTTCCCTGGCCTGAGGGCTAAGATCTACACTTCAGCACCCAAACGATAGGACCGAATTGATAATTTTATTCTGTCACTCTAAAATCTCCGATTCTACGCCCGATAAATAATATTTCCATATTTATTTGCACCCTACTTTGAAGGACTTTGACCTCCCTGAATCTCGAATGTAATCTTCACTTTAGTTGTTAAACTCAACATATTTTAACAAATCAATTGGCCAGATTGAAAGTAAATTAAGATTGAAGTAAAAAGATTATCACAACTTCTTTAACATTCTCTTGGCACACTAATTCAAATCATCATTTCACAAAAATCTCAAAACAAGGAGAAAGACAGAGAAACTACTCAGATTTCATGGAGAAGTTACGACAAAACTTGGATTTCATATAAAAAAGCAAAGTTATACAAACTAAAATAAGTAAATACAACTTATCTCAAATTCCTCCCCAAGCAAACTCCTTGAAGTTTCTCTGAATCTCTTCCTTTCTTTACAACACGCTGAATTCTCCTTCAAAGCTGCAAGGAGGAAGAAATTTCTCACTTTCCTTCCACTCTTACAATCTCTCAAAGAATCCCTCATAATTAACACTAATTAAACTAACTCTCTAAAACTTTAATGGCACCACCAACACTAATAGACCCAATGGACACACTACTGACTCACTATGGACTCGGTGGACACACTATCTTTGGCCCCCAATTATTTCTTATAAAGTGGTAGAAGCGTTTCCCAGAGGTTCCCAAGCATTTCTTCAAAAATCATCCACATTCAATGTACCTTGTGAGAGAGCCGACTTACTCGCCGTCGTCGGCCTTCTAGAATACTTGGCTTTGGACCCTCTCTCATAAGGCTCGCTGTTGGCGGCCTCGATCTCGCCGTCAGCGACCTCCTTTGTAATATATTTTCTAAACTCTAGGGAAAAAACCTCCATCGGCGCCGTCGATCTCGTCGTCGGCGCCCTAGATCAAATCTTCATAATTTGGTCATTTTTGCTCCAAATTCGCACCTTTTTGCATTTTTTCGCTCCAATGTCTATAAATCAACATACCTGCAACAAAACATCAAAAATTCCTTTCATTAAAATGCAATATCATCAAAATCAATATAGTATGAAAATCTCAACATATTTTCAGTGGGTCACTATACACCGTATAGACTTGGTCCTGCTGACCCTACTGATGAAGCTGGTGTTGAAGAGTGGTAGTTCGTCTGTTTCTATTTCTGTTTTTCTTTTTATGTGCTTTGTTTTTGTGATTTAGTAGTTATTTACTTTCTATGTGATGTGTGAGCCTGTTGATGTACTGTAGTGTTGTAATGAAAAGTTGAAATTGTTAAATGAAATGTGTAGTGTTGTGATAGTTTGTTTAGTAGTTGTGGTATTTTGTTTGATTTTTAGATGTTTAAAGTTGATATCTCTTTACCCTGCAAATGTTTAAAAGTTTTATATCACTGTTACTAACTGTTTCATACCTGCTAGCTGTAAATTTTGACTAATAGCAGATAGCTTTTGAAGATTTCAAGATCCCGACACAAAAAGGTTAGTTTCTTTTACTCTCTACTGTTTCAAATTTATTGAAAAATCTAAGTTTGAGGGAGGGTAGAAAAATATTAACTCTTATTTGTTCTCATTTATTATATTTTCAAAAATTATTAGCATAACTTCTGAAAGTTGAACCTCACTTTAGATAACTAAACTTTTTATTTCAATTGAATATTATGGAAGGATTGAATGAAAGTTTTTAATAATAAAAGTTAATTTTATAGGAGTAAGATATTTGGTATGAAAGGATTTGATTATAGTTAACTATTTAAAGTAAAAAAAATTGTATTTTTGAAATGTTAAGAGACTTAAAATATTATGTGTTAAGAAGAGATTATAACTTTATGATGAATAATAAAGCTCATACATAATTATAAAGTAAGGAGGTGTTTCAAGTTTGAACTTTAGAAAGAGGAGAGTGAAGTTCAAAATCATTAAAGGTTATCCAGATATAGTAATCCACATATAAAAAAAAGAAAAAGGAAAGAAAAGAAAAGAAGGATTGAAAAAACAATCCCAAAAAAAAGAAGAAAGAATAAAAAAGAAAAGAAAAAGAAATAAAAATATTTATGAGGAGAAGCTTGAGGAGATGTCTAATCAAAAATTGACTTCACTTGAGTCACCCTAAAGGAAGAACTTGATTTCATTTCTGAATTTATATTTAAAGTGTTAGCCTACATTCTGATGAAGTTTACATGAACTCCTTTTTCATATAGTCTTTCGAAGTACTCTTAATATGACAAATTATGGTTTATCTTGAAATAAATAGAAGACTAGAACCCTTAGACTTAATTGCTGAATATTCTTATACCTGTAGTGTTTACCTGAGTTACTAAATTTCTTTCTAAAAGTTTTACCAATATATTCCTTTGAATGAAAAATTTTAGTGTCATATAGGTGAAAAGTACATTGCCTTGAGTTATATATTTATGTAGTAAAAGGATTACTTAAGGACAAGTAATAGTTAAGTTTGGGGATTTTGATGCGCCAAAAATATATACTCTTTTTGCTATATAATTTTACCTATTTTTGGTGATATTGCACTTTAAAGAAATGTATTTTTCATGATTTGTTGCATGTATGATGATTTTAGGTGATTAGAACAAAAAAAAGCAAAAAGGAACAAATTCAGAGCGAAAAGGAGCAAAATGGGAGAAAACAGCTTCTGGCGCCGCCGGTGCCAACTTCCAAAGACTCCAAAATTAAATGGAAGATAGAGCGCCGCTAGCGCTCTATGTTGGTGCAATTCAAAAAATGAAGAGTTTTGACGACTTTTTGAAGGGATGCTTAAAGAAACTCTTGAAAATTCTTTTCTAACATATATGTAGCTGTTTTTAGACGAAATTTGAGAGGGGGAGAAGAGTGTAGTAGTAGAGAGAGTGTTTTAGAGTTAGGGTTTGGAAGAGTGAGTGTAGAAGTGAAGATTTGAGAGGGATTCTTCTTTAAGGAGTGAAGGAGAAGGAGTAAAGTGAGAGATTGCTTCTTCCTTTCCATTCTAAAGAAGGAATTGAGTGTTGCAAAGAAGAGAGAAAAGGATTCAAAAGAACTTCACGGGATTTGCTTGGGGAAGAGAAAGAGATAAGTTGTATTTGCTATTGTGGTTTGTATGACTTTTCTTTTATATATAAAATCCATGTTTTATTGTGTCTTCTCTATGAATTCTGAGTAGTCTCCTTTGTCTTTCTTCTTACATAGAGATGTGATGATGTGGATTTAAAGTGTTTTTAAAGAATTGAAGAAATTGTGATGGTTTTTCATTTCAAACTTAATTTACTTTTCGATCTGGCCAATTGAATTGTTAAAATCTGCTGTTGTACACTAACTCCGAAAGGATTGAGTGTCCTACAATAATAATGAAGAATCCATTCAATGTCCATGAATGAATTGTGTAGTTCATGGGAATTGAGTGCAAATAAATAGAGAAATGTGTTTTGATGGGCTTCAATTGGAGGTTTCAGGGTAACAGGCTGAGATCCCCAATTTGGTCCTAAGATTGGTAACTAAAGTCAAAAGTTAGCCTTCAGGTGAAAGGTGAGTGGGAGCTCCGTAGTGACAGCCGGTATCCTCCCATTCTAGCTTTAGATTTAGTGACTGAACTTAGGATATGTCAATGTTTTTTGCATGCTTGGAAGAGGGGGTACTCTTTTGAGGGTAAAGAAACATTTATGATCCTATTTGGCCCAATACAATAAATAATCATTCTATATCATTCACACATCATATACTCATTGCAAGAGGAAAGACACTCTTCATATATATCAAAGTCTTTCAAACACAAAGCTTAGTGTGTGTGTGTTAGTTAATTTTATTTAAAGATATTATAAGTAATTATGGTTTGCTTAACTGTTACTATTTTTTGCATCTTATTAGTAGAAGTAAAATTAAACTTTAATTGCAATTTGAGTATTAGATTTCAGTATTACGCTATCTATTGTAAGGAACGTGCCTTCCCTGTGGGATCGATAACCAGGACTCCATTAAAGCCATGTATTACTTGATACGATACGTATACTTGCGTTGAAGTTTGAACTTTACAAAATCGTTATAAATATTTAAATTTGGGTTCATAAGTTCTTGCATAATAAAAAAGTTCGCATAAAAACCTTTTTGGAAGGACCTTGAAATTAAGAAAATATTCTTCGGAGATATAAGGAGAACATAAAAGAAGTTATCTCATAGTGACAATGATGTTCAACATGTCGGCATATTTTTAGGTTAGTGTGTTGTATTTTGAAAAGGGGTCGCCTAACAGAAATTGTCGGCGAATTTTAGATTTTAAATTTAATTTAAATATATAGTTTAAAAGATAACATTTGATTTTGAAAGTAATTTTAAGTTTAAAAGTTTTAAGATATGAAATCAAACCGATCTCACATCCCAAATAGTTTATATAAACGAGCACCGCACCACAAACCGTGTATCTATCCCGAAGAATGATACACATCGCTCGATGATGGGGCTCGATTAAATAAACTAGGAGATTTGTGACATCCGTTTGGTCTGCGAACCAATTTTATAAGCCGACAGTTCCCTCGCTTAATATAAATGAATTAAGCGGGGTTTATATTACTCAGGTTCTTAAAGTTCCCTATAAGGGCAAGCCCCTATAGTTAATTACATCCTAAGTGACAGGAATCACTTAAGAAAACTCTCGATAATGATCAGTAGTTTTGCTCTCAAGAATTTCAAAGTTTAAGGTTTTCAAACAATTGGGTTTTGGAAATTCAAAAGGGAATGACTCAAAATTTGGAACAATTTATTTTTGAGAATGCAAAGGAAAAGAAGTAGGAGAAGCTGAGGATCCAAGAAGAATCTTGGCAACTTCCCAAACTATCCTATTGTTTGGCTTAGATTTGAGAAAATTCTAATATTATCTGATATTTCAATCTAGCCAATTTTATTTAATTAGGACTTATATTCGTATGACACAGTCATGCAAATAGCCTCGAAGATGTGAGGGCTTATGTCGTACCGAACGACTACCTCGGAGTCCTAAGACCAGTTAGGGCTTAATTTACATGACATGATCATGCAAATGCCTAATGAAAAGTTGAGGATTTATGTTGCACTAGGCAAACTACCTCGAAATCCTATGGCTTGGTTATTTTATTCTAAGAAAGTTTTGTCGAAGTAGACTTAGGTTTTCATTGATGACGATGGTCGTGCTCGCCCACCATGCTCCGAGCTTCTTGTTGTTGCAGAGGTTTAGTTTTAGAAGTCATAAATCAGGAGATGAGAGAAGTGTTTTGGTTTAGAGAAAATCTTAAAATCCAAGTGTTTTTAATATTTTAATTAAAACAAATCTTAAAGTTTGATTAAACAGAACCGATTAATATCCCACGGTTCCGTCATCCTGGCACCGTTATTTTCATTGAATTCACTTAGTCCAGATGAATTTGCTAAACTCAATTGAATGAGTTCCACACTTTCATTTAGACCGTGGAAATCCCGTTAGCAACACGTGGGTTACATCATCCGAGGTATTCTCGATCATTCAACGAGACGTTTTAATTTAATTGCAATTGTAGTTTTGTGTTTTGTTTGTGATTAAATTTTGAGTTGTTTTATATTTTGAAATGTTGTGGCGGTGAATTTTATCTTGCAGTGATTTTTAATTTAGTTTTGGTTTCAGTTTTAGGGACTACCCTAAAGGTTTTGGTTTTCATGCAACAGTTATTTATCATGCAAGAAAAGTAAAGTGCATTTCGTAATAAAGTAAATTGCGATAAAATAAAAGCGTACCTGGAGGGTCTTCCCGTCATCCCAAGCTTCACTTAAAACACATGTTAAGGCATTTAAATATTTCAACAAGTACCTAGTTAAAGCTAAGGGAAAGGTTTTGGTTGTCTATTAAAGTCCTAATCCTATAGCTAGTCATCTCCTATGACGTATAGGTTCTTGCATTTTGGTTTAAGAACGATTTTATTCATCAAAGAACAATTAAATTCAATTGTTCTTATAAATATCATATCATATTGAGGAAGTGCTTAAGACGAGTCTTAAACATCTTTTCAATACCTCTAGGATTGTTTTAAGTCCAAGGGAATTTAATTATACAAGTGAATTAATCATCTAGGAGTTTAGTTAAGTTTTGTTATCTTGCTCAGTGAATTAGGACATTTGAATATCCTATAAGTGAAGTAACACTTCACTTAATACTCCGTTTAGGAGTTATGACAACAAGAGCTTTTGAGGGCAAATTGATATTTAAGTAATTTGTGATTTAATTTAATTTTAATTAATGGGTTTAAGTTTGGAATAGTGTTCAAGTTGTTTTAGATTTATTTTTGAATTCTTTATGTCTTAGGTGATGTTATATTTAATTCAATTTAATTTAATTTAATTTAATTTAATTTTAATTTTAATTCAATTTTATTTTTAATTTTAATTTAATTTAAATTTTATTTTAATTTGATTTTATTTTTTTAATTTAATTTAATTTAATTTAATATGTTTTAATTTAATTTAATTTAATTCAATTTAATTCAATTTAATTTAATTTAATTTAATTTAATATTAATTTTAATTTTATTTTATTTTAATTTTAATTTAATATTTTATTTTTTTTATGTTTTAAAGATGATTTAATTTAATTGTTAAAGTATTAATTTAATTGAAATTTTGGAAGGATTTAATTTAAATGTTTTAATCTTAATTTAATTTAATGATTAAGTCTTTTAGTATTTTAAATCTTGAGTTTGGATTATCATTTTAATTAGGAATTAAATATTATTGAAGGGATTAATTTAGGGATTCTTAAATTAAAGAATAAATGTCTTCCTAATAATATCCCTATTTTAATAATTTCAATTTTTATTAATCTTCCAAATTTAATTAATTAATTGGTTAAGGTTTACTCTAATTAATCTTAAAAATGATTAATGGGTTTCTATCCTTTAATTATTTAAATTTCAATCATCCAAATCAGATTAGGATCAAATATTTTACTCTCTCATTTTATTAAGCCTAAAGTTTTAATTAAGGGTTAAAATTTTAATTACCATTTTGCCCTTCAAGCTTAATAATTCCATAACTCACTAAATTGAGCTTAAATGAATTTGAAATTTTTATGTGACCTCACTTAAATGTCAATTAAGACATTAGAGGAGAAAATGTGATTTTTCTGTATTTAATTTATTTATGTAATTATTTTTAATGGAAAATAGAGATTTTCAAGGAAAATTCAATAACATGACCAAGGAAATGTTTCTGTCCTTAAGAAAATTATGGAATATTCATAATGACCAGAGGACCATTTAGACCAATTTTGGTGATTTTTTGAATTATATTTTATTTATTAGAATTATTTTGAGTTTTGGAGCATTAATTAATTTAAAAAATAAAATAAAGGTTGAAAAATGAGTTTTTTATTTTTCAAAAATCTCTCTGATATCAGGGAAACCAAAGAACCAATTTTCATAATTTTTTGATTTTTCTTTGTTTTATTAGAATTATTTTAGTGAAAAAGTTGGAAAATACATTTTTTTTAATATTAAAAAAAATACATTAAGCCTTTAAAATTCAATATCTTATCCTAGGAATTTAAGAAAAATATTTGGTTTGTTCCTAAGTGTTTAGAATTCAAAATATGACATTTTGGTGATTTTTAATATTTTTATAATTTTTATTATTTTTTAATTATTAAAAAATATATATATATATTAAAATAATGATAAAAATAAACTTTTTTAGAAAATTACAATTTTAATTTTCCTAAGTTCCTCTGATATCAGAGAGGCTCCAAAACCATTTTTGTGAATTTTTGAAAAGTATTTTGTGAGTTATAAATTTTTAAAGTTTAATTTTACCCATTATTACTTAAGAGGCTTAATCAATCCATTTGGTGGGGTTAATCAAGTCCAATTGGTTTTAAATTTTTATGTGGTGTTCTCCTATCCCTAAAGGACAGTGGAGAATTGTTTTTAAGTTAATTTGATGAGTGGTTAACCCTAATTAATTAAAGTTCAATTTTGGGTATTTATGCCAATTAGGGTTGTTCAAAGTGAATTAGATAAAAAATTATTTTTCCTAGGTTCCTCTGGTCACAAGCAACATCAACAAATTTTCCTAGAATTTATTTCACAACATGCTAATTATTGGAATTAAAATACGCAAAACAGTAACATGAACTTGAAAAATCAATAACTTCTCATAGGGATGGCCTCTGACCTTGGAAAATTCAGGGAATGTTCCCAAGTTCAGAGGCTTCAAAATCACTATGGTTTCATGCCATGGTGAATTTCCTATATGCATGGAGAATTAAAACAATGCAGAGATTAAATAAATCATTAAAAATATAATACTTAATGAAATTACTTGATTTCTTTTCCACATTATTCTCCTCTGTTCACTGAGCAAGAGGATATTTTTATTTTATTTTTAGGATTTTTCTACACAAAGTTATGAATTTTCTAAGTTCTGGTAATTAAATAAATAAGAAAAATCCCTATTTTCCTACTTATCCACGCGGCGCCACGCCATCCTCGGCAGCTCCGAAGGGCCACGCGGCGCGCTCTGATTCGGCGCCGCCATCCGACTCAGCGCTCCAGGGGCCCGCGGTTCATGTACCATCGCGCTGTCCGGCTCGATCCCGACCGTCCGCTCGATACACGCTCGATCCGACGGCTCCCAGTCATCGTCTACGACTGGTGTGAACCCATGACCGTCAACCTTCTAACCCTAATTTCTCACTCGATTCTCAATGGATTTTCGTGTTCTTATGCTCTATGGATTCTTCTTGAAGAGACGAACACATCCATACGGTAAACATGCATTGAAATCGATTCAAATTAAATGGAGAATCTCTCGTAAGCTTGGGAAGAAGAGTGAGTCCATACCTTTGCTCGCAGAAGTGAAGCTTCAATCCGAGAGTTGTGTCACGTTCGATTGGGTCCAAGCAAGCTCCGGATGAAGTCCTCGGCCCAGTGAATTGTCTAGGTATGATTTCGACCACGCCCGATCACAAAGCTTGGAGGCCGGGAGCAATGGCCGGCTCCGGTGAGGGGGCTTTTGCCGGGAAACTTCTCCTCTTGGTCCGGTGAAGGTGTAGAACCAATCAATTTGGAGATTGGCTCACTGTGGTGAAGTGTCCCGGTTTTGAGCTTGGATTTCAACTCCGAAATCGAGCTCACGAGAGGAAATGGCAGGGGATGTCGGTGGGGATCAAGTTCTCTATGTGTAGAGAGTGGTCTGGGATGATTTTGGCAGGGTTTCAGTAAGTTTTGGTTCAACACCTCTCTTGGCCGAGAGGAGGTGGTGCTTAAATAGGAGAGGGTGGAGGGCCTCCCAGGGGGGTTTAAGGCTCGGGATCGCCTGCTCCATGCAAGAGAAGAACGGCCATGGTGTTCAATCGGGTCGGGACACTTCAGCAAGGTAGAATTGAAAAGTTCGGCTCCTTCCAAGGTCTCAGCCATGGTGTTTTCCGGCGATCCAGGCGGCTGGCCGGCAGGCATGGGTCACCCTCGTGTCCAGGTGGGTCGTGGCTGGAGGTTTGTGCGAGCAATCGAGCTTTGCCATGTGTAAAGAGGATGGCTTGAAATGGAAAGGGGTAAGGGCTCATTTTGGGCTCAAATTGGTCAACCCATGATTTTGGGATTGGTTCACCTCCCCATGACCTCGGTTTTGGGCTGGGTGAATCGGTTGAGTCACTGCCATGGAGTGGTGAAGTCTCCATCCATGGTGAGGTGGCTAAACTTGGTTTAGTGTGCGACATGGTTATGGTTAAAAAGGCTTAATGAAGGATTAGGAAAGGGGGCCCTCCTTTTGCCATTAATGGCTTGGTCACATGTCAAACCTTCCATGGCTTCATATGGCTTGTAAATGGCTTGCTCATGGCTTGATGTGGCTTGGGACAAAGCTTGGTCATTTACATGAAAAAGAGTTTTAGAAATTTTGGTAATTTAGGGGTGATTTGATGGATTTGGCATATGGCTTGATTTGGAATTATTCCATCATGGATTTAGAACTTAGGAGATGGTTTTATCAAATGGATGATGATAGAGGATTGTCATGTGGGCTTCAAGATGGATTTTGGGCTTTTGAGTTCGGTTAGGAATCGGCTTTTAAATGTCCTTTAGAAGTGGGCTTTTAGATGAAAATTTTGCAAAGGGGCCATGCCAAATAAATGTTGGGTTTAGTTTAAGGATGTGTCATGAGTGATTTGAGACAAGTTTGAGGTGGTTTGGGCTTGAATCGGGTTGAATTTGGGTTTCTTTGATAAATGGGCCAATGTAGGTCAAATTGGGCTAACTTGGGCCAATGTTGGGCTAGGGTTGAAATTGATTTAAAATTAATGTTGGGAAATGTTTATGGGAGTGTTTTAAAGAGGTTTTAACTTTGGTTGGGTTTTGGTTTTGGGATTTGGGCTTATTTAGGTTAGGTTTGGGTTTAGGTCAAAATTGGGCTTTTTGGTTTTGGGTTGAATTTGAGTGTGGTTTGGGTCCAAATATTGGGCAAATTATGTTAGTGTTTTGTTTATGGGGATGTTAGGGGAGGTTTAGAAAAGGTTTGGGGTCAATTGAAGTTGAATTGGTTTGGTTTGGGCTAAGTTTGGGTCATGGGTCCAAATTGGGCTTTAAGGTCAAAAGTGAAATTGGACCCAAATGTCAATCAAATTGGACTTGGATTTGCTCTAGATTGATATTGTGGGTATTGAATTGGAGTTTAGAATTGAATTGGGCCAAAATTGGGGTCAATTGGGTAGGTTTGGTTCGACATCGGGTTCACTCGGGTTAAGAATGGGCTAAATTGGGGGTTTTGGTAAAAGTGGGGTAAATTGACAAAATTGGCCTATGGTGTAGTTGGAAAAAATGAAATTGGGAATATTTGGGATTTTGTGGAATTTTCTGGAAATTTTCTGAATTTTTGGATTTTTTGGCTAAGATGGGCATTTTGGGTATTTGGAGGGTATTTTTGGAATTTTTGGTATTTCTGGCTATGGATGATCACTTTGATTGGTGAGGAAGTTTTCAAGGTTAATTTTGGGGAATTTTGGGTGATTTGGAAATTTTGGAGGAGTTGGGCAATTTTAAGGGCTTTTAGTAGGTTTGATGGGTGTAGGGTCCCTGGGTCAAAAATCGAAATTTTGGAAAAAAGAAGATTGATCAATTAAGAGTGAAATGGAAGCACTTTGGTTGAGCCATGAAGCCATGTTAAGCCTATATGAGCCATGAGATGACTCATTTGAGGCATTCACTATGTTGTTCCTAACCCTCTTAGCCAGGGGCTTAGGGGTTAAGGTTCATCCATATGAATTACCTACGTGAGTCAAGGAGCCAAGTTGGGTATGGGTGTGGTTTTAGGATTTGGATTGTGTGTGTGAGAGTGTAGAGTGTGAGTGTAGTGAGTGTGTAAGTCAACCCTCACTGCACCAAGCCACCTGTGGTGGTCATAAGTGCCAAAGAGTCCTATAGGGAACTCATCCTTTAAACCTTCACATTCGATTTCAACCCTCTAGGTGATTAGGGGTCTACAACCAAGCTTGTGGGGTTTGCAGGGAGGCAAGAAGTGGTTCAAATTTCTAAGGGATGGGTCCCAATTCTAGTCCTCTAAGATAGTCAAAGGAAAAGCCTAAGGCTAGATCCTAAACACTAAAGAGAGAAGAGAAGACCTCATCAAAAATGAGGTCAACACAACAATATTTTGAGAAAATTTTGCACTTTTCTAAAATATGAGTAGATGATGGAATCATGAAAAGTTTTAAAGTATCCCTAAATAAAATCAAAACACCAACTACAAAAGCTGCTTCACCAAGAAAATGTTGAAGGAATAAAAAAGAAGTTATCTTAGAGTGACGATGATCTTCAGGCAGTCTTTTCACAATTTCGCTCATTTCTAAACATACGAGTAGATAACAAAATCATGAAAAATTGTAAAGTATCACTGAATAAAGACAAAATACCAACTATAAAAGTTGCTTCACCAAATGAAAGTTGAAGAAACAAAAAAGTTGTTATCTCAAAGTGACAGAGATCTTCATACAAAATTTTGGCGATTCCACTTCTTTCTAAACATATGAATCAATGATGAAATCATGAGAAGTTGTAAAGTATCCTTGGATAAAGACAAAATTCAAAAGTTTTTTTATCAAACTTGAAGAATATAGCATGTATAATGCATATTGGCTTAGAATCCAGCTTGGAGGACGAGTCTGGCACTGAAGTTTGGTCTACTACTCCGACGAAAGTAAGATCCCCATTGAAGATTTTTTCATAAGACCAAAAATGGAAGAGAAAAGAAGTTGACTTGATTAATTTATTGACCATAAATAGTATACATATCTCTGAAGATAGATACCGATAAAGACAAGGTCCTGAGGGTGACAAATGTTTGAATCTAACTACTTCATATTAAAGATATAATCCAATTTGACATATCTTTACTCAAACTTCTCCATCTTCAAACCTTTTTTGAAAACTTAGAAATTAAAACACCTCACCACCACACAATATTTCAAATGAAAATTTGAAAGAGAAATTCATCCTTGTACTCAATTCCATTGGAAATTTTGAACTTAATCTCAAAATTAAAAATCGAGTTGTACCAAATCCATGAAATTTCCTGAAGAAAAATGTGTCAAAGTTGAAGTGAGCTAAAATCAATCAATTTGAAGAGGACACAAATTGGTACATTCCTTTTGAATTTCAATTTCAAAAGAACATGAGACCCACAAACTCATCACGGTCATCTTTGAATGATGGGCAAACCTATCATAAACATTCTAAATATAGATCGAAGCAGCTTCGAAATTGACAATCCATAAAATAAAAATATAACATGATGTATTATTATACGAAATAAGCTCCTTGATGTTTGTGCTTTGAGATTGGACACATGATTCTCATTCAAGGATAGGTCATTGACGTTGGAGAATGTGAAGTATATTGCATGTTAGACTCTAAACAAATTTTATAATTGTAGGGTTATACCTTTTGGGCAATAAATTTTTTTATTTTCCAATATCAGCGGGCTTCGACTTTATTCCATGAGATGCTTGTCCATAAAGGGTTTGAATAAGGTTGATTGCTCTTATTATAAGGGATGTTACCAATATTTCACTTTCAAAATCATTAAAAATTTTTAAATAACCTTTCAGGATTTAGAATGATAAATAAATAAAATAAGAATAGACTAAAACATAAAGAAAACAATAATGTTAAGCTTCAATCTTATTAATGTAAAAAATGATAGCACTGCCCATTATTTATATACTATTAACACTGGGTCCATTCATGAAAGATAGTCTTAAAGATTTGATTTTGGATCCTTGATGGGATGACATGAGATTTTAAAAAATTTGCTTTCTCAACTTAATAAAAGTGTAGCAATCATTGAGTCTCTAAATCTCTAAGGAAGACTTTAATTCTCATAATGTTAAATTTTGAGGTAGAAATAAAATGAAATTGAGCTCAATTTAATTTTAAAATCTCAAACATCAAATTTCTTATAATTCAATCAAAACAAAAGTCATTGAAATGAATGTTGGATTCGAAACTCGAAATAAAAAACAAAACGTCAAAACTTCTAAATTTTTGCAGTCTTTTGGATCTAGTCCTTTGACTTTTCTAGTTTTCATTGGGCAAGGAGTAATTCTCTCATGGTGTCTTATACCCAATACAATTAAAAAAACTCACAAACTCAATGGCAAAATAATCATCTTTCAAACATAAAAATAAAATTTCCAAACAAAACAAAACATTCGAACAAATACAATCACTTTCTCAAATGAAACCTTCAAGCCAAAAATTTTCAAACCGAACATCAATTAAATCAATCTCCTTTGGGTCAATCGTAATGTTCCCATGAGTCAACTCACGGTTTAGAATGTATCAGTTGCTTTGAAAATAATTTATTTTAATATATATATATATATATATATTTATCTATTTTGAAAATTAGTATTTTAATTTTTGGAAAAATGAGACTAAATATATCTCATATTCTCAATAGTTTAAGTAATCGAGTCTAACACTGCAAGTAATATGTTATCCCTAAAGATAGACATACTACTTGAGAGTGGGTTCGAATATAAAACTTCGCAATTTATGACATTCGTTTGGTCTGTGAACATTTTGTGTGACTGACAGGTTCCCCTACTTAATATTGAAGATTAAGTAGGGTTTATTTTACATGGGTTCTTTAGTTCCTTATAGAAGCAATCACCTTATAGTTAATTATATCTTAAATGACTGAGGCCACTTAATAAAACTCTCGATAATTATCATATGCTCTGTCTTCATGAATTCAACATTTAGTATTTCAAGGTCGGACATGGAAAGTCAATAGAGAATGTTTCAAGTAGGAGTAGTTATCGTCATAGTCCAAAGGAGTGAAAAGTGGGGGATGTCATAGATCTAGAGGCGCACCTCTATGACTTCTCAAACTATTCTATAGTTAGGCTTTATATCTTGGGAATGAAATTATTTAATATTTAATCTTGCAAATTATGTTGTATCAGACGAAGACCTCTGGGTCTAAGAAAGTTAGGACTTATGTTGCATAATGACATTGTTGACCTCACTTTTGTGAGGGTCTACTATAAATGACATTTATAATCAATATTGGAAAGGAAGTCTACCAACATTGACTCCTTAAAACACGTCATGGATGCCCAAAATCCTCTAATCAGGACAAATCATAATATGTCTCTTTCTAACCTCAAAATTAAGAGATGCCTTAGGTAAACCTAATTAGACCCAATAGTCATCAAATTGACCATTTGGTTAACCATGGACCCAATGATCACCATATTGATCATTTGGTCAAATCTAGGACCTATTGGTCAACCTTGGTCAAAAAGGTCAAGCTTGGATCCAATTGGTCAAAATTAGTCAAAATGAATCTAATGGTCGCCACATAGACCATTTGGTCAAACATAAGACCAATTGATCAAATTTGGTGAAAATGGTCAATCTTGGACCCAATGACTATTACATTGACCATTTGGTCAAACCAAACACCAAATAGTCACCACATTGACCATTTGGTCAACTTTAAGACCCAATTAGTTAAATTTGGTCAAAATGGTAAATTTTGGACCCAATGGTCACCACATTGATCATTTGGACAACCATGGACCCAATGATCATCATATTGATCATTTGGTCATATCTTGGACCTAATTGGTCAAACTTGGTCAAGAAGGTCAACCTTGGACCAAATTGGTCAAATTTGGTTAAATGGTCAACCCTAAATTCATCTTAATCAATTTTGGACCTAATTGATCAAAATTGGTCAAATGGTCAACCTTAAACTTATCTTGACCAATCCATGGGTTTATAATATAATGTCATTTTTTTAATTAATTACTTTATTAATTCAAAAGGGAATTATGATTGAATTTGAACCCTAATTTGTGATCAAATTTATGACATCATACATGACATCTAAACCCATGAATGATTTTCAAACTCAAATCCAACTTGTGGAGGATTGCTAATGGGTCAACCATGGCCCATGGAAAACCCATTAAATAAACCAAGCCACCATTTTTTACTTTAGTAAAAAAATCATCATGAACGGAGGAGGAGGTGTCATTCCATCACTAAGCTATTGGATGACTTATTAGCTTAGGTGGAAGGGAGGGTAATCCGGCTCACATGAGATCCTTATCCACCTCAATCCTCTACCAATTGAAAGAAAGCCTTATTCAAGCCACTCCCTTAACCATACTTGAGATCATAATAAGCTCACCATAAAAATGTTAAACACAATGATGCTCAGCTGAAATTTGATCTTCTTGAACTCCCTGATCTTTCCTGAGCTGCCTCCATCTTTCCCAAATCAAATTCAAGCTTAACTATGGCTTCTCCATGGATATAAATAAGACAACTCGAGAGCTATGCACAAGAAGGAGAGGAACCTACAGTCCCTAAACCCAGAAACAATCAACACAAAGCTTGCTCCCCATAACCTAAGCATACAATCCCACATAGTTTGAACTTTTGTAATATATCACAGAGCTCCAATTTCTCACCTGAAAACCAAGACAACTTTTCGGGTTAGTATAAAACTCCTCAAAACCTCAATTAAATCATCATAATACCATCCTTGATCTCTACGAAGAAGTTCACAATTGAAATTAGCTCTTCTCATAAGCTATAACACATCCCAAGGTAAAATTATACCACCACTCCATCAAGCATATACCTAGGCTTAATTTCAACTCAATTTGAATCAAAGGAAAGCCTTTTGAGGTCAAGGTGAAGCTTCACAATGTTTCCAATCGAGGCTACACCTCTTAGACCAAGGTATGGACCTCTAACCCTAATTTCTTGCTCGGTTTTTGGACCTTTGTGAAAGAAATTATCACACTATGGCTAAATGTACGAATGGATGTGTTCGTTTTTTATGCGATGAAGCTTTAGGAACAAAAATAATTAAGTTTGGTGCAAGATCCCCGTACACGAACTCTTTATGGGATAACAGATGCTAGGGATGATGGCTGGATGCCGTCCATTTTTATGTATTAAAAAAGGACGACAGTGGTCTAACCGGACCGTGGATTCATCTGTATACAATGGATGAAACCGCGGGTCACATGGTTACCCGTGTGGAAACCTTCTCCAATCAGAAGCTGCCACGCCTTCCGTCGAAGCGTCCAACGTTCGAGTCAGCGTCGCGTGGAAAATGGTTTTAGTAGGAATTAATTAAATCTAGAAAATCTTATTAAGCTTTAACAAATCATAACTTGACAAAGAAAATTTCTAAAAATAAAATGAAAATATTTTGAAACTCAACAAAGACAGAGGAAAATTTTTAAAATGAAATTTGAAATTAATAAATTTTTTTTAAATTTTTAATTAATTAATTACTCCATGGAGTAATTTTATTATTAAAAATTAATTATAAATCCAAAAATGACAAAATTTTTAGGGATCCCTCATTTTTTCCAGGCTAGGAAAAATCCCGAAAGTCAAACTCATCAATTTTCATCAAACTTTGTAATTATTTTTAGAAATAATTATGAAAAAAAATCAAAAATTGAAAATTAAATTTGAAAATGGTTAGAAACTTTAGGGTGATGAAATTAAACCCCAAAATGACAATTCGTAACTTATGAAAAATGTAAAATGACAACTTAGACTTCTAGGGTAAAATTTATAAATTTTTCTTTTAAAAAAAATTACACTTTAAACCCTAAAATTTTCATCACTCTAAAAGGATTATTAGGATTAATTGCTAATACCTAGGTTTAATTAATCTTAGACCTAGGATAAACCCCTAAGTCTTAATTAAGTTAGGTTTAAACACAACATAAACCTTTAAAATCTTAATTAAGCCTAAACATATAATTAATCTCCTTAAACCTTAATTACATTAGGTTAAAGTCAAAATAAACCGCAATTATGTCTATCTAATTAATCTCCTTAAACCTTAATTACATTAGTTTTATGTAAAATTAAACCCTAATTAGGTCTAACCATAATTTGACCTAATTAATCTAATTAAGCCTTACTTATGTTATGTTTAATTATCCTTAAAATCTAATTGGATCTAACCTTAATTAGACCTAATTAATCTAATTAAGCCTTAATTTTATTATGCTTAATTAACCTTAAGCCCTAATTAAGTCTAATTCTAATTATACTTAATAAATACTTAAGTAAACTTAAACTCTACATAAGCTTAACCTAAACTAGACAAACAACCATTAAGTCTTAAAGTAGGCTTAATCCATCAACATAAACCTTAGGTTCAACTCAAATTAAACCTAAGTCAACTTAAAACTTAGGTTCAACCTAAATTGAACCTATGTTAACTTAAGCCTTAGGTTCAACCCAAATTGAACCTAAGCCAACCAAAACCGTTCAATCTAAATTGAACCTAAGTCAACCTAAACCTTAGGTTCAATCTAAATTAAATCTAAGTCAACCTAAACTATTTTAAACATTAGGTTCTACCTAAATTGAACCTAAATGAACCATACCTTAGATTCTACCAAAATTGAATCTAAGTAACACCATACCTTAGATTCTACCTAAATTGAATCTAAGTAATATCAAACCTTAGGTTCTATATAAACCACTTTAAGCTTTAGGTTATACCAAAATTGAACCTAAATGAACCATACCTTAGATTCTACCTAAAGTGAATGTAAGTAATATCAAACCTTAAATTCTACTTAAATTAAATCTAATAACACCATACCTTAAATTCTACCTAAATTGAATCTAAGTAACACCACAACTTAGATTCTACCTAAATTAAATCTAACCTTTAGGTTTCACCTAAATTTCATACCTTAGGTTATAATAGAATTGAACCTAAACATTAAGTCTAATCTATATTAGGCTAAATCAAATTAACTTAAATGACATAATTCCTTTTAAGTTCAATTTTAAAATGAATTGGTGGTTCACATCTAAAATTCAACCTACCAACCAATATAAATAAAAATTCATGACTAAAATACTAAATATAATTGGATAATAAATCATAAACAACCTAAAAATTTTCAACCCATAAAATCCAGAAAAGACATTAAAACTTAAGTGAAACCTTAATCAATAAAGATCATTGAAAGTAACTTGAAATATAGTATGTTTTGATCTACAAAGATTTATTGGACGATGCTATCCGTGGTTGATAATAAGAGTCTTTCAGTCCTAGTTTAAACACCTTTCGGACTAAGTTGATCAAGTCATCCACCTGAGACGATGGAGCCATGGACATCTTGACCGGGTTGTCTAAAAATTATATTAACGATTTAATAAATAAATATGACATTATTTCTATTGCAAGAACAAATCTGACAATGTTCTTCTCATAGGTTTGTTGGAAACATAAGACAAGTTCCGTTTTAGATTTATTTTATATGTTATTAAGATGTGCTAACTTTGTTTTGCAGGGACGACATTCTAAAGCTTGAAGGGTGAATTTCAAAACAATAAAACGTAAAAAAAAACAAAAATAACAAAACAAAATGAAAAATTGACATAAACCAAAATAAAACAAAATTAATTAAATAAAACAACGACAACAAAATGACAACAACAAAATTAAACAAAAATAAAATAAAACAAAACCAAACCTTTAGCGTAGTACATGACACTTAGAAACATATTACCCTTAGGACTGAACATTGATGTTTCTTTCCTTGATCTTGACACTCAAAAAATTCTTAGGGAGCGAATATTAACGTTAATCAGGAGTTTTCTTAGACAGCCTCACCTGTCTAAGATTTAATTAACTATAGGATATTTCTCCTATGTTAGAAGAAAGAACTCATAATAGGTAAAATACATAAATCTCTGGTCATTAAGTTTTCATATGGTTTTACTTATACGAGAATCTCAAAGATTAAACATTCTAGAGTTTTCTCAGTAATGTTCACCAATGAAACTATCCCGACATTTCCTTTTCTACTGTTTACTAATTTCATTAGCTCTTTCCTTACTTGTCTGGGTTTCTTAATATCTAAAGATCTTTTATATGATCCAGTAGAATAATTTACTTGGAGATTAGGGCAATATAATAGATAAAGAGAGTGGTGACTCCTTAACAAAATAACGACATCAACAACCGACCGACAGAGAATTGATGTAGACGGCAGAAACCAAGTTTCGGGTGCCATCAGACACGCCTTAAAATGTGCTAGTTTTATATACACATTTTATGCTCATTTTTAAGGATAGTTTTTTAATGGAATGTATTTTGTGTGTTTTTTATTACAAGTTCAAGGAATGGAGTTTAAGAGCAAAAGGAGCAAAAATAGAGCAAAATAGGGGTCAAATAGAGCAAATGGAGTAAAGGAGCAAAAATTTACTTGGATCTTAAGTGCCAAGATCTGGTGCTTAGGCTCCGGGTGATTAAAAGGGGCTTCTAGAAGGTTGACTCCTAGGCACCACAGTTAGACGCCTAGATGCCAAAACTGGTTATGGATTTTATGCACTGAATTTGGATGAATTTTGAAGATGTGTCTGAAGTGACTCTTGGTAATTTTTAAAGCATCATTCAAAGAGGCCATTGACTGGTCGAAAGAGGACTTCTTTTGGCGTTTGTGAAGAAGAGGTCGTGAGTCTTGATGTGTGTGTGTGTGTGTGTGAGTGAGAGTCTATTTAGTGTGTTGTAGTGTCTATTGGAGGAAGAAGTCATCAAAGGAACTTCATGATTTGCTTGGGAAGAAGTCTAAGATAAGTACTTTGTATTTTTGTTTTTGTTCTATGTTACTGTGTAAATTTGACTGTTCATATAAATCATGTTTTGTTGTGTTATTCTGATGAATTCTGAGTAGTTTTATTTATCTTTCTTCTTGCAATAAAATGTAATCATGTATAGGATTAGAATTGTTTAAGATTTCTCTTATTTCATACTTGTGATGATTCATTACTTTGTTATTCATTTACATCTTCAATCTTATCAATTGGAATGTTAAAATTTGTTGTGATCTCATAATGGCTCAGGAGTGCTATGTATTCCTCAACTAGTAAAAATCACATTAATTTCATGGGTGAGAAGATAATTCATGGGTGAGAAGATAATCCATGGGTTAGTGCAAATATAAATGTAGATAAGTTTTGATGAGTTTATAATTGGTGATTCTAGGGTGACAGGTTACAACCTTGATCAATTCGATTTAGAGTTTGGAACCTAAAGCCTAGTTAGTCCTATAGAGAGGGCACAGTTGATAATCTGAAAGTGAGAGGCTATAATTATAAAATAATTATTAAACTTTTTTTATTAAATAAAATCTACAAATCAATTAAAAATTCATAAAAATTTAAATATAGCTCAAAATTAAAAATTGGTCCTGTGTGGTCTCTGACCACAATGACTTCCCTTAATTTTCAAGGACAAAAAACCTATCTAGAAATTATAATTTCAAGTAAAAATAATAATTAATCAACAAAATGAATAAAATAAACAAATTAAAACAATAAAATCAAAAAACAAAAAATGAAAATTCAAAGATAACATTGCTAACATCAACATAATTCAATAAAACAGTAAATTCATCTATTCAAATACAATAAAACTCATTGTTTATGTGTAAGGGTATATCTGCAAGTTGATATTTACACAAATACTCTCTTATTTCCAAATCTTGATTAAATTGCATAAATACAGGTTGAATTTACAAGATTTTCCTTGAATATGTAATTGGAATGATATAGTTAGTATAAATTTCAATTTGAAAAGCTAATTTACATGAAAAGGAATATTTGCAATTTTTTGCAAATAATGATAATGCTCCTTTAATAACTTTTAAAATAAAAATTAAAGCAAATTTATGAGAAATCAAATAAATCACTAATTTGAAAATTTCATAAATGTTTGACACAATTATTAAATGAAATTTGATGTGAATTAATGAAAATTTTGTGAAAACCTAGAAATTGCAAATCAATCCTAACCATTATATTGAATATTTGAAATTCTAAGAATTGATAAAATCTTATTAATTCGAAATCAAGAATCAATAAAAATTCTATTAAAAGACGTGTAGAAAAATAGAGAAAGACATATTTATAATTTCCTAGAGTTACAAATATAACTTCCTTACTTTAAACCTTCAAATTGAATTCTTAAAACTTAAAATTGAAGAAATCTGATTTGAAATGATCAATAAAGATCAAAACAACAATATTCCGACAAAATTCAATTGCATAAAAGTAAATATATGTGCATTTATAATTTCTCAATTTAATATGGAACTTTACCATAGCTCTAATATGAAACTTAAGGTCTGTTTTAGACAATTGCAATTTTATCGAATAATCTGTTGATAAGTTGATTAAAAATAATTTGCTGAAAAGTTAGGTGCGGTGACTATTACAAATTTTTATTTTTTTGGAAAAGTCAGACCGCAACCAGAAAGCCGCCACTGCACCTAGATGGTTGCGGTGTGAAAACACTGTTTTCAACGTTTTGAAAATTCATAAGCTGCTAAAATGCAGTTTACCCAAACAGATCTGGTGTGTTTACAAAACACCACTGCACCAAATAAACTGCCCCAAACAGCCATTAGTGTAATTGCCAGAAGTAGATTTGCTAAGAAGAAAAAGATTTTAGGACTTGATGCGTTGAGACGGGGCGTCGTAGTGGCTCGTTACGGCGATGCAACGTGACACAGCGGTGTGTTGTGGCACGCGTCATAGCGACGCGTTGCGATGGGGGGTCGTGAGGGCGCGTTGCTGCGGGGCATCGTAGCGGCGCGTTGCGACGATGCAACGCGGCGATGTGTTGCAATGAAGCGTTGCAGTGACGCATTGCGATGACGCGTTGGAGCAGTGCATTGCGGCGATTCGTTGTAGCGGTGTGCTGTGGCGAGCTGTCGGGCCGCGGCGCTCCGTCACAACACATCGCCGCAATGCACCACTGCAACACGTCGTTGCATTGCATCATCGCGACGCTTCTCCACAACGCGCCGCGGCAACTATACCCCCTCCTTTAGGCCTATTTATAGGCTCGAAAAGAACCTTAGCCATAAGTGCACATTAATATATAAATCCAAACAAAAGTGCAAGCATTAAATATTTATTAAAAAAAACTTTTTATATTAAAAAAAAAGAGATTTTCCATACTATAAAAAAAGAAAAAAAATAGAAATGACTTTTCATATTAAAAAAATAATAAAATTAAAATAAAATTAAGAATAAAAAAAGCTTTAGATATCAATATTTTGAGACGACGAAATTGGACTCGCCCGAAAATAGGGGGCAACTGATACAAAAACAACAATTTTTCATTATTCAGCACGAATCTCAAGACACGAAACGAATCTCGAGGCACAACACAAATCTCGGTGCAATCTTTTGAGCAAGAAGCGTTCAAAACTTGATAAAAAATCATCCATAGCACTAATTTTAGCAAACTTAATGTTAAACTGACCAGCCCGATGAGACGAATCTAATGATATAAAAACTAGTCCAATCCGAGTCAAATCAAGCACAGATCAAGTCATTAAACTACTCTTGAAAGATTTATGGACAAATTTGGAAGGTCAAACAGATGTTGACACTAGCAAGCTTATACTCGAATCGAGCGTCTCTATAAGACGAATCCAACGAGCCTAAGATTACTTAATTCTGACATCGTTAAGTCCATCAAATGCCCCTTAAATGACGTATGATCAAGGGAAGCCCTCTGGACCGTCCGATCAAAATGGTTGCATTAATTACACCAAAAACACTATAAATAAAATTCCAACCCTCACATGAGGGGGGGGGGTGAAGGCTAGAGAGAGTCTAAGGCATTGAGGAGAAGCTGCAGCTTAGCACCACCGTCGACTGCCATCGACCACCGCCGACCTCCGTTGACCACTGCTGAACTCCGTTGATCATCGCCTACCATCGTCGACTATCACCTACCGTCGTCGACCATCACCGACCTCTGTTGACCTCCATCAACCGTCATTGACCACCACTAACCGCCATCGTCAATTACCACTAACTAAACGTTGTCAACCGACACTGTAATATGAAGAATATAATCACCATTTCCAATCTGTAAGACAATGGATTTTTGTAATCATCAATCAATAATGGATTTTCGCAACTGGGCCAAGCCCCGTGGATTTTTCTTTTTCGGGCTTTCCATGTAAAAAATTTTGGAGTCGTCGCAGCTTGTTTTCTTTTTCATCTCTGTGTGTGCTGAATTCTCGTACAACGCTGAGACGATAAATCTGTTACTCTTTTGTTGCGAATTTTCTAGCATACATTAGTTTGACGTCGTCTGTGGGAAGCTCTCAATCCCACCACTGAAGTACTTACTCAATTTCCTACATGGAAAACAAACAAAATATTCAGGACAACAGAACACCTTACTCTAACACTTATCATTCTAGAGAGTAGTCACGAAGTCAAGGGTGGAGCTTTTCTTCATATTCCCATCCTAGAACACGCTATCCTGCCAACGAGGAAGTTTCAAGTCCTTCTATGGGAGAAAGCATGTGAAGAATGGAAGAGTCTCAACTGCATATCATACAACTCCAATGTGGGACCCAAAAACCACCGATGAATGAAACTCGTTTACCATTAACTCTACGACATACGAGAGACATGCCCGGAGGAACTCGTACTGGCCCCACTCCCCAAGAAGGAACACTTCCCATGCCAGGTCATGTTGCTGAACTTCTAGGCACTGCAAGTTCCACTCATCCATCTCATGCAGCTCATCTGGCACCGACACATCTTGCTACCGTTCCAAATGATGTCATCTGTAAAGAACTACGTCACCTCGTCCGGGAAGAGTTTCCCCAAGATAAAATGGATCGCTTATATACTCACCATAACATCAATGAATCCTCTCCCTTAGTGAATGCGGTCCTCCAACACCCCATCCTAATTGGCTTCAAGCTGCCAAAAATTGACGCATATGAAGGTATAACTGACCCCTATGAATATATTGATCATTATCAAACTATCATGCACATTCAACATGCCTCTGACACGCTTCTGTGTCAGGTGTTTCCTGCACTCTTAAGGGACAAGCTCAAACATGGTTCTACTCTCTGTCGGGGGCTCTGTAAACACCTTTAACGAGCTGGTCAGACTATTTGTGGAGCACTTCATAGCAAATCGATGAATCATCAAGGATTCATCCCATATGTCTGGAATTCATCAAAGTGAAGAAGAATCGCCTAAGGACTACTTCTGCAGGTTTTCTAATGAAGACCAACAGATTCCGGGAGTAAATCCAGAGTTACTAAGTGGGGTTTTCCTTGGGGGGCTCCGCCTAGGAGCCTTCTACTCATCATTAATGCGGGAGACAGTTTGTTCTTATGCTGACCTTGTACACCGTGTTGAGGCACAATCTCTGCAGATAAGACCATTATTGCTCATAATGAACAATTTGAGTGATTGGGGGGCAAACACAACAATAACGCTATGGATAATTATCAAATCTCACAGTGAAAAAAGTTTATACGATAGGGGAATCGTGAGCAACAATCAGAAAAAGAATACACGCCACTCAAACACACACTTGTTAACAACTTAATGGCCAATAAGGATGAAGAGACTGTCAAGTGGCCAAAGTCATTAAGAAATCTAAATGGTAGAGACCAGTCTCAATATTGTCATTTCCACCGTACAAAAGGACATTCAACAGAATGTTGTTTTGAATTAAAGAAAGAAATTAAACGTCCGATATGCCAAGGTCGCCTGAGTCGCTACTTACAAGAACAATGTGAGGGAAACTAGAAGAAAATTGTTGGAGTTATCGAATGAGAAGTATAAATCTAACTCATCTTATCTGAGTAAAAGACTGGCTTATAAACTCTTAATTTTATTTTAACAAAACTTTTGTGTTTCTTTAAAATATCATTTCATTTAAATTTTCTTATTTTCTCATGAAAGAATTTTGTGTAGCAAGTATCATTGATGAAAAGAGGTACCATGCCTCTGGAAGTCGAGCCTAAGAGCAAAGACTCAACGGGAAGATACGGTACTCCTGAAAGACAAGCCCAAGAGGCAAAACTCAATGAGAAGCTACCATGCCCCTGGAAGATGAGCCCAAGAGGCAAGTCTCGATGGGAAGTTAGTAGTGGACATGTCCTCACTAGAAAGACTCCATGAGAGCAAGTGGTTGACATGGTCTCTACTCAAAGACCTCAGAAGGCACAGGTACACTCAAAGACCTCAGAAGGCTACAAGCCTAATAATGCACAAATACATCAAAGACCTCAGAAGGCTACAAGCCTCAAAAGACACAGGTACATCAAAGACCTTAGAAGGTTATAATTCTCAAAAGACAAAGGTACATCAAAAACCTCAGAATGCTACAAGCCTCAGAAGACATAAGTGTATAAAATTCTTTAGAAGGCTATGAGCCTCGGATAATTTTTGCACAATTAAGAAGTCATACAAATTGTGGAAGCAACAAATAAATACATTGTTATCAACTACAATTATCATATAAGATGAATAAAGAGGCTACAAATACCAACATATACTTGTACAAGGGCTACAACAAATCAGTTCATCTTCAATTAGAGTCGGCATCGCCTTCCTAAAACTTCACTACTTCTGATCAGACATTGCCACCACATAAGCATAAAAATCTCCCCTCATGGAACGACGAGAAAACTACAGCAATTCTTCAGCACTTTCAGAACGTGCAAGAGTGGCACAGAAATCTCCTCCGGAATATGTGACATCAAGTACATGATCTGCGACACACTACCGCAACACCCTGCCACAAAGCACAGCCGCAACGCTTTACAGCGACGCACCGCGCAACGCGTCACCGCAGCACGATGTCATGCCACAACGCGTCACCGCAACGCTTCGTAACAACATTTCTCCGTAATACAATTCAGCGCTGCAACTCTTCGATGCAACTCGACACAACAACTTGGTGCCGCAACTCGGCACCGCAACTCTGCACCATAATTTGGCACTACAAATTCTGCACCATAACTCGACACCGCGATGCGTCATCGCAACATCCCGTTGCGATGCTTCGCTGCAACGCACTGCCGCAACGCGTCGCCGTGTCACACCTCCACAACAAGTCGGGTAGGCTTGACACCCCATTGTAATGCGTCACAGCAATGCCTCGCCCAGTAGCAATGTGTCGCCCCACCTCCCCGCCGTAACGCATTTCTCTAACGCCCCGCCATGACACTCCGTCGCAATGTGTCACTGCAACGCAGCACTGCAACGCGTCGCCGCAATGCATCACTGTCACGCTTCACCGCAACACGTCGCCGTATTGCATCGCCGCAACACGACTCTACGATGCCCCGCAATAAAGCGTCACCACGACACACCAACGCGATGCTTCGTTGCAACGCATCGCCTCAACGCATCGTTGTAAAGCGTCGTCGCAAGGCATCTCTGCGACGCTTCACCATCGCATTGCTTCGCTCCGACACCCCACCGCTGTCGGTCGTTAGAAATCTCTATGATATATTTAATTTAATATATTGCATATATATTTTCAGAAAGTACCATTTTTAATTTTGAAAAATATGAAATCAAACTGATCCTGTATAATCAATAGTTTAAATAATCAAGCGCTTCACCGCAAGCTATTTATTTATCCCGAAGAATGGATGAACTGCTTGGTGGTGAGACTTGATCAAGTAAGATAAAGAATTCATTGCATCTATTTTGTCTGCGGACCATTTATGTTGACCGACAAGTTCCCTTATCTAATATGAAGGAATTAGATTGGGTTTATATTAATCTGAGGTCTTTAAATTTCCTATAAGGGCAGCCCCTATAGTTAATTACATCTTAGACAACCGAAGTCACCTAAGAAAACTCTTGATATAGATATGGAAATATTGTATTCATGACTTCCAAAAGGTAGGATCTTCAAGAAAGTGTTGTGATAGAAAATACAATAGGTGAGTGGCTCAAGTTTTGGAACAGTCATTGTAGGAATCCGAAGGAAGAGAAAGCTAGGGGATAGAAAAAAATCCAAGAAGAATATTGGTGTTATTTCCCAAACTATCATATGGCTTGGCTTCAATTTGAGATGTTTATTTAATGTTTCATCCTCTCGATTTTATTATTTTAGGGCTTACAGTCACTTAATACCAATCATGTGAATAGTCTGGAAGATAAGATGACTTAGGTCACAATCTCGGAAACCTAAGGTAAGTTAGGGCTTATATTGCATAGGGTGTAAAGGCCTAAAGAGATGAAGTGAGAATTTATGCTACACTAGGCAAACTACCTTGAAGTCCTATGTCTTGTTATTTAGTTCTAAGGAGTTTTACTATTGAAGATGGCCGTGCTGCCCACTATGCATGCTCCAAGCTCCTCATCATGGAAAGTTTAGTTTTAGAAGTGTCAAATTGAAGAGAAAAGAGAAGTAGCATGTTTTGGAGAGGATTTAAATTGAGGTGTCTTAATTTCTTATTAGGGTAATATTCAAGTTGATTATAGCGACATCAGTTAGGATCTCACGGTTCCCTCATTCCGACACCACTATTTTCTTCAGATTCACTTAGTTCAAATGAATTTACTAAACTCAACTAAATGAGTTCCATAATTTCATTTAGACCGTGGGAAATCTCGTTAGCAGCTGTAGGTTGCATCCTCCGAGGTATTCCCAATCATCCGAAAGAGGTATTTAAATTTAGTTGTAACTATGATTTTTGTTTTGTTTGTGATTAAATTTTGAGTTGTCTTATAATTTAATTGTTGTGGCGGTGAATTCATCTTGTTTTGATTTTAATTTCTGGTTTTTTGTTTCAGTTTTGTGGCTATTATAAAATTTATGGTTTTCATGCAAGGTGACATTATTGTTTAAAATGCAAGCTTACAAAGAAGAAAAGTACAATAAAGGAAGCACTGAAAAGCAGATGCTATAAACTTGTAAAAGTGTACCTGGCGAGTTTTCTCGTTCCTCCACCTGAAACTTTAGTATCTTTTCAATAATATTTATAATTTACATGAAAGTAAAAGCCTATAGATATGTTGTTCACAGGACTACAAAATCTTATGTCACAACTTGGTGGGTCCTATTTATTTCATTTGGGAGATGTTTTCCTTTAATAGGTATGATAGGTTCAGTTGTCCTGCAAAATGTTCAGAAGACTTATGAAAAGATCCAGAGGATACTTAGGTATTTCACAACCCTTTTAAACTTTCTTGAGTTCATCTAAACTTATCATACTAACTAAATGATTCATCTATTTCATACACTTATGCTTAATGAGCTAATGTTTTAATTATCCCAAATGGTGGGTACATATCATTTGATATTTAATTTCAGAATTATGTAAGTGGGGTCCTTAGGGGCAATTTGATTTATGAAAGAATTCAACCAATTTTTATGGGCTTGTAGTGTTTCAAATGTGTTTTAAAATTAATAGTATTTTATTTTCTAAACTTCATTAGTCAAATTTCAATTAAGCCTAGCTCAATACTAAGCCCTTAAGGTTTTAGTGGGTATATTTATAACTTTTTAGAAAAGTTAAGTTACATGAACATGATTCTTGTTACTTTATTATATCGTTATTTTATCATCAATTAGGAATGTTGAATTAGTTAGTGATCAACTTCCAAAATCAACCCCTAACCTTAAGGATCATTTAATTTAATTTTCATCCAAATTAATATGATTAGTAAAATTATAAGCTTATATTTTAATGTGACAAAAATGAGATGAGTTTCTACCATTTATCCCTTCATGTATTTTAATCATTCAAACATGTTTATTAAGATTATTCATTACCCTTTTACCCTTTAAATCAAGCCTAAATGTTTAATTAAGGCTAAATTTTATAAATTACACTTTTGCCCCTAAAGGTCTTATCACTTTATAATTCATTAAACTTAACTCAAATGACTTTAAAATTTTATAGTACCCCACTTATGGCTCAATTAGAACATTAGAGGACAAAATGTGATTTTTGTTTATTTAATTTAATTTATATAATTATTTTCATGCAAAATGTAGATTTTCAAACAAAATTCAATAACATATTAAAAATGAATCATATGTTCCAAAGAAAATTACTGGAGGTTCACATAGACCAGAAAATCATTTGGACCAAATTTCATGATTTTTGTGAATTTTAATTTAATTATTATAATTATTTCAATTTTTGGAATATTAATTAAATATAAAATCTTAATTAATTGGAAAATTAAGTTTTATATTTTTCATAAATCTCTCTGAGGTCGTAAAACTTAGATAATCAAATTTCATATTTTTTTATTTATATTTAAATTATTAGAATTATTTTAATGAGAAATTAAGGAAATTCCATTTTAGCCTTTAAAAATTAATTTTGAAATTTTAAAATTTAATATTTTTACTTAGATAGTTAAGAAAATTACTCCAATTGTTGCTAAGTGATCAGGAGGCAATTAGAATATTTTCATCAATTTTATTAATTTTTTGATTTTTGGTGATTTTTAATTCATTTAAATAGTTTTTTAAATATTTTAAAGTTCCAAAATTAGGCTTAAAATGAAGTGTTGATATTGATTATCACTTTATTTTTAGAAAATTCACCTCATCACAAGGAACTTCCAAAACTAATTTCATAATTTTTTGATTTTTTATTTTAATTTTAAAAATCATTTTAGCGTCAAAAATACCATTTAGCTTAGAAAATTATTTTGAGTGGTCAAATTAACTTCAATTGACTTGAAAATTTTTATAGCAGTTCCTCTAACTCACAATGGGGAACCAAAATTAAGCCCATTACATTTATATTTAACCCAAATTAGTTTTTCTTTGTTTGAATGAGTTGATTAAAATTAGAGTGATTTGTAACATGTTAAATAAAGTTTATATTTTTCCTTTAGTCCTTTGGTCATAGGGAACCTACCAAAATATTTTTGGATTTTTCTGACGAATATACTAATTATTATAATTAATTTACCAAAACAGTGACTATAAGCTTGCAAATTAGGGATCTCTTCATAGAGATCCCCCCTGACTTTAAAAAAATCAGGGAAGATCCCTCATGACAGAGAGATCAAGACCCCCAAAGGTCAAGCCATGGTGAAATGTCTAAGTGAATGTAGAATTAAAATACCTAAAATAATATTTAATTAATTAAAATGAAGCATGCATCAAATATATTTAAAACTATTTTCAAATTATTCTCCTATATTCACTGAGCATTAGGGTATTTTTATTTTATTTTTATGATTTTTCTACACCAAGTTATGCATTTTTAAAGTTGGTCTGATTTAAATAATTTAAATAAATCATATGTTTCTACTTATCCACGCGGCGCTGACTGTATCCTCGGAAGCTCTGAACTGCTACGCGTCGCTCCTCCATTTGATGCCGCCATCCACATAGTTGCCTAGTCAGTTGGTGCTTTATGTATCATCTCCCCCTCCGACTGCATCAGTGTCATCCATCCGAAACACGTGCGATCGAACTGTGCCCCTTCATCGTCTTTGACTAGTTCATCCCGAGCACCGTCCACCTTTTAGCCTTAAGAACTCAAGCTAGACTCAACCAAATTGCATGAGATTTGATCCTAGAGCTTCATCTAAGTAAGAATAACCTATATATACGGCTTATACAATATGAAATACAATATACATGCATGGAGGATGAAGAATAGCTCGGGAGAGGGAGAGAGTTCAATAGCTTTGTCTGAGTGGGTAGGCCTCAATTAAATGGTTGTAGCAGCTTAGATTGGACCCAACGAGCCTCCAGATGAAGCCTCTGGTTGTGGTGAAGTTTCTAGACCCAAGTTCGATCAAGCTCTATTTTGGGTGCTGAACAAAGTATGGTATGGGGGTTCTCTGTGATGGGGCTTTGATGGGAAACTTTTTCTTTTGCTCTGGTGATTGTGTAGATGGTTTGGGGTTTTAGGTAGTGGGGAGGTGCAATTGAAATTATCCTATTTTGACTAGAATTTTAGTAAGGAAATTGGCTCTGAATAGTAGAGATTAGGGCTGGAGGATGGTGGGCTTGCACTCAGAAGATCTCAAGGAAGCTCTGGAAGCAATTTGGCAGGGTTTCCTTAAGAAAATTTTAGCACCCTCTCTTGGCCGTGAAGAGCTCTATTTATGGCCATGGCTGCCTGGTCGAGCACAGGGGGGCCAATGTGGGTGGAAATGTTTGCTTAGGTGGAAGGCAGATCAACACTATTGAGCAGTCAGAGCTGGACATCTTGGGTGGGCTCAATTGAGATTATTTGGCTTGAGGTGGCTCTCAGTTTGAGCTCCTCCGGCGACTAGGCCGGCCGGCCAGGCCAGGGGAGGTGGCCAGTGATCAGGTGAGCCAGTGGGCAGGCCATAAGTGGGGTGAGCTTAAGTGGTTAATGAATTATGACAAATCTCCCTAGGTTTTACCCATTTAAGGAAGGGGATCCCCCAATTTGGGGGACCCTTGGTCCATGTCTTGAGTAGGGTGGGCTAGAGGCATCTAGTTCAGTCCTTAGGCTCAATAGCTGGCTATGGTGAGGTGGGTTTGGTCACATTTGGCTTGATTTGGTTAGTTTGGCTCATGTGTTCAATTTGGGTCACTTGGGTTCAAATTAGGCTACGTTGGGTTCAAGCTTGGGTTAGGTCCAATTGATTTTTCAATATGGTGTGTATTATTGTCATAAATTTTTGGGAGAGGAGTGGGTGGTTTTGAATTGGTTTGGGGAGTTAATTTGGTTTAAATTGGGTATTTGATCAACTTAGGGGCATTTGGGTTAGGTTAGGATTAGGTTAGGCTAGAGTGGGGTCAAAGGCCAATTGAAAGTTTCAAACGGTTCATGGGGATGTTAGGAAGAGTTTTCAACATTAATTGGGTTGAAATTTCAGGGCTAGGGCATTCAATTTAGTGGAATTTGGGTATGTGACACATTTGGGGCAAATTTGGGGATTTTAGGTTTGGTTTGACTTGGGAGAGGTTTGAGCTCAAATTGGTGGCAATTAATGGTTCAAATTGATTTAGGGGAATGTTATGAAGGGTTTTGGACATTAATTTGTGGAATTGATTGACTCATGGGGTTAATTTAGAGGAATTGGGCCATATGTTCAAAATTGGGCCTTTTTGGTTTGGTTTGAAATTGAGTTCAAATGTGGTTTAAATTGAGCTTGGATTTGGTTTTAATTAGTACTGAGGATGATGAATTTTGGCTTGGAATATAAATTGGGCAAGATTGAGGTCAATTAGATGGACATTGAGGGTGATTTGGGCATTTTGGGCATTTTGGGCTTTAAGGGGCAATTTAGGGCTTTTGTCAAATTAGACCGATTTAGTCAAATTGGGTTAATGTGTTGGTTTCAAACTAAATTGGGAATATTTGGAAGGTTTTGGAATTTTTCGAATTTTTGGGCTAGGAGGGGCATTTTGGTAATTTTAGGTATTTAAGGGGTATTTTGGGGAATTTTAGTAAATTTGAGGTGTTTTTGGTATTTTGAGTGGTGAGGAATGTTTTGGGATGATTTTTTGAGGGATTTTGGTAATTTTGGTTGATTTTAGGAATTTTGGACAAAATTAGGGTTTTAGGGGTAATTTGGTCATTTGGTAGATTTTAGGGCTAGAGGGTTAAAAATTGGGATTTTGGTAACATTTAGAGTTGAGTGAGATTGATAACCCACTTGAGTCTTTGACCAAGGGAATTCCCCATTTGGATCCTCCGTGTGTTGGTACTAGTTAAACCCTAGCCTGGGGCTAAGAGCTTGGCAAAACTACCCACATGAGTTTCCAAAAGAGTAGGGGATCAAGTGTGGAGAAGTTTGGTTTATGGTTGCGAGGTATTGTGTGAGAGTGTGATGTGTAAGGGTGTGTGTCGCACCCAAACCACCCAGGGTAAGTCATAAGGCTTGACCATCCTATAGGGAACTTCCCTAGAGCTTCCTAATGCTTGATTTCATCCTCCTAAGCATTTAGAGGTTAGACTTTAAACATTTGAAAAACTTTAAGTGAAGCAAAGAAGTGTTTTAGATTTCTATAGAGTGAGGGTTCCATAGCTAGTCTTCTAAGATAGTCATTAGGAAAATCCTTATGGCTAGACCCTAGGCTATTTTAAAGAAAAACTAAACCTCAACAAAAGTGAGATCAACAGCCGCGACACTCCGTCGCAGTGTGTTGCTGCAATGCACCGCTGCAACTCATCGCTACAACGCGCAGCTGCAGTGCGCTGCCGCGACGCTCTGCAGCAAAGCGTCACCTTGAACCCCGCCGCAATACGACGCTTCACCGCAACACGTCGCCGCGTTGCATCACTGCGACGCGCACGCGCGACGCACCACCGCGACGCTCCACCACAACACGCCGCGAGACACTCCACCACAACCAGCCGAGGCAACTCTACCTTCTCCTTTAAGCCTATTTATAGACTCAAAAAGAACATTAGCCATAAATGCACATTAATATATAAATCCAAAAAGAAGTGCAAACAGTAAATGGTTGTTAAAAAAAAATCATATTCCAAAAAAAGAAAAAAAAAAGAAAAAAGACTTCCCATACTATAAAAAAAGAAAGAGAAAAAGAAAGAAAAAAAAGAGAAATGACTTTTCATATTCCAATAAATATATATATATATATATATATATATATATATATATATATATATATATATATATATATATATATATATATATATAAAGAAGCTTTAGATATCAATATTTCAGACAGCTTTAGATATCAATATTTTCTGGACAACTTTAAATATCAATATTTTTGAAAACAAAATTGGACTCGTCCAAAAATATAGGTGCAACTGATATAACAACAACGAGTTTTCATTATCCAGCACGAATCTCGAGGCACTTGGTGCAATTCTTTAAGCAAGAATCGTTCAAATATTGATAAAAAGTCATCCATAACTCCAATTTCAGTAAACTTATACTCAAACTGACCGCGTCGATGAGATGAATCCAATGATATAAAAACTAGTTGAATCTGAGTTGAATCAAGCCCATATCAAGTCATTAAACCACCCTTGAAAGTTTTCTGGACAAATTTAGAAGGTCAAATAGATGACGACACTAGCAAGCCTATACTTGAATCAAGCGCCCCGACAAGAAGAATCCAATGAGCCCATGATCACTCAATTCTGACATCGTTAAGGCCATCAAATGCCCCTTAAACGTTGTGTGATCAATGGAAGTCCTTTGAATCGTCTGATCAAAATGGCTGCATTAATTGCACCTAAAACACTATAAATAGACCCCCAACCCTCACATGAGCAGGAGGTAGAGTCCGAGGCTTTGAGAAGAAGCTGCGCTTAACACCACTGCCGACCGCTGTCGACCACCGCGGACCTCTGTCGACTACCGCTGACCTCCGTCGACCACCGCCGACCTCCGTTGATCACCGCCGGACAACGTAGATCATCACTTACCGTCATCAACTAAGGTCGATCTTCGTCGTCGACCATCACCGACCTCTGATACAACAACAAAAAATCTTCATTATCCAACATAAATCTCGAGGCACGACACAAATCTTGGTGCAATCTTTTGAGCAATAAACGTTCAAAACCTGATAAAAATTCATCCAGAGCTCTGATTTCAACAAAGTTATTGTCAAATTGACCAGCTCAATGAGACAAACCTAATGATATAAAAACTAGTCCAATCCGAGTCAAATCAAGCCCAAATCAAGTCATTAAACCACTCTTAAAATATTTTTGGACAAATTTGGAAAGTCAAACTGATTCCAACTCTTGCAAGCCTATACTCGAATCGAGCGTCTTGACAAGATGAATCCAACGAGCCTGAGATCACTCAATTCTGACATCGTTAAAGCACTCAAATGTTCATTAAACATCATATCATCGAAGGAAACTCTCTGGATCGTCCGATCAAAATGATTCATATTCCTGCATTAAATGCACATAGAACACTATAAGTAGACACTCACCTCTCACATGAGGAGGAAGAAGTCTAGAGAGAGAGTTTGAGGAGAAGCTCTAGCTTAGCACACCGCCTAACGTCATCGATCATCGCCGACTTCCGTCGACCTCCATCGACAACTACTTACCATTGTCGACCACTGCCTACCGTCGTCGATTATCGTCGACTTCTGTCGACCACCGCCTACCGTCATCGATCACTGCCTAATATTGTCGACCTCCGCCATCATCGACCACCACAGACCTTCGTCGACCACTGACGACAGCAGGCGACCACCACCGACAGCCACCAACTACTGTAAACCGCCGACGACCACCACCGACCGTCGTCGACCACCACCAACCAGACATCGTCAGTCGACATTGTAGTCTGAAATATATAGTTGCCCTTTCTCGTCTGTGGGACAAGAGATTTTTGTAAACATTAATTAATAATGTATTTTCGTAACTGGGCCAGACCTTGTGATTTTTCCCTTTACGGGTTTTCCACATAAAAAAGTCTGGATTCATTGCTTATTTGTCTTTCATCTCTATGTGTGATGAACTTTCGTACAACACTAATGATACACCACAAACAAATTTTTATCATCTGACACGAATCTCAAGGCAATACTTTAAATAATAAACATTCAAATCTCAATAAAAAGTCATCTAGAGTTATGCTTTCAGTAAACATATAGTCAAACTGATCGGCTCGATAAGACGAACATAATGATACAACAACTAGTCAAACTCGAGTCAAATCAAGATCAGATCAATTCATTAATCCATTATTAGAAGATTTCCAGACACTTTTAGAAGATCAAACAAATGCCGACACTAGCAAGCCTATACTCAAATCGAGCGTCTCGACAAGACGAATCCAACGAGCCCAAGATCACTCAATTCCGACATCTTTAAGACCATCAAATGCCCCTTAAACGCCGTCTGATCAAGGGAAGCCCTTTGGACCGTCCGATCAAAATGATTGCATTAATTGCTCCCAAAACCCTAAAAATAGACCTCCACCCCTCACATGGGGGGGGGGGGGCTAGAGAGAGCTTAAGGCCTTAAGGAGAAGCTGCAGCTTAGCGCCAACGCCAACCGCTATCGACCACCGCCGACCGCTGCCGACCATCGTCGACCACCGCCAACCGCCGTCGAGCACCACCGACTTTTGTCGACCTTTGTCACCGTCAACCTCCGTCACCGTCGACCTCTGTCACCATGGACCTCCCCCAATCATCGTTAATCACCACCAACCAGACACCATTAGTTGCCATTGTTGTATGAAACATATAATTACTCTCTCCCGTCTGTGCGACAAGTGTATTTCTGTAAACATCAATCAATAGTGGATTCTTGTAACTAAGCTAGGCCCCATGATTTTTTCCTTTACAGATTTTCCACGTAAAATCTTTTGGAGTCGTCACCGTTTATTTTTCATCTGTATGTGTGCTGAGTTTTCGTACAACGCTAAGACAATAATCTGCCACTCTACCGCCGCGAATTTTTTAACACGCATCAGTTTGGCTCCATCTGTGGGAAGCTCTCAATCCCACCACTGAAGTACTTGCTCAATTTCATACATGGCAAACATAAACAATATTCGAGACAACGGAGCAGCTCGCTCCAACACCCATCGTTCCAGGAAACTATCACGTAGTCAAGGGCGACATGTTTCTTCATCTTCCCATCATGGAACACGATATCCCACCAATGAGGGAGCTTCAGGTCCTTTTATGGAAGAACGAATGCGTAGAATGGATGAGTCTCAACTGCAGATCTTACAACTTTTAAGTGGGACCCAACAACTGCCGATGAATGAAACTCATTTATCATTAAATCCATGTCCTACGAGAAACATGCATGGAGGAAGTTGTACCGGCCCCCCTCCCCAAGAAGGAACACTTCCCGTGCTAGGTCGTGATGCTAAACTCTTAGATACTGCAAGTTCCACTCATCCATCTCATACAACTCGCCTAACACCTCCACATCCTGTGGTCATTCCATCCGTGACGAACTACGTCGCCTCATCCGGGAAGAGTTCCCCCTTGAGAAAAATGACCGCTTCCACACTCACCATAACATCAATGAATCCTCTCCCTTTGTGAATGCAATCCTCCGACACCCCATCTCAGCCGGCTTCAAGCTACCGAACATTGACGCATATGAAGGGATAACTGACCCTTATGAACATATTGATCGTTATCAAACCATCATGCACAATCAACGTGCCTCTTACGCGCTTCTGTGTCAGGTTTTTCCTACCACTCTTAAGGGACAAGCTCAAACCTGGTTCTACTCTTTGCTAGGGGCACTGTAAACACATTTAACGAGCTGGCCAGACTGTTTGTGGAGCAGTTCATAGAAAATCGACGGATCATCAAGGATTCGTCCCATCTCTCAGTAATTCATCAAAGTGAAGGAGAGTCGCTTAAAGACTACTTTCGCAGATTTTCTGCTGAAGCTCGTCAAATTTCAGGAGTGGATTCAGAGTTATTAAGGGGGTCTTTCTTGTGGGACTCCGCCCAGGACCCTTCTACTCATCAGTTATGCGGGAGACAGTTCGTTCTTATGTTGACCTTGTACACCGTGTTGAGGCACAAATCTCTGCAAATGAGGTCATCATTACTCACAAGGAACAATTTGAGCAATTGGGGGGAAAATGCAAGAATAACGCTGGGGATACCAATCAAATCACATAGCGAAAAAAGTTTAGATCACAGGGGAATCGTGAGCAACGATCAGAAAAAGAATACACGTCACTCAACACGTCACGTGTTAACATCTTGATGACCATCAAAGATGAAGAGACTGTCAAGTGGCCAAAGCCATTAAAAAATCCAAATGGTGGAGACCAGTCTCAATATTGTCATTTTCACCAATGGATGACTTTCTCATTCTCCTCACTTGTGATTATTCTCCTCATCCATGACCTCTATTTATAGATTTGAGATGGGACATAACATTAAAAAACAAAAAACAAAAACTGTTATTCATTAAAAAAAAATGGCAGATCATTAAAAAAAATAAAAAAAAAAACTGCTGCGCATTAAAAAAAACAACAGCTCATTAAAAAACAAAAAACAAAAAACTGCCGTTCATTAAAAAAAAACTGCTGCTCATTAAAAAAACAACAAAAACTGCTGCTCATTAAAAAAAACGGCAACTCAAGAAAGAACACAACATAAAAAAATATAATAAACAACATTAGATATTAATTTTTCGGTTTTCTGACCAGTATTTTTGGTTTTAAAGCTAAATAAAAATTTAATTTGTATTTGACAGGATTTGAAACCCCATCTCCTATATGAAGGAGAAGACATCAACAAATTGATCTAGAAATATTTTCTTCAATATATAAATGTTTTTATTAGTCTTATTTACATACATGTAGTAAGAATGTTGCAAAAAAAAATGAAGTGGCGCTAGACCTGGATATTTTTGGACGACAAATTTGATCTCGCCCAAAAATAAGGGGCAACTGATACACCACCAATAATTTTTCATCATCTGACACGAATCTCGAGGCAATACTTTGAATAAGAAACATTCATCACTGTCGACCTCAATCACCTTCGACCTCCATCACCGTCGACCTCAATCACCTTCGACCTCCGTCGACCTCCGTCGACCTCCGTTACCGTTGACCTCCGTCACCGTTGACCTCCGTCACCGTCGACATCCGTCAGCGTCGACCTCCGTCCACCTCTGTCACCGTGGACCTCTACCAATCATCGTTAATCACCACCAACCAGATACCGTCAGTCGGCATTGTTGTATGAAACATATAATTACTCTCTCCCGTCTGTGAGGCACGAGATTTCTGTAAACATCAATCAATAGTGGATTCTCGCAACTGGACCATGCCCCGTGGTTTTTCCCTTTACGGGTTTTCCACGTAAAAACTTCTAGAGTCGTCACCGCTTATTTTTCATTTGTATGTGTGCTGAATTTTCGTACAACACTAAGACAATAATCCACCACTCTATTCTAGCACGCATCAACTAAGATGATAATTCGTTACTCTACCGCCACAAATTTTCTAGCACACATCACGTATGATTGAAAGAATGTATAATCAATCATTTAAGAGGAATTTTGACTATATTAATAAAAAAAATATTTGAATTTTAAAATAATGTTAAGATGAATAGTGAGTATTTTCTAATTATTATTAATATTATTAATAAAATTATTGACGAACATTCAAACTTAATGTTTTGGAATTTTTTCTTTTATTTATTTATACTCATTTTTAATTATTATTAAAAATGAAAATTCGGTTGCACAACCAATGTGAAATTCTTTGTGGAATATACTGCTCTTTAGCTCTGCGAAATAAGTGCATATAAATTTTATTGTATTCATAATAAAACCAAGATCTCAAGAGAGTAAAATATCTAAAGCCGGAAACCACCGCCCTTTGGTGCATCTGGTCATCTTCATCCAGCTCTCTTTTCCGCGCAAAGAAATGACGAGCGAAGACGGCGACGAATCTATGGCTTGGCTCGACAATCGCAGCTCCGTCGCGAGCCTCCCAACGCCGCCTGTAAAGCCTAAAGGCTTCGCCTGGCTTCTCTCGTTTCTCCTCAGGGCTGTCGTGATGGCGATTGTTCTTTCTCTTTTCTTCGTATTTGCCGGCGTTGCGGTATGCTTCCTTCTTATCCTGGGCCTAGTCGGAAGGGTTCTTCGCCGCCGTCGACGGCTTTTCGAAGCGATGGTCGGGCCGCCATCTTCTGAAAGGTACGGCCTTTCTCCAGAAGAGCTCCGGCGCCTTCCCTGCTTTAGCTACTGTGGTCGATCAGGAGCGCAGGATTGCGCTGTGTGCCTGGAGGGTTTTCTGGAGGGTGGATGGTGCAGGGCACTCCCAGGCTGCAACCATGTGTTTCACAGGCTTTGCGTGGACCGGTGGCTGGAGAATTCTCCGCTTTGCCCGATCTGCCGTGGTAGTGTGACGAGTCGGTCACCCTTGATAGGTAGCTAGGGTGTATTCTATAAGTTTGTTTCTTAGTTGCTATTCTAGGGTTTGCTTGTACAAAGGTCTGATACATTTTTACTTGCAAGTAATCAATGTGCTTTGTCTATCCTGTTCTCTTTCTGTATTAAGGGCTTATTTTATTATTATTTTTTTGTTAGTTTTTAACAGTTTTTATGGCGTGAGACATTTTCTTAAACCTGAAAGTGTGTGTTAATTGTAAACATAGAGTTTTCAAACTTTCTTACAAAAGAAAGGTTTATAATACCATAATAGCTTTAAAAAAATGTTTTTCTCACAATAGATTTTCAATCAATTTTAATTGATAACTCCACCTATCCTAATCCTAAATAGATCCAAAATTGTGTTAGAAAGTGAGAATTTGAGAGAATTGCATATATACTTAATAGTGTCTTGTAAAAGCAGAATTAATGTTGTTGTGTGAATGTGGAATGAGAATGTAATAGAATGAGTTGAACGGTCTTCAATAATGCGGGAATATCACAAACGATATAAATTTGAGTTTTAGTGATAGAAGATAAAGCGCCTAAAGGTTTTTTGCCTCCAAGTTGTGAGTGTCGGAAAAGGAGTGTGACTAATATTCTTTGATTTGAGCTTTGATTAATCTTAATATAAACGATTGTCAATGCATTTAGGATAAGAGTTCCCAAATCTGTGCTTTTAATTAAAATCATGGATATACTTGAATTGGTTTCTATTTTGTACAATTAGGAAAACTTAAGATTTCACATTCAAGCTTGAAGCCAAGGAGTTGAAATTTCTCCTCAATCCCTACCTCTCTCTTCACTTCTCAATCAAAAGGCTGCTATTCTCTCCACTCTCTTTATTGGCAAAATCCCAAGGCGTCATCTGTAATAATTTAAATTTTAATAATAAAAATAAAAATAATAATATTAATAAATAAATATTTATAGACGTGTCAAATCAAATTAACCATCAAGACAATTTGTTTAAGTGAAGTCAAGGGGAGCTTCTCTCGGCCCTTTCTTTTGTAGCCTATAGAAAATGAGCGATCATGAGAATGAGAGAAAATAGAAGAGAAGGAGAAGAAACATAAAAAGGAGGAGAAGATTTTGTGCCATAATTCGAAGGAGCAAGGAGAGGAAGCTCTCTTTTCGAAAGAAGAATTAGGAGGTGAGCAGCTCGGTGCTCGATGGAAAGAGAGGCACTCGCTTCTTCTGGAAGCAGCGTCGGGTGCGATGCTTTGCGTTGGAGCTGAAGGAGGAGGCAATGTCGTGCCCTAGCCGAAGGAAAGAGGTAGAAGATCGTATCACGTGTACGATACCAGAGTTGAGTCGAGTTTGAAGGAAGAAGGAAGGGAAGATACTTGTTTGCTATCGTGCTTGGTTCCGTGTTCATCAAAGAGCTATGCTGTCTCACTTGTGGGTATATAGGAGTCATGTTTTCAGTGAGGATCAAAGCTATTAAAGTCTCGAATTGGAGGGAGATATGTTAATTTTTATTTAAAAAGAGATTGAGATAACTGAGGATTTAAGCTTTATAAGTTTAGATTGGAGGGAGAAGAAGAAAGTTGCAACATTAAAAGTGAGTAATTACTTTTTAGGTATTAAATTAATATTTTATCAAATAAAGACTTGCCTTAATGCTTCAAACAATTGCTTTTATAATTGTATGCATGTTGAATGCTTAAGAATTATTGAATTGAATGAAATGCAATGATAAAAAAGAAAGCAATTATTAAACAACTTTAAATGGAGTTAATTAGATGAAATGAAATATATCAAGATTACCTTCAAATGGTAGTGCCAAAGGATGTGATGTACCCGTGTATGAAAAACAAAATAAAAATGATAAATGATAAATGTGTACCTTTAAGTGTAAATTTTTTAGGGTACCTATTGGTATAAAATTTTTCAGATACCTTCAGGTAAGATGATAATCTTGATATTAATTCTTAAAAAGTTTGAAATTAATAAATATTTAAATTGAAATGATATTAAAGTAGAAACAGATGTTTATAGTTTTGATTTATTAATAAATTGTATACCAATGGGGCATTCATGCATAGCATTTGCTTAGTAAGATTGTAATTACTCACTAAGTGGTGAAAAACTTACTGTTAAATTATTTCTTTCAAGAAAAACTGTAGTTTGATATGTCTGACTAGGTGAATTTAGTTTTGTTATGTTGTGGTTGTAGTTGTTGTATTGTTTACTTCTGAGTGGTGATACTATTGTGTGTTGTTTTGAGATGTTTTACCTGGAAATTAAATTATTTCTTTCAGGAAAAACTGTAGATTGATATGTCTGACAAGGTGAATTTAGTTTTTTTATGTTGTGGTTGTAGTTGTTGTATTGTTTACTTCTGAGTGGTGATACTATTGTGTGTTGTTTTGAGATGTTTTACCTGCAGATTATGGTGTTAATTTTAGATGATTTGATTTCTGTGTAATATATTTTATGATTTCTTAGTGATTCTTTTCTAAAGTAGAACTTATGAAAATCTGTGAAAATAAATGAAATGTTAATACCGTCCCACCGCAATTCCTAACTTGGTTAGTTTTAAGCTATCAGACCGAGTTATATAACAATAGTGGTATCAGAGATTTATGTTCAAATACTGATAAAAAAGAGTCATTAAGTTGATTAAATTAATTGATAAACAATATAAATGAGTGATTTGATTGTTTATAATTATATCTTTTGTTATGTTATTTCAAAAATATGAATAATCCAGAGGAATTTAGTCAGAATAATACAGTAACTGATACACCTCCGAATATCTAAATGAACACATACTTTTGTTGAGATGATGACTATCACAACTCAGATGATTAAGGACCTTCAGACAAAGGCCAGCTCTAGTAGGGAGGCCATATTGAATTGTTTTAAAAATTTTTCAAGAAATGAGGCCACCTCTCATTTTTGGAGGAGGAAGTTTAGTGACTTGAGAACTGACTGCTGATAGTGGAAAAGATTTAAGATGAGTTGTCTTATCCACCAATGTGGAGAATTGCACTTACTACTTTTGCCTTAGAGGGAGAAACAGAGAGATGATGAGGAGGACAGTTGCAGGAGAAGGTTAGAGGTAGAACTAACCACTAGATATAGTGAGATGAGTTTGTGAACACAGTTAGAGACTAGTTCATATCACTTTTAGCTAGAAGGAAAAACCAGAACAAAGTTTGAATAGACGACGCTTTCAAGGTATGCACCCTAGTTGATTCCAAATGCATAGAAGCAGTGTTATAGATTTTTGTCTGGGATGAAGCATATGACTAGACAACCGCTGATCCACTTGAAATTGATGATTATTCTTTTTTGATGAAGAGGGTCAGGAGGATTGAACTGAATTTACAAGCTACCTAGACGAGGAGGGACTTTCTGAAGAGGAGAAATTTAGAGGAATTCAGCATTTCCCGGGGCTCTCGGGATAGATAGACTTTTCAGTCAGAAAATGCAAGTGCTAAGTTCATATCCAATAGTATTGGCAATTAGACTGATACCAGGAAGTGTGATGGGTTTGGAAGATCTCATAAGGGTGAGTGTCTTTCTGGATCCAACACGTGTTTTTGGTGACACCAACCAGGACACATGGAGAGGAATTGCCTTAGATTGAGATAAAGGGCTCTAGCAGGTTTTAAGGGCAGTGTTGCACCATCTCAGAGGAGCTTTGACAGACCGAAAGCAGTTGATTCTTCAAGAACAGTGCCAAATTTAGGTAAGACCTAGTAGCATGTTTAGCCCTAGGTTTATGCACTTTCATGGTAGGAAGCTAATAACTCTCCTGTAATCATCATAGGTATATTTTACATTTAAAATTTTTTTATCAAGTGCAGTTTTAATTATAATAGAATTCATGTCATATCATTCATAACATCCTGTAATAATTTAAATTTATTAATAAGTCATCCCTAAATATTAAATTAAATGATTTTAATGATTGGTACCAATATCTTCATGATAAATCAATAAGATATTATTTGATTCAGGAGCATCACATTTTTTTATAATTGAGAAATTGGTTAAATCGATGCAATTGAATATTATCTTAATGTCATGATATTATCTGTTAGAATACCAAATGATACTTCTATGGATGTTAATCATTTATGTCAAGTGAAGCTAATAATTTGTGCAAAGAATTTTGATGCACAATTGATTGTGTTAGTTTTGGTAGAATTTAAGATAATTTTAGACATGTTGCGATAAAAGGATTGTCAAAATAAATTTTTCTGGGAGGCATAAGTCAAATTTTATGGTGATAGAGGGTTGAAATCCATGATAATTACCTTTTTGAAAGCTTTCAAATTGTTGAATTGTGGAAACCAAGGTTTTATTGCTCATGTTACAGATATCCCTTAAGAAGTAAAATCTTTGTGTGATATTTTAGTGGTAAGGAAATATTCAGAAGTTTTTTTTATTGATGATTTATCCAAATTTCCTCCTATGAGAGAGATTAATTTTGCTATTTAGCTACTACCTGATTCTATGCAGGTATCCAAGGCACCCTGTAGAATGGCCATTAAGGAGTTAAAAGAGTTGAAATGTCAATTGCAAGAATTGCTAGATAATAGGATCATCAGACCTAACACCACACCTTGAGGAGCTCTAGTGTTATTTGTGAAGAAGAAAGATGGGAGCTTCAGAATATGCATTAACTACATGAAGTTGAATAAGCTCACTATGAAGAACAAATATACACAGCCGAGGATTAATGACTTGTTTGATCAACTAGAAGAGGCTTCTGTATTTGTGAAGATTGATCTAAAATCAGACTACACCAGTTAATGATCAAAAAGTAAGTTTTAGCAATTATAAATTTTAGGACTACATGCGATTCGTTTTCATATGAAATGGATATCCTCGTCTCTTTCTGTAGATTCCTGATTCTTTTTTCTTTTATTCTTATAAATATAATATTATAAAATATAACAAAACCTATAACAAAAATTAGAGCAGCACACAATAATAAATTGTGGAAGGATTATAGCTGCTTAACAGGATTTCATGACCAAAAACTAGGGTGAGAGGGTAGTCAACAGCTTCAACAAATTGATTTGTGAACATAGTTTTGGAGGGAAGCAAAGTGGCACTCGGCAATGTTTAAAATAGCTAAGTTAGGGATTGAGACATTTTGCCTTAACAAGGAGACATGTAAAGCCTTGTAGCTAATTGAGGCACATGCCTTAAAACAAATACTAAATCTCATAAATTAAAAATAGTAAAATAAAATCAATTTAAAAATAATAAAAATAGTTGTCAATCATACAAAATTATGCTTTAAAAATAATAAAAAAACATATTAAGAACATAAATAAAATTAAAACATACCATATATTAAAAAAGCATGCAGATCCCTCTTCAATCTCATGCTCCATTTAGTCACAGATCTCCTTGATCATTTGATTGCTCGCTTATAGTCATAACTATCCCCATTCACGGCCCTTCCCCTTTGCATTGTGCTTCTTGTTGCTTGCAGACTTTCCGATCGTTTTCTACTCCATGTTGAACCACATATGCCTCTCTTTCTCTTACTCAAATCTTCCAATTCTAAAATTAAAAAAAAAATACATTGGGATATAAATTATGTTATATCTAGCATATAATAGGTGTTTTTTAAAATTTAATTCGGTATTAATTTAAGCTGCTACCTCAAATACCTTAAGACAATTTCTAGGTGTCTCATGGCGAGGCGTGCTTCTTGTTGCTTGAAGACTCTCCGCTTGTTTACCACTCCATGTTGAACCACATAACCCTCTTTCTCTTACTCTGCCAATTCTAAAATAAAAAATTTAAATTGGGGTATAAATTATGTTATATGTAGCATATAATAAGTGTTTTTTAAATATTAATTTGGTTAAGCTGCTGCCTCAAATACCTTAAAGCAATTTCTAGTTGTCTCATGGTGAGGCATGCTTCTTGAATGCCATTTTAAACCATGATGCTTGGGCAATGGTGCGAGGGGCGAGGGTGTCAAGATTGTCTAGTTTGTTGTCTTCAAGTTATGATAATCAAGAGATGTTTTTAGGTGGATTATAATTTAGCCACTTATAAGGATAGTTACATATCCCCTGGGAGTTCGTTTCGTATTGAAGGCTCGATAAAGAAGTTTGTTGTAGGCTGTCAATGTACTTGAAGATGATTAAAGAAGTTATGTTTGAGCAGACTGGTGATGAGAAGCTTTTCAAATTTTTTGGGGTCGTGGCTTGTTCCAATACTGAGTTTGATAATGGGTAATCCATGCTCAATGCACTATTTGACAATGAAGAGTTTATCCACAAATAGGGTCAGCTACATGGAAGTCATTGGAAGCCATCATGCAAACATCACTGGAGGTTTATTTACTCTAGAGAAGTTGACAGATTCATGCTACATGGAAGTCATTGGAAGCCATCTTGCAAACATCACGGGAGGTGTATTTACTCTATAGAAGTTAACGGATCCATGAGACAAAATACAGTGTTAGGTATTATTTGTTGTGAGATTTATTCACAATGAGGCATATATACTAGAAAGCAGCAACATTGAACTTCTTTGTGATTCACACTATGGTGATCACGTGTAGAGAGAGGCATGTGATTCAAAATGTTAAAAGAGTAAGGTGCTTGTAGATTTAGTTGGAGGCAACAATGGGCAGTGTTAGGCTCCTCTCCCTAACAATTACCATGAGTTTTGGTATAATCTTAAAAGCATTTTTTATTTAATGGTACGAGGATGGCATGTGTTATTAAAAACTTTTTTTTTTAATTTTAATGAAATTATCATTTGATATATTTTTAAATATTAAGAGGTTTTATCAAGGACCTAGTTTTGTACTGTGTATGGGCAATAAGAAGCGGCCTAGTTCACCTGATTATGTATTATTGTGCAACTCTGGACCTTTTCATGCAAATAAGGGGAAATTGGGAGTTTCTAACTGATGACATTCACATTTTATGTCATTGTTTGCACTCGAGGGGGAGTTGGTTGGGATGCAGACAATGATCCATGATGATCCATTTAACTGGCTATATGATGGACAAACTAGACCTCCACGACAACCAGCCTATGAAGATGCATGACTGGTCCCTGTCTTGGTGGCCTAAAAGTTGGACCCATCTGTGGGTGCAATTCGGTTAGAGTAGTCTATTTTTAATTTAGATTTGATGCAGTTATCCATTCCAAATATATTAGGTTAAGGATTTGCTCAACTGTTATATTTTTTAGGTAGGCGGTTAAAGTTTAGGAAAACTGTTCTTTTGAAGTTTAAGGAGATGTTCTCTCCTTGATTTAAGTTAGTCTAGACTTCTGAATTTTAAGGAGATATTTTCTCTTTATTCTAACAGTTAGTTAGAGCTCTGATTTTGATTTTTTTGCTATAAATAGATATCCACTGATACAATGAAAATCAGACAGTTCAGATTCTCTACAATCAACTGAAGGAGCAATCAAGCCTTATTTTCTCTCTCTTCCACTGGTTAGTTTAGATTTCTAAAATAAAAGCATTCGGATACCAAAAATCTGTCCAAAACTGTGCCTTGATTGATTGGAAAGCAAATTACTGTAATTTGATGAGATGAGTTTCAGCAAGAGGGGCAGAAAGAGAAGGAATCGCTTAAGCATTTGTTAGGGCCACTCATCGAATACTTTGGGTGATTTTTTGATGTTTGATTATTTGACTCCTTGGCTTTTAGATCAAACAACAACCTTATAGTCCAATCATACTGAGTTCTAAGATGGAAGACATAAGGTCAGTCCTGCCTATCGCCACTTCACTGCTTTTATGTACACAAAAGTTTAAAGCTTCACAAGCTATCTTATCTGTCAAACTGACAGTTCTGCTTGTAGAAGTTGGAGATCACCTTCATTTGGCCCTATTTTCTTCCGCTTTAATGAACTAACCAAAATCAACAACCTTCAAGTTTAATCTGTTTGTTTATGTTCAAATCTTTAACATCACATCAGAAATATCATCATCATTATCCTTTTAAAAGTGAAATATACCTTTTCACGTATAGATTTATGTCACTAAGGTGTTATAAGTGTAAATATCAAACTTTGGGCGTTAGAAATGTAAAAACGTAATAACTGTGTGATATGTATGTAAATTTTCCAATTTTTGGGGTCATATTAGTATATGTTATCCATTTTGGAAGCATCTCTTAATAACTTTGCTGGAGTGGCATATCTCCTACTGATAAACGGAAATTTGAGTTGTCAGCTACACTAAAAATTAGGAGAAAGAAGAGAATAACGATGAAAGGGGCTTATTTCACTTTCATTTCTGCCTATTGTTTCTATTATATTTTTGCTATTCATTACAGGTACTGTTGCTCTGGCGTTTTTGTAGTAGTTTTTCTTCTGTGATTTCAAGCAGATTTGTTGAAGAAAGTGGAGCTTAAGCTAAGCTGGTGAATTTTATAATTTGCAGGAAATATCTCTTTATATTCGCTCATTATAAGACTCGACTGATTTCTTATGTTGAGCTGGAATTAGGGTGTGAATTTATCTTGAAGATCGTTAATCACTCGAAAATTGATTCAAATTTTGGCTCGGATTGGGATCGGATCGAAATATACCAGCCGTTCTACTAGCCAAAATTTCGGTCGGCTCGAAATCGGATCCTTAAAAGTCTTAATAATGTTAGGGCTTTAAATTTAGTGAATTTAGTTTGAAGTTTTTTATTGTTCGAAAATTAGTTTGAATTTTGGATAGAAATAAACGAGCCTTGCTGCTAGTCAAAAATTTTGGATCGATTTTTTGTGAGCTGATTTCGAGCTGAACCTAGCTCGGCTCAAAATCGGAGCGTTAACAGCCTTGGCGGACTTCCTGCCTTCCACACCTTTCGGGTTTGTGTATTGAGTTGAGTTTGAACAAGCTCATGTTAAATAAAAATTGGAAGTTTTGATTTAGAGATGAGCCAAGTTCGAGTCAAGTTTGGTTATATGTCTATTAATTTAAATTTTTTTTTTCTAAATCGCGCATTTACATACATACCACCCAATTCTTATTTATTTATATATTCAACGGTTGTATTTTACTTCTTTTTAACATTTCCACAACCCATTTCTTTTCATATAACATCAGATATACCAATCTTTCAACCTTTAAATAGTGAAACAAGCCTTTTTATACATAGGTAAGGGCATATATGTAAAAATTGAAATTTAAGTGCTCAATACGTAATACATAGGAATTGAGTGGTATTTATGTCAATCTCTCTCTCCCTCTCTCTGTCTCTTTCTCTCTCTGTATACATAGTTAATTTCTTTAGTGATGCAACATCAGTCTTTCAGGATTATTTACCTTCTTAAAAGGAAATGAATTGATAATCCGACTTTGGGCTCTTTTGGGCCCATACAACTTGATTTCCATTTTTAGGTTGGGATGGTCTGAATGGTTATTACCTGTACGAGTATTTCCTCGTGGTATTACTCATTTTGATACTTATTTCTTCTTTAAAATTCAGGAGAGATTTACAATAATTTTTAGTGATGCTTTATACTTTGTATTTGATGTAAACATTTGAATTCATGATCATCATAGACTGATGTCATATAGTTTGTGGTTTTGGGTAAACATAATAAGTGTTTTTATGTGCATTGGAAATCTTCATTCAAATAAGCATTAAGGGCACATACTTCAAATCTTACCTTTGTTGTCTCACTATCAAGTGGATCAGCCCTACAATATTCTCTCCTTATGAGCAACCATTCTACAATGCTCAACAACCTAATTTTTGTGCAATTGCATAGTTTACCCACCTTGATATGGAGGTTCTGAATTCTTATAATCCCTCTAAAAATAACTTGGATCGTCATTGGGAAGGTGAATATTTTAATACAAAAATGCATTTTATCAACATTATTGTTTTGGGCAGCCTCAAATTTGATCCTTTGTTGTAGCATCAATTGGATTTTAATTTGCAAACCTTTTAGGACTTTTGAGTTGCTCATAATGAGAAAGATTTTAACAATAAGATTGTGGCCTATCATTATGGTTATTTACATATCCTAATTCTCATCTAAGTAATCTTTTCAAATTATTTTGTATTTTCCGAATTCACGTAGTTCTTGGCATCAAGAGCTTTGAATTAGTATATTCAATTCACTGAATAGATATTTCAATGATGCAAGATATGATAGGGAGAATTATTATTATTTTTATATACAGACATAGTGTCAACCATCATCTCAAAAATCTCTCTAATATATATGATTATGTACAATATGATAATTACAACATATCTGGTCAAGATTGCATCAACCAACAATACCACTCTATAGTGCCTCAACCCCTATCTCGAAGAACGATATGAAAGTAAATACAATGGAGATCACTAAAGCTAGCAAAATATTAGTACTGTAATTTAAAATTATTACATGGCAAATACAATAACATACATGTATGAAACAATGCCTACATACTCTTATCATAGAATGTAAACAAAATAAGAAGTGATGAGTTACAAGTTGAGTGTTGTTATTCATGGGTATCTACCATTCCGTGCTATTACATATTATGTCAATATTCTTGACATGTTCATATTATTATAAGGAGAATTTACATATTATTTAAAATTTCTCATATTACGAATCTAATGCTTCAAGTTTTATTTTTACTTCAATAATGCCTAAACCTCAACTAATATTTAAATTCTTTCCCTTCGTTTTCTCTACTATAGAATATTGAAACATTGTTTCTTCTTTGGAAGTTCCCAGAGTTGGGAAAAATCAATTACCTTCTTAAGAGAAATAAAATATCCTAGAAAACTTAAAATCATACATAATAAACAACAAAAAAAGTAGGCAACAGATTCTCAATAAACAAGAGTAAATGTAATTAATGAAACTAGTGTTGCATTAGAGGTTTTAATTATATTAGGGGGGTAAATTAGTCATTTTTTATTTTCTAATTATTGTGCCTACAACAGTAGAAGAGACGTTGCTCCATCAAGTGATTACACATCCCGTCAAGGTCGAGATCATAAAATTTTAACAATAAGATTGTTGGCAAATAAAATTTTGGTATGTGGCCATGCAAAGTGATGAATGTGTTGTGCTTTGAATCTAAAAAAAGTTATTGATAGCGATGAACATCCTGGAGAGAAATTAGAGAGATTAGCTGAAGATGAACCGCTCTTGCCTTGATCTGAAATTGCTTATCTAAAGAGATAAAATATGTAGTGATGATAGAGACTTCTGTGGGAATATTGTGGACATTAGAGAAAAATATATCTCACGAAGAGCGTGCAAAATTATCTCTTATGAAGTATCAACTTTATAGGTTTCAGATGATACGTGGGTTATTATTGACAGTAGAGTTCCCCTCCCTGTGGACACAAAAGGATCTACGTTGAACCGCATAAAACACACTATTTTTGTTTGATTGTTTGTTGCGTGATTTTTTTTACGCATTATTTGCACAACAACTACCAATAGAGCAACAAGGTAAAATTGGAGAGTTAAAACTAGAACTCCTCTTCTTACTAATTCATCAAATCCTTATATATGATGATTTACTTGTAATTCAACCAAATAATAAGGATAGTAGAATTTTTATAGCTCCACCTCTTGCTGGATCTCTATGAGATTCGATGCAAGAGTGGAATAAAAAATATTAAAAGGTAAATAGCTGTCACAAAGAATAGATAACAATTTCCTTCCTCACAAAAACGGATTTATATGAGTGCAAACACCAAATCCCTCAGTGAAAAAAAGGATTTTGGCGCGAGATATAGAGTTACTCGGCGGAGTAACATGGAGAACAAAGTGGTAGTATTGAGGTATTAGAAGAGTTTTACAACTTATATGAGTAAATATAAAATTGAACATATTAAATATGTTATTTTGAGAAGTTTGAAGTAGTATGTATGTAAATACTTCTTGTTATATATAATCATGCTATACTTGATATGTCAATCATAATCATAAACATTTTTAATATAGTCATCTCATGCGAAAGAATATAAATCATTAAATCATTTTGATTCATGAAACAATTTAAATATGACGTGCAATAATATTAATGCTAACATGTAAATCATAAATAATATTTTTTTTTAACATTCAATATCGTAATATGAAATAGCAGGTGATTAATTGCATCATTGGATGCTTCACATGTTAAACCACAATCATCATCTTAATGCATGTTGGCTATTTGCCCTTAGAAAAAGTACATCATATTATTACTATTCCATTCAAACACCCTTGTTAAAGAAAATGCCAATTCATATGCTCGATCATTAGTAGTTAATCATATCATGTGTTCATTAGCATAATATCATTATAATAATGCATCGGATCTAGAGAGTTCGTCTGCTTGTACACTCTTAATCATTTAATGGATTTTAACTTTGGCATTCTATCTAATAAGAGAGGCAAGTCTCTAGTTATGGATGCCTACATAGCTTTTCATTCCACGAAAACAAAACAATATTTTAGAGAATATTTATATGCCCAAAGTTATAAATTCATCATGCCAAAGTATTAATCTTGGTTGAACATAAAATTGGATAATAAATAATTACAAATATCACTAGTTTTTCATAATTTTTATACTAAATATATAGACTTTTTATTTTGGATATGAAAAGATCTTCAAATAAGAATACCTCAAAACCATTCAAGAATTTTCAATTAAATTTCATGTGAAGCCATTAGTAAGTTATTGTGCAATGTTCAACAATGAGGAAAGACATTAAATTTACAATGAAATAAACTCAAATTCAAATCAATGAGGATTTTAAATATACTAAAATGGATCATTACTCAACAAAATCACATAAATATTGTTTCATACAACAAAATTATAAATCACAAAATACTTTTTTAAATTAAATATTGATATCCAAACTCAAAATTATTGAGAAATCTTTGATTTTTTCTTATTAAATAAACTCAAAGTCCACTTTCTCTATCTCTCACACACTCTCATCCCTCTTCCTCTCTCCATAAAAACCATAAGCTTACAACTTCCTTAAGAAAAGGTCTCACTTTTACGCAGTACAAGATATAATTGCCATTTTACCTCATAGTAAAAAGTAAAATTGAAGAGATTAACAGTAGTTTAAAATAGATATCATGTATGTATAAGTGGAAGCATAATTAAATCACTTGACTAAATATCATTATTTATATTACATATTCCTTTTATTATTTTATATACATACTGAAGAATTGCTAGTGTGATAATTATTCCAAATGATTAAATTTACACTTAACTTTGCACGTCTTTCAATGTGGAATGCAAGAGGTAAAGAAGTTATTTGATATTTAAATTATAAATGTGTTTTCTCAAAAGCTAGGCTTTTTATAGAAATCTAGGAGTACTTAGGGAAACATGACTAGAAAGCTTAATTAATTTTATTTTAAAATTCATAAAAATATGGTAAGTTATGTAAATGATACTTAAGTGTCATAATGCACTTTTAATAAAAATAGTCATTAGTATAGTGATACTAAATGTAATGTGGTTATAATAAATTATATTTACTATTTACTACTCATTAAAAACATGAAAAAAATAATTTGAATACTAATTAAATATCTTTCAACACTTTAAGGTTATTGGAACTCAAAATGATTGCACGATGATGTCAAACATGCATTATTTTGTATATCATTCTATCAAATATTATAATCTTCTAGTCTCCTATTAATCAGGAGAGGGTGGATCTAATATTCCATTGCTGACAATATGAAATCTTTTGATATAATTTCTGAAAAAATTAAAGTAGTTATCTTAAAATTTATAAATAAATCATTTTTTGATTGTTAGTGTTGAACTCCAAGATTATAAAAAAAAACCATATAGCTCTAATTTTAACCTATACTTCTTGTCAATCATTCTATTTTTGGTGTCCTTACATTAATGACTTTTGTTTTTCATTCCATGCGCTTCATTCAGAGGAAACATTATCATGATTACATTGAGACGACTTATTCTAAATTTTTTGGCATCTAAGTACATTGTCAAATTTAAATCATCCAACCAACTAAAACATAACTATTATTAGGAAAATAAAAGTGTTCTCAATGCATTTAGTTAGCCACTCTAATGATTTAGTATTTTAAATTTGTTGATGATTCTATGTACTTTGGTGCACCCCTCTATCCACGAGAAATATTGTCCCAATTATCAATAATCATTTGTTGATTTTGATCATTTAGCCCAATCCCTTAATGCATGAAACAAATTATCCACTCCTTTTATTTAAGAAAAAGGTTATCAAAATAATTATAAATTTTTGCCATTATTCTTGGTTATTCATTCCATCCCTTCTTCATCTAGGAGAAAGTTAGTCATTTTAGTCACTTATAGTTGTCTGCTAGTTATAATCATTCAATCTATCCTATTAATCTAAAAGGTCTATATTGGCTACCAATATCATGTTTGACAAAATTTATATATGTATTGATCCATTTATATATAAATTTAAACATGCATGTTAAATGTTTATCATTTTGGACTAAAAATTTCTTTATGAAGATAGAGAATTAAGATTAGATTGATTCAACATAGCAAACTTGGATTAACTTAATACTTGATCCATACCTAAGATTTTATATAATTAGGATGAGTAGCGGGCTAGATATATATGATCAATGCTTAGCTTTAGATAATTTACTATAGTAAAGTTTGGGCATTTATTTATAATACTTTCCTCATAATTTCTTGAGAAATATGTTTTGATCTTCAACAGACGATATTAACATGACACATGTAAGCTTTCATTATCATGTTTGGAAGAGCAAGAAATGATTCAGAGTTGTTGCTATTGAAAAGATAACAAGATATTTGTCGATGTTTCAACAAAAAGTGAGCGACACGTAATTTATGCCTCTCATGGGTCTTCACCAGCTTATACTACAGTAGAACAAGTTTTAAGAGTTGGTGACTCTCACAGGACACCGTGAATTCTTTTATAAATGATAAGGGACTTCCAAAAAAGCTTGGAAAATGAGGGAGCAAGTAAAAGGCATTTACATGGATGAGAAATTTTTGTCAAGTCAAGAAAGCGTGATGTATAAATACCTAGTGTTCAATCCTCACCTAAAAATTTGAAACGTTAAATTGAAAATAAGTTAATACTTATCTCTCTTGATCAGTTTCAGTTCTCTTTGATTCATGCTCTCTCTCTCTCACTCACTCTCATATATATATATATATATATATATATATATATATATATATATATATATATATGTATATCTATATATAGGTATATGCTCATGAATGTAGCACTTAGATTATTTCTTTTTCATTTGCATTGGAGCACCTATTTTATATCGACTCTTGTAGGCTAGCATTTGTTTATTTATTTATTTAATAAATTTTTCTAAAAATGCGCAATATGTCTCTAATTCAATCACTCCAGTTCCTGCCTGCAGTAGACTTTTAATTGTCGACCTCTCTTTTGTCTTCTAAATATATATTTCTCATATTTGGACTTAGACGCACTTAAATGGTCAGCTCTGGCAACTTCAACCCTCCTACGCTATAATAAAAAAATGACATCTACATAACTACCACACAAACTTATATATTTACATATCTAACCTCTAAATTTTGTTATTTATATGCTTAACACTTGAATATTTAATACTGCATATAAATATCACTATTATTAAATTTTAAAAACGAAAATCCACCATTTTATTCATAAATTTATAATAAATATCAAACTTTAAATGTATAAAGATCATATATAAATTTTCAAAGCCAAAGAACCTTGACCAATTCTACCTACTTCGCCGGAGTCCCTAAGGCAAGCAACTCAAAAGTTTATTAACATCCAACAAGTTAACAATAACCATTGGAAAGATCGAACCAGCAATATTTCCCATCGCAGAGCCATGAAGCCACCTTCTCTCTCAAATTTCTCCTTAACGCTACTGGTTTTTTTCTCCTGCAACATCCTCCTCCTCATCAACAACTCCTCTAAGCCGAAACCTTCAGAAAAAATGGAGACAGCATTCGAGCCCATCAGCTTCATGGCCTGGAGGCTCTCTGCCATAACCATGGCTTATCTGTCCTCCATGATTTACCATGGAATCCACCCTTCTCTCGAAAACCTTCTCAACAGAATGCAGAAATCATGGAAGCAAACAGCAATCACAATGATGTACATTGAGCTCATCAACACGGCCTCTGTTTCTCTGCTACTTGCGCTATCCTCTGCTGCTAAGGCTGCGAAGGGGTTTGCCTCGGAGGCGGCGGTGATCGCCGGAGCCTTGTATTTGATTTCCTGGCTTGGGCCGGTTCTCTTTGTGCATTCTGATGCGGCTTACAAGATTAGTGTGATAGTTTCTGTGGCGGAGGAGGGTTGTAAAGGAGAGAAGGCGTTGGAGAGGGCTGCGGATCTTGTTAGGGAAAGGAAGGTTGTTGGCTATGTTGTTATGTTGGTGACGATTGGGGTGGAGCAAGCCGCCTGTAAGATGTGTAGATTAGGGTCTGCGATGAGCTTGGCCCAGCTGCTGGCTATGTTCTTCACTTATTTTGTCTATACGTCCTTCTATTATGAGTGTAAGAAGAAGAGCAGGAGGGTTGAGGGTGGGAAGGTGTTGTAAATTTTGTTGAGTTTGAGGCTTGGAGTGATTATTGGATCGTTTGTGCTGAACTCCGACGAACTGTTTTTTTAGCCTTGAGTATTATTTTTTTCTTGAAAAGATGAATTAAAAAGAAAAAAATAATAATAATAATTTGGGGTTTGTTCCATGATAGATCCGTTTTCAGTGCGTTTTTTGCTCTTTATTTCAATCTCGTTGTTTCTACTTCCTCGCGATGTCGCGTTGTTGTTGGCATAACTGCGCAGAAACGCTGCTGGTAAGGTATCGTTGACCTTGATGGGCAATTGTGGGAGATGATCTCCCAATATTAATCTATGAATATGTTTCAATTATTTATAGTCGTTGAAGAGGCAATTTAGTAATTTGTGAAGGGTGATGGTAGTTTTAAAATTGTACAAATATTTATAATAGTTTAAGAGAATTAGGGTCTGTTTGTGCAGTTACGAACTTATCCAGATTTATCCAATGAATTGATCGTGATAAGTTCGACTTGATCGTTTGATTTGTCGATTGAAAAACAACTGATTTGCATTGTTTCGTGACAAATGATTATTTTGTCCTCAATTTGGATAAATTAGCTAATTGTTAGTTTGTACGTTTGAAAAGCAGTGATTCTGATATTGTTTGAATAAATGACAATTTCAATTATTACGCAGATTATGCTTGTTTGTAATGTAATCGTCATAACTATATATTTGATAGTTTAGAATAAAAAAAAAAACATTTTATAACAGTACAAAAAAAAAAGATATACACCTCATTTAAAAAGTGAGTATCAAGAATTATATCATACTTATTCATCATGATTTTAAAAATTATATTTTTTCAGAAAATTTGAGTTAAAATTTATAATTATTTTCTACATAAACTCTAATTTTTTTTATTAAGAAGTCTAATCCCCTTCTGTTGGGCTTGTGCAAACTAACACGAACCACTTATGATAAAATTTCATTTCGCTTTTTCAATACAGCCCCTAAATTATTAAATTGGTTAGTATATTTGTACAAAAAACACAAAAAGTAATGTGAAGCAGAGGCTTTTTTTTGCTTTAATGAAGCATAAATATCACAAGTATGTGGTCTTATATTATTTGACAACGATCATGAATATTAAAATTATAAAATATTCTAAGGTAGTTTAAATTTAATATTGACATGAAAAATTATTATCCACTTGTTAGTAATGGGAGATGAGTAGCACATAATATCAACTGATGGATTATTAATCTTCTTATTAGACTGAACAATAATAGCAGAGTACGTCTTTTGTGCCCTTTATAGAGAAACAACAAAATGCCTGCTAAGCCGCTTTGCTTGTGCTTTAATGCGCAAGTTCGCTTCATTGCAAGGTCATGTGTAACCTTTTCTCAATGTTCCATGTCACATTTAAAGAACGTGCATGTCTTTCTACAATTAACATCACCGCTTCATGCTTAGATGGCATCCAAATCGCATTTCCTAAACATCCAGTCTAGCCTAAGGCAGAGCCATCCTCAAATTTTCTATTATCTTAGATCCGCTGCCCAAGGAAGTATAATCTTGTTTTCCATTTTTAATTAAAGCATTTAATCTGAATCCATCATATACATCTACAAAACTTCATATTTTGTATAAATCATCACATTGATTCATTTGTATTGTTCTACACATAAAGCTTACTATAGCTCCTTATTCGATTCACTCTCTTGAAAAATACTCAAACTTCAGGAATTCCATTTCTATCATAGACTGTAATAAATAAAGAGAATTCCAAGCAGTAAAATATGCATCAAATTAAAAAAAAACAAACAATAAATCAACATCATAAAGCATGCATCTAAGCAACAGCAGACAACTACCAGGAAAAAAAAATTCAAGAATAGCATAAGCAAATGCGGAAGGGCTCTTCTCCCATCTCACAAGGTTGGCACTGGCATTGCAATTAGAGATGAAAATGATGATCTTATTCTCGCGGTCGAAGACTCTGTTGAATATTGGGACGGTGCTCAGGTGGAACTTATGTCAATCTCAACAATTAAACATCATGTGGAACCAAGGATGTATGAAGTCAAGGGAGGGCACAATTATTGAAAGGGAAAACAAGACATGGAGGATCCTTGGTTCCACAATAATTGCAGCAAGCAAAGACTACTACAACTTGAAGACGGCGACCATAAGACATGTAGGATCTCTCTTTCTTGAGCTCGTTCGAACAGGTTCTACTTCAAAATATAAATAGAAAGAAAAATATAGTTTCACATACTTGTGCACAAAGGGCCATACATGCTGTTTTTTGTTGGGAAGGTTGATGGCTCACATTTCTGCTTTCGTTTTGTTGATTTTGACCTAGCACATATTTTGACGCGTTAGGCACTTTTTTGTAACTTTGTACTCGTTTTGTCTTAATGCAATATGCACATTTCAAGGGGTAAAGTGGCCAAACTACAAAGAAATTTACTTTTTCCTAAATGCCCTGGCTCCTTCCTGACATTCACTTGGACATCCTTGACATTTAAATTACTACCATAACAAGGTACTTTCACTTAAAGTTGGATTGTACTATAGAATTCTACAAGCACATAAGAACGGTACATTTCATCCAAAATAAGGATTATTTTACACAAGAGCAAGATTTGCTAAAACTATAACTTCACGTGTAATAACCAACAATCTAATGATTTACACGATTCCTATCCGGTGGCAATCAATCCTTTCGTTTCCCCTAACCAACCCAAAGCTAATTAAGCATCAAAGTTGTGAACTACAAGAACGATGGATCCAACAAATATAAGCATGAGTCGTCCAAATACGGACAGATTATCTCAATAACAATTACAGCTTACATGAGCAAAGGCAGAGTCCAAAAACGCGGTGCCGGTCTCAAGTGGAGAACCAGTCGTCCGAGCGCCGATAGTGTAAAAGACAGCGGAGCCCACAGCATCAATCAACGAAATGACGGCGCCACCGTGTAATAACTTTTCGGTGTTCTGCGATAGACCAAAAGACATGGGCAAAGATGAAAGGGGAAGACGAAGAACTGAGGAGAAGGTGCTTAGGACTTTACGAGCAAGCGTGGAGGGATACTCATGGAACAGAGGAGACGACAAGACTCGATGAGGTCGACGCTAAGCCTGTGTAGGATAAACGCATCGTAAAATTTAGAGGGCAGAGAGTCGATCACCAGCCAGAGAGATCGGGCGAGAAAGGGAGGAGACAGAAGGGCATCGGACCTTCCAAGGCGGACTCAAGACGCGGGCGGCCGGGTCGAATTATTAAAGTATTAAATAGAATATCTTTTTCTTTCCTTTTATGAAGTAGTAATAATTATTAAAGTATTGTTGTGGAAGTATTTAAATTTGTTGTGACAGATAGAAGCAAATGTGTTCTTTACCCTTACTTGGTTCTATAAAGAATATAGGTTAATTTGAAATTTTTATCATTTTGAATATGGTTAGGCAGGGAAGATATCAGTCTCTCACTCTAGAGTTCCCTCGATTCCCACCAACTGGGGGCTAACTTCTCATAACAAAACTCAAAACTTCAAACCAAATTAGGGGTTTTAGCCTGTCACTCTAAAATCCTCTAATTTTACTCCCTTCCATAAAAAAATATCTTCTAATATTACATTCAATTATATGGACTACAATTCTCACCCATATAATTGCATGTGATTCTTACTAACTTTTATGAGACAATACTGCATTGGATCTTACATAATCTCAAGAAATTCTACAATTTAACAGGCCAAATTAAGAAGTAAACAAAGTTTTTAGAATCAATCTTCACAACTTCTTCCAACTTTAAACACTGATACTTTCCACAACAATTCTCCATAAACTAATTACTTCTCCATTTAAGAAAGAAAAAGATAAAGTAAACTACTCAGAATGCATTGAGAAAATATAAAAATACATTGATTTGAAATTAAAAATCATAAGAAAAACAACAAGCAAAAACAAATATTAATTAAAAAACTAAATATAAGAACAAAAGTAAACACTTATCTGAAAATTCTCTCCATAAGACTCAGGAAGTTTCTCTGAAACTTTAACTCTTCACTAAACTACTTCTCAGAGCGGATCTCCCAACTTCGATGACTCAGAATAAACTTCAGACTTCAATAGAAACTAAACTAAAAGAAAGAAAAGAAGTGAGAAGAAGAAGGCTTCTATTCGACCATTTTCTCCTTTCTACTCTCTACTCCTACTCTTAATAAAAACTCTCACAAAATAAAAGTAAAATACTATAAAAACTTTCTTCAAAATGCAAGTGGAAGAGCCCTTCAAAAGGCAACGAAATAGCTCCTTAATCTTTCCTAAGACTCTGTTTAAATAGTAAACCAAAAGGTGTCTTGGTGTCTCTTCAAATGTGTCCAGATTCAATGTATCCACCAAAGAATGCATCCCTTCATTCAAACTTGCAGCCCAAAAGAAGTTATGAAAGTTATCACCAAGAGTTGCATCCCATCCCCTTTGAAATTGACGCCAAATTCCTTTAGAATTCGATTTTTAACTGTGGCAGCTAAGCGCCGACCCAGCGGAGCTTAGCCGCCAGTCCCGAATTTTCATTTTTCATCTTTTTTGCTCCAAATTTGATCCAATTTTACTTCTTCATCATGACCATCCATTTTCATCATACCTGCAAGAAAAACACAAAATACCTTCCATTAAAGTGCAATATCATTAAAAATAGGTATAAAAATGTGCATAAAAATACTATATATTTTAGGTGTATCAACACCCGATGCAATAATTTCTCCAGTCGCTAAGGTACCACCAGCACACTGCCATGCTCAGGCTAAGTGGCCACAATGGTACAATGGGTCAAACCGAGCAAATGTTGACCGTTATAAGTTGGAAATTGTCGGTCGCCGGAAGAGGAAATCTCGTCACCCGCTTTAAAATATATTTGGATTTAATATATATATATAATTTGGAAAATATTATTTTAATTTGAAAATATGAAATCAAACTGATTTCATATATATAATAGTTTAGATAAACGAGTACTACACCGCAAGCAATGCATCTACCCTGAAGAATAGACACATCACTTACTAGTAAAACTCAGTTAAATAAACCAAGGAATCTATGACATATGTTTGGTCTGTGAATCATTTATGTTGATCAACAAATTCCCCTATTTAATATGAAAAATTAAATAGGGTTTATATTACCTGGGTTTTTAAAGTTTCTTATAAGGGCAAGCCCATATAGTTAATGACATCTTAAATAATCAAAGTCATCTAAGAAAACTCTTGATTTACATCGAAAAATATTATTTTCATGAATTTCAAAGGGATAAGATTTTCTAAAGTAGCGTATAGGGGAATACTAATAGGGCAAGGTGCAAATTTGGAACATTTTATTTTCAGAATTCAAAGGAAGAAAAGCTAAGGGACGTCACAGATTCTAAGGCGAACCTTGGAAACTTCCCAACCTATCCTATGGTTTGGCTTTGATTTAGAAAAGATATTGTTACGTTTTATCCTGCTAATTTTATTATTTAGGGCTTACATTTGCATAATTCTGATCATGCAAATAGATCAAAAGATAGGATGATTTATGTCATATCGGATGACAACCTCGGAAACCTAAGACGAGTTATGGCTTATTTTGCACGGGGTGAAGGTTTATGTTGCACTAGGAAAACTACCTCGAAGGCCTATGGCTTGTTATTTAAACTAGAAAAGGTTTGCTGTTGTAGATCTGTTGTCCTCGGTGTGCTGCCCACGACGTATGCTCCAAGCTTCTCGTTGCAGCAAGTTTAAGTTTAGAAATGTCAATTGTTGGAGGTTGAGAGAAGTATCATGGTCTAGAGTTCAAGTTTTTCTAATGTTTCAAGTTTAATGCCATATGTCTTATTAGGGGATGGGGGAATTTAAGTTGATTGTAATGACACCGGTTAAGATCCAACTGTTCCTTAATTCCGACACCACTATTTTCTTCAGATTCACTTAGTCCAGACGAATTTACTAAATTTAAATAAATGAATTCAATACTTTCATCTAGACTGTGGGAAATATCGTTGTCAGGCATAGATTGCCTCATCTAAGGGATTCTCAATCATCAAAAGAGATGTTTTAAGTTAATCGCAATTGTTGTTTTGTTTTGTTTTGTAGTTAAATTTTGAGTTGTCTTATATTTTTGCTGTTGTGAAATTTGTTTTAATTTGATTTTGTGGCTATCCTAAAAGTTTTGGTTTTGACATGCAAGTTTTGTTAAAAGTACTGGAAGTAAAGTGCAATGAAGCGAACAAAAGAAATTACATTACATAAAATATAAATGCATACCAGTCCTCTTTTCGCACTCTATCTGAAAGTTTAGTATTTGCAGTATGTATATATAGTTTTGCGGAGAATGAAAGAAAAGCAAGAAGTACGGGTTTATGGTACCGAGTCCTATGTCGTAACTTGGTGGATCTCTATTTGTTCATTTATGAGTATAATTGCCTTAAACAAAGCGTAATAAGCTCAATTGTCCTCCAAGATATCCAAAAAACCATGAAGAAGTCTGGGGGAACACCTTTAACACCTCACAATCCTTTGAAATGTCTCGAGTTCATTTGAACCTATTATGTTGCTAAGTCATTCGTCCAAATTATACCTTTACGTTCAGTGAACCTTGATGTTTTAATTATCCATTTAAGTGGGGTAACCATCATTTGATATTTTACTTTATGAATTATGTGGGTGAAGGCCTCTAAAGGCAAATTGATTCACTAAGAATTTTAGCCAATTAGTTTAGAGTTGGGCTTGTAGTGTTTTAAGATACTTGAAATTAATTATATTTCCTTTTATAAACCTCATTAGTCCAATCTTTGTCAAGTCTAGTTCACTACTAAGCCCTTAGGACTTAAAGGGTAGATTTGTAATTTTAGGAATATTGAGTTATGTGATCTTAATCCTTATTAAAACATTAAATTATTATTAAACCATTGATTAGAGGTTCTAAATTAGTGAATTATAATCTTCCAGGATTAAACCCCGCACCATAGTATATTTTGATTTAATTATCTTCCAAATTTCTTTGATTATTTGTGAAATTACAATTATGTCCTTATAGTGGAAAAGGGGTGAGATTGGTTTCTACCATTTAAACCTTATGTTTTAATCATCTAGAAGAGTTGATTAAGATCATTAATTGCCCATTTACCATTTGATTAGACCTAAATATTAATTAAGGCTTAAATTTCATAATTATAATTTTACCCCTAAAGGCCTTATCATTTCATAATTCATTAGATTTAACTCAAATGACTTTATAATGTTTATGTTACCCCACTCACGGGTCAATTAAAATATCAGAGGAGAAAATGTGATTATCTGAATTTATATAATTTTTATAATTATTTAAATGCAAAAATACATACTTCAAAGTTAATTATATAACTTAACCAAAACAAATTATGTACTCTTAAGAAAATTAGTGGAGGTTCACCTAGGTCATAGGACCACCTAGACCAATCTGCATGATTTTTTGAGTTTTAATTTAATTATTATAATTATTTGTTTGTTTTGAGTAATATTAAATATAAAATATTATTTAAGTTGAAAATTAGATTTTATATTTTTCTTAAATCTCTCTAAGGTTAGGGAATCCAGATAAAAAAATTTCATATTTTTTGATTTATATTTTAATTATTGAAATTATTTTAGTGGAAAATTAAGGAAAATTCAGTTTAAGTATTTAAAAATTAATATCTTTACTTAGAAAATTATTTTATTTTCTCCCAAGTGATCAGGAGACCAAATGTGACATTTCAGTGAATTTTTTGTTTTAATGATTTTTGTGATTTTTAATTATTTTATAATTATTTAAATATTCAAAAAAGGCTTAAAAGTGAAATATTTATTTTAATTCCAATTTTATTTTTCTTAAGTTCCTCTAGTCACTAGGAGCTCCCAAAACCAATTTCTTAATTTTTTACTTATATTTTAATTATTATAATTATTTTAATGTCAAAAATGCCATTTTACTTGAAAAATTCGTTTGAGTGGATAAATTAATTCCAATTGACTTCAAATTTTTATGGGGATCTCCCCTATTCATTATCTACAGTATGGAATGATTTTTATGAATTTTCCATTTATATTTAATTATTTAGTTTTTAAAGTGTTTTAATGAGTTAATTACCATTAATGTCATTTTTAATTATTTAAATCCATTTAATATTTTTCCAAGGGGTATCTTACCACAACGAACCTAAAAAAACAAATTTTACATTTTTCTGATTTATATTTTAATTATTATAAATTTTAAACCAAAATAGATGGGATTATCTTAAAAATTAGGGTTCTCTAACCAGAGATGCCCCCTGTCCTTGAAAAAATCAGAAGATACCCTTATTAACATGAGGAATCAAACCCTAACGTTTCAAGCCATGGTGATTAATATTTACTTAATTAAAATTAAAACATTCCAGAGGGTATTTAATTAATTAAAAAATTAGAGGAATGTCAAATAATTTTTAATTTTTGTTTCATATTATCCTCCTATGTTCACTGAGTAAGAGAGTCTTTTTATTTTATTTTTGTGATTTTTTACACCAAAATATGAATTTTCTAAGGTCGGTTGATTTAAATAAATCAATTAAATCCTATTTATCCACTTATTCGCGTCATCCTTAACATCTCTGAATGCACCACGTATCGCCGCGGGATTGGGCGTCGCCACCGCTATTCATGCATCATTTGGTTCATCCAACCGCATCAGCGCTATCCATCCATTACATGTGTAATCAGACGGCTGAGAGCCTTCATTCCCAACTGGTTCATCTCGTAGACCACACATTTTCTAACCCTAATTTCTCCCTCAATACTCAACTAAATTGCATGGCGTTTGTTCCTATATACACATCTAGTCACGGAGAACACATCTATACTGTTGATCAAGTCCAAAATCAAGCCTAAACGCATGTAGACCCAAACCGAGCTCAATTTGGGGGGAGAGTTCAATACCTTGGTCTGAGAGGTGTGACCTCAATTAGATTGGTTCTACACGTTCGTTGGGACCTTGGTAAGCTCCTCCAAGTGCCAATTTGAGCTCTTGTTGGGTCTGCAGTAGTTCTTGATCAGAGGGAGATTTCGGGTTTGGTCTTGAGTTATGTTAAAGGGCTTCTGTAATGGGGCTTTTGTGGGGGATCAAATTTTTTGGTCCTGTGATGGTGTGGGTAAAGTTAATTTGAGTTTGGTGCAGTGTGGAGCTGTGGTGAATTGTGTCCTGATTTCGGCTGGAATTTGGGATGAAAATTTGGGCTCAAGCAGTGAGGTAAATGGCTGATGATTAGTTGAGTTAGCCTCAGGAGGTTTTGGAGAAGCTCTGGAAATAATTTGGCACAGTCTCCCCAAGGAATTTGAACATCTCTCTCTTTTGGCCGTGAGAGGTGGAGTTTTAAATAGGGGGCTTGAAGTCTTCAATTGGGCTAACTAGTGGGTTTGTTCAACTGCTTAGGTGGAGGGAAGAAGTGGGCAACATTCCAATTTGAGGGAGCCAGCTTGGATGGGTGTAATTTTGATTTTTACCCCCTTGCTCCTCCTCGGCCATGGTGTTTTCCGGCAGCCAAGGTAGCTAGCCGGCCAGGGTCAGATCACCATCCCTCTGAGGATGACCAGTTGTGGGCAAGTGTGAAGCCAATTGGTTTTGTGCTTGGGTAGAGATGCTTAATTGAAGTGGAAAGGGGTTTGAATTAATTTTGGTTTAGGTTAGGTCTAGGCTCAACAAAATGTATTGGGTTACTCCAAAGGTGGTCAAGGCTGTTGAGGAGGCCAGCTTGATCAGTGGTGTGAAGTCCCAATCAAGATTGTTTGGATTAAATTTGGGTTTAGGTGCAACATAGAAAGGGTTAACCACTTTTTAAGGGGGTATTAAATGACTCCCTTCTTTTGCCATTTTAATCATGGTGACATGGCCATGGCTCATATGGCTTGACATGACTAAAGCTCATATGGCTTGCCTATGACTTGGAACAAGCCTTCATGGCTCACCTTTGGCCGAGGAACTTGCATGAGAAAGTATTTAGGATTTTGGGTGATTTTGGGGGAAATTGTCATAAGGCTATGTTTGGAAAATTTAAATCATGCATTTAGAATTTAGGACTTGATTTTAATTGAGTGGATGATGGGAAGAAATTATCATGTGGGCTTTGGATTTGGGCTTTTTGGAATTAAATATGGCGGACTTTTAAAATTTGGGGGAGAAATGGGCAATTAATTTAGGCTTGAGTTTAGGTTGGATTTGGGTGAGGTTAGAGTTTAGATTTGGATCAATTGAAGGTTAAATTTGGCTTAGGGTAATGTTATGAAGAGTTTGGAAACCAAAATTATGGAAATCTATTTGGTTGTTGGATTCAATTTGATGGAATTTGAGGATATGGTCAAAATTGTTGATTTTAAGTTGGGCTTGGAATTGAGTTTAACATTGTGTTCAATTGGGCTTAGATTTGGTTTCAATTAGGATTGAAGATGATGAATTCGAGTTTAGAATTGAAATTGAGGATGATTGGGGTCAATTTGGTGGGAATTAGAGGTGATTTGGGTATTTGGGCCTTTAAGGGTAATTTAGGGTTTTGGGTTAAAATGAGTCAATTTGGTCAAATTGGGCTCAATGAAGGGTTGAGAATTGGTTTTGGGGATATTTGGGATAATTTTGAAAGTGAATTTGAAAAATTGAGGAATTTTGGAAAAAAATAAGGTTGTAGGGGTATTTTGGTAATTTTGGTGGAAGTTTAAGGTAAAGTGAGCAAGTAATCCATGAAGCCAACTTAATGTCATAAAAGCTATATGAGGACTCATTTTGGATGTTTAATATGCTGGTCCTAACTCTCTTAGTCAAAGCCTAAGGGCTTGGTTCCACCCATATGAGCTTTCTAAATGGAGTAAGGAGATAGGTTAAGTGCAAGTGATCTTAGGGTTTGAGGTGTGTGTAAGCTTGACCAAAACCAGACCACCCAGAGTTGTACTTAAGGCTTGACTATCTTATGGGGAACTCCTCTTGGGCTTCCTCATGCTTGGCTCCATCCTACTAAGTTCTTGAGGTTGGTATTAAGCATATGAAACTCCAAGTGAAGCAAGGAAGCATTTTGAATTTCTAATGAGGAGGGTGCTTATGCTAGTCCTTTTAAGATAGTCACCAGGAAATTCCTATGGCTAGATCTTAGGTTCCCTAAAGAAAAACTAGACCTAAAAAAAAGTGAGGTCAACAAATGGACCCCCAATAGGTGTGGTGTGCCGGACGAGCACACCACATATTGGTCTTGACCGACGAGATCAACATAACTAAGACAACAGTCTGAGCCAACCGACTCAAACCGAGACGTAGAATTCAACAAGAACATGCCCGCTATGGTTTGTTTGGTTGAAACCTTCAAACCCCGGAACTCTCTCTAGGGAAAGTAGGTAGAATCTACCAAAATGATAGTGAATTCATGCTTCTACATCCTGAAGGGTGTCCAATCCAATTAGATTCGAAATTTAATTCGAGATTTAATTTTTGATTTAGATTTTGGATTTTAATTTTGAATTTTATTTTTATTCTGAATTTGAATTTGAGCTTTGTATTCATGGGAATTTGAGTTTATGTAATTTTGAATTCATGAAATTTTACCTTGATTCGAGAAATTTAATTTTGTGGGTAGATTTGAACTTGAGCGAGCATGAGAGGAGAGTCAGAATTTAGGTACCGGCCCCGAAAGATGAGAACTGAAATTTAGTTATTAGTCTCGGAAATGAGAATCGGAATTTCAGTACCGATCTTGAAGGAAAGGAATTATAATTTAGGTACTGACTCTGAAGGATGAGAACAGAAATTTAGGTACCAGTATCAGAAATGAAAATCAGAATTTCGATAACGATCTCAAAGGAACATGTTGACCTCATTTTTGGTGAGGTCTAAACTTCCTCTTAGAACTTTGGATCTATCCATAGGGCTTCCCCTTGACATCTTAGAGGACTAGAGATGAAGCCCACCACCTAGAAATTTAAACCACATCCTAGCTTTTCTTGAAGCCCTACATTGATAATTACAAACCTCCAAACCACTTGAAAGGTTGAAAACCAACATGTGGAGGTTCAAAAATGAGTTCCCATAGGAATGATTGAACTTAGGGCAATGCTGGGTGACTAGGGCTTGGTCTTGCACACACAACCATAATCCCTTGAGTTCCCCACCTATTCCAAAATCCTAAACAAATTCCCCTCTTCCTCATTAACAAACTCACATGGGTTGTCCCAAGCCTCTGGTCTTTGATCAAGATTGCTAGGAACAATATATGAAGTTTCATAAAGAGATTGACATTTGGTTAGGCTTGGTCCCAAAGTGGTTAGGCATGGCTAAGACCCATGTTCAAATACCCCTAAACCCTAATTCCATTCTAAATCCTAATTTTCAAACCAAAAGTCTCAAAATTTAACAAAACCTCCAAGTTTATTACAAAATTTTACCAAAATCATTTTAAATTAACAATTGGCCCAAAATCACCTAAACCTACCAAAATTAGCCAAATCACCAAAATACCCCAAAAATATCCAAAATTTTTAAAATTCAAATTCACCCAATTTGATCCCAAAAATCATTTGAAACCTCCCCACATCACCTAATTGTCTCACATTTTCCAAATTTGACCAATTGACTAATTTTGACCAAAATCCCAATTTTATCCCTAAGTTGCCAAAATCCTTAAATCAATATGTCCAATTCCAATCTAAACCAATTTAAAGCCTAATTGAACCAAACCTAAACCCTAATTTTACTTTTAAACCAAAATCCCTAAATTTGCCACAAAATTAAAAATCCGCCAAATTTGACTTCATCATCAATCCAATGTCCCACAATTTCATACCCCAATAAAAATTCAATATGCTCACACCTAATTGAAACCTAAATCAAACCCAATTGAAGCTAATTTCAAGCCCAAATCCAATCCAAAACCAAATACCCCAAGTTTGACTTAAAATTCCAATTTCCCCAAATTGAACTTCATGACAATCAAAATTCCTCAATTTCAAATTCACATCAAATTTCTACATGTCTAAATCCAGTTTCAATTAATCCTAATCCAATTTAATCATTCCATAATCAATTTCAAAATCCCAAATCATCATGTGCATGTTTGAAAGGCACATACATTATGCATTTTTAAAAAGCCCATGGCATTTTAAAAGCACGGTTTGAGCCCACATGACAATTAATCCTTTCCTCATCATCCCATGGCATTTAAAACATTTAATCATTGCATCATACCAAGCATACCATACATCTACATAACACTTTACCAAAATTAGGCATGTTGACATTTTGCATTTAAATATTCATAAAATCCAAATTTCCATTTGCATGAAACTTTTCCATGGGCTCATACACATCATGGCATGACCCATGAAGCCTCCCATGGCCATCCCAAGGTCAAATTTGCCAAAAATGGAAAAGGGAGGTGACCACTCTCTCTCCCTCATTCATTTGAACTTCCCCCTTTCATGATACATTTTAGCCTTGGTTTCATGCCCAAAAAAGCCATCTAAGCTCACCTAAACCCTCTTTGCGACCAAGCCAATCACTTTAACCACTATGGAATTAAGTCTAGCCCTTGAACCAAAGGGTTGAACCTAACCTAGCTAAAATTGCCCATACCTCAATTCCCCCTTGGACTTTCACCTTGGAGCCACCATTAACCCAAATTGACTCCACCACTCAACTTCCCCGGCTCACCTAAACTCAGAGAAGACATGACCCTGGCCATCTAACCACCCCAACCACCGGAAAACACCCAGCCTGAGAAGACCAAATGGATAAAATCCAAAATTGAACCCATCGGAGCTGGCTAAGTGTCATTGGCCACCGAACCACTTCTTCCCTTTACCTAAATTGCCTCTCTACCACCTCAGCTTGCCTTGGTGACCACCACAACCATGGCTATAAGACAAGCCACCCTCCTAATCCAAAGAGGATGATGCATCCAACCCTAACCAAACTCTGTCAACTTTGTTCTAAACCCTTCCCACAGCCTAGAGAAGCTCAGCCTCAAATCCTTCTATGTGAGCTCAATTTCAGAGATCAAAATCAGACCAAAAATAGGAAATACCTCAAAACTCCATAAATCCCCAAATTGAGCTGCTCCTGAGCTTCACAAGAGCAAGAGAGGAAGCTCCCCATCAAAATCACCATTAATTGGAGCCTTTGTACCAGACTTCCACCTCAAGCCTCCCACTTGTAGGAGGAAGTCCTTCTTAGACAATTCACCAGGGCTAATCAACACATCTAGAAGGTGTGCCAGACTCCACTGAAGCTTCTCCAAGCATTTGATTGAGGCCTCCCCTCTCAGACAAAGGAATGGATCAAAATCTCAAAATTCAAGCTCTGTTTGAAACTTTGTGAAGAAAACTTGCAATTCATACTTAATTAATTGTGTAGATAGGTTTGTCTCATTTAGATGAAGCTATAGGAACAAACCCGATGCAGTTTACTTGAGAATCCAAAGAGATATTAGGTCTAGAAAACGTGCGGTCTGCAGGATACACCAGATGAAGACCAAAGCCAAGAGCTATTCGATCGCACGAGTATCGAATGGAGGGTGGTATACAGTGGGCCACGTGGCGCATATACAGTGGGCCACGTGACACTGAGTCAGATGGTGGCAGCTAGTAGCGTTGCGTCGTGTGTTCTTTTGACGAGTATGAAAATCCAGTCAGCACTGACATGTTTAAATATGAAATTAAGGGTATTTTTTATTTATTTTAATTCTAGAACTTAGAATATTCATATCTTAGTGTAGAAAATTCACAAAAATAAAATAAAAATGCTCTCTTGCTTAGTGAACAGAGGAGAATAATGTGAATAAAAAATTAAATTTATTTGATATGTCTTTAATTTTTAATTAATTAAATACCCTCTGGGATGTTTTAATTTTAACTAAGTAAATATTAAACAACATGGCTCGAAACTTTAGGGGTTGATTCCTCATGTCAATAGGGGTATCCTTTGATTTTTCCAAAGTCAGAGGGTATCTTTGGTATGAAAACCCTAATTTTCAAGTTAAACCACCTCTATCCAATTAAAAATTCATACTAATTAAAAGATAAATTTGAAAAATGCAAAGCTTGCTTTGATAGGTTCATTAGGGTCAGAAAATCATAAGAAAATTATAAAATGAGTTTCATTGATTAAAAATGCCACTTTATGTATTGAACTCATTAGAATAAAAGAAAAATAAATAATTAAAATATAATCAGAAAAATCACAAAAATTAATCCACACTAAAGGAAACAGTCAGGGGAACTCTCCATAAAAAATTAAATTTTATATGGATTGATTTGATCACTAAACTTGATTTTCTAAGTAAAATGGGATTTTTTGCTTTTAAATAATTCTAATAATTAAAATAGGTCAAAAAATTACAAAAAATAGTTTCCGGAGTTCCTTTTGACCAGATAAATTTAAGAAAAATAAAATTCAAGTTAAAGTAAATAATTTATTTTTAACCTATTTCTTAATTTTAAAATAATTAAAATAATTAAAAAATCATAAAATTCACTAAAATATTAAAATTCATAAAAGATATTCCAAATTGCTTCCTGATCACCTAGGAACATTTATAATATTTTCTTAATTTAAAGAAATAAAGATACTAATTTTAAAAGGCTTGAAAATGAATTTTAAAGGCTTAAAATTAGGAGCGGTCTATCAAAGTGAGAAATGTTTACCCTTCCTTTCCAATTTTGGGCAGGATCCTTTACCTTTCTCTCTCGTAACTAATTTGTTCCTAACAAAACTTTTACCAACTTTCTACTCTCAAAATTCCTCTACTAATCGAACTACCGAAAAAATGAAACCTAACGAGATTCAAAAACTTTACAAAATAAATGAAACCTAAATAAAACAAAATGGGTAAGAATGTGTTTGGACAATGCTTTGATTATTCTTCTTTTTAATCCTAAAACTGTTGCAACGAAATGAAATTAATGCTCTGAATCCTCCCTGCAGAATATGTCTGCACCAAGGTTGATCTTTTCCTTCACTGCTGGAATGGACTTAGCAATCAACAAGAGTGAAATGCCCGACGGAGCAAACATTCGCTTTGAACAAGGATTTGATAACACAAACATCAAGTTTAGAGACGTCACCATTGTCGAACTAAAAACTAGAATACCAGAATCTATCGAACCTATAGTTGAATTCAACCTGAAGTTATCACAGGAGTTCCCTCCCTTGAAGAGGGTCCCGACTAAGAAAAGTATCATTTCTTGTAAGAGATTAGCTCTCAAAGCTAAAAAGGTTACCTCCAGGACTGTCGTCGCTACCCCTGCCAATCTAGTCGTTGCTACCCTCGCCGGTCTAGTCATCATCGCACCTACCCTCGTTCTTGCCAAACTAAAGGAGATGGAAGTCCAAGAAAGTGATGAGCCTGCTACTGTAGAGGTTTCGACTTTTGCTGTAACATCTTCTGTATTCGAGATAGGGTCCAGCTCAAGGTATGTCCCCCTAACTAGAGCAAAAAGAAAGATGCTTGGATAGTGGATTGATTTGATCTTTGTGTGTCATTGTGAAGTGATCAGTTTGATTAATGTTGGTAGATGTTTGGATTGTTTGTGGATTTATTTGATCATTGTGTGTTATGAGGTGGTGATTCTTTATCTTCTTATTATGGCTAGACTTGTATATGTTCTCTTATAGTAGTTGGATTGACGAGTCCACTATGACTCGAGTCTCAACCGACTTGGGTTTTACAATAGACATCTTGAGTTTGGATAGTGATAGTTTCATCTCAATCTTGGTTCTTCCTTTATCTGACCTTATTTTCATTTGGTAGGTCATGAACCTACTTGATAAGCAACAAGTGAATAATCTTACACTATCTTTGTAACTGTTAGAGGTGAATACTTAAAGGGATAAAGTGATGTCTGGGGTTGGTGCTCGAGAGCCAATACATCAGGGATAATTGTGTGCACGGGATTAGACTCTATAAAATCATTTAAAAGTACCCAATTTATCAGTGTAGTGATTCCGTTATAAATTGGAAGTAAGGTAGAGAGACGTTGAATTAAAGGAAGAATTGAGCTCATTTATCAAGTGTGTTTGTGTTTGTGTTACAACAAAATAGAGCACCTGGGGCACACTTAAAATATATATTCCTATGTTAATACTTGTTATGCTAGTTAGACTTTTCTTTAGTTCAATTTCATTCTGACATGTTTAGTTTAGATTTACATTATACTGCACACTGTTCTGTTCTAAGTATATTTGCAAATATTTTCATAGACACCAGTGTTAGATTGTACTTCTAGGCTGTGATTTTTCTTCATGTTTATATTTTCTATACTGAATGCTGTATATGTTAAAAATCAAGTTTGAGGGAGGAGGAAAAATAAATTTCAAAGTTAGTATACTTTCTTTTGGTTTAATATTATTGTAGTAATGTTTTAGGTTAGATTTAATTTTTCTTGCAATCATTCTATCATGATTATGCCCTTATATGAATTTGATAGGATGTTGTAGTAGCATGTAGATTCAGCTTTTACTTTTTCTTCCTACTACAGTTTATGGAATTGATTGTAAAATATTTAAAAGTTCAAGTTTGGGGGGGGAGGAAGAAAAAAAATTCAAAGTAAACTTTAATTGTCCTAAAAGAAACTACAAATAAATGTTATTTGAAAATGATTATTGTTATGTGGAGTTATCTTAAGATTACTAAAATTTAAATTATAGAACTGCAATAGGAAAACTTAATAAAGACTTTAGTAAGATGTAATTAAAGCTAAGATGTTTAGTAGAAAATAGTAGATAAACGATTTTACTATTTATAGTAGAAAAAATTGAATTTTTGAAAAGCTAAGGATTTCTAGAATAATAGTTTTCGAAATATTTAAAATTTATTAGAAATTATTTTTCTAATACTATATTTTAAGTTAAGGATAGAAAATAAGTTTTTAACTTTAAAAAAGGGATAGTGGAATTCAAAATTATTAAAAGCCCATCCAGATATAGTAATCCTCACATAAAAGAGTAAGGATTAAAAAAATCCAAAACGAAAAGAAAAAGAAAGAAAAAGAAAATATGTGGGGAGAAGTTTGAGTATTAAAACCTAATTAAAAACTAGTTTCACTTGAATCTTTCTAAGAAAGAAAACTTATAATCAATCCTAAGATTAATTCCAGAAAGTAATAGTAAAATTATCTTTAAAGTAGAATTCATAAATTCTGAATTAATATTTTTCTAAGAATCCAAAGTTTGAAAAATTTTCAATTATTTCTGAATTAAATAGAAAATCAGGATTCCTAAGTTTAATACTAAATATTTTGATACCTTAGATATCATCTAGTTTTCTGGAAATTCTTTTAAGTTGTACTATAAAATTTCTAAAAAAAAAACTAGTACATCTTAAAGAAACCCACTAACACCAATCAACATATTTTTAAAAGTTGTAGTGTTACTTGAGGACAAGTAACGTTTAAGTTTCAGGAATTGACACATCTAAAAATTACATACTTTTTAATTTACATTTCATGATCATATTTAATGATATTACACTTTCATGGAAGTTATTTTTCATGTTTTTTTACTTCAGGTACAAGAAATAGAGTTTTGGAGAAAGTAAAGCAAAAATTGTACAGTTCAGAGTCAAATCGAGCAAGGAAGAAAATTTTGGTCTGGTATATTTTGATGTCTTTCTATGCTTAATCTCCTTTACATTTATCATATATTTTTAAATGAAATTAAACTTTAAAGAAAAGTTATTTTCTTGTTTATCTTGTAGGAATAACAATTGGAGCAGATTAGAGTTGAAACGGGGTGAAACAAGGGTGCTGCCAGTAAGGTGGAGCCTAGGCGTCACTTTCTGGGGCCCAGGCGCCATACTTGCCCAGAAAACGTCACCTAGGTTCCAGAAACACTTGTGGACGGTTTCTAGCTCCAACGAGTTATGAGGTGGATTTTTACACTTGGAAAGGCACCTTTTAGCATTTCAAATTCTTGGAAACTCCAAGAATGTCCACAGGTCATAGATAGGAGTAGGAGACGTAGAGAAGAGATTGGTGAGGGATTTGGAGAGATATCTATAAGGAATCATATGAGCTTTGTGTGGATCAGCAAGGGACTTTGTTGGATGGATTTTCATCTTTCTTTCAGAGGGAAAAAGCTAAGGATTGCGTTCTTTATTATCTTATAATTGTTATAAACACTTTTCTAATGAATTTGCTCCGATTTAAATGAAGTTTTCTGTTGCCTTTTCTCCATGCTTAGTGGGTATTTTTTCTTACTCTTTCTCCTTGTGATGAGAATTAATTGTGTGTAGGATTAGAATGTTTTGAAGATTTCTTTTATTCCAAAATTGTGATGGCATTTTCACCAGTTCTTAATTTATGTTGTAAACTGGTCATTTGTAATGTTAAAATCTGTTGCGAAACATAATTATCCGAGAGGGCTATGATGTCACCCAACTAGTGAATACTACGCTAAACTAGGATGAAGAGGAATAAAGTTCTAAGATGAGTGCAAATAGATAGGGAGATAAGTTTTGATGGGCATAGAATTGATGATTCTAAGGTGGCAGGCTAGAACCTTAACCAACTTGATCTTGAGTTTAAAACCTTAGGACTGGTTAGTCCAATAAAAAGGGCCCAATGGGTAATCAGATGTGGGAGGCCAGAACCAATCCAACATAATCTAAGTGATTTTGGAACTTAAATCTAGGTTAGTCAATGTTCTTTATACACTAGGGAGAGGGTAAAGAATATGTATGCTCCTATTTGTCACAAAACCACATTTAAACCTTTAAACAATGACTCATGCACTAATTATAATCTCATCGTAGGATTTTTATAAGTTTCTTCCAAAATTTATTCATCCTCCATAGATAAGGTTTTTATTTAATTTAGTTTAATTCTAAAATAAAGTAGTAAATTTAGAAAAATCAAACTTTTCGAATATTTCAAACTAAGACCTGAAAGTAGTATACTACAATTAACCTAAGGTATTTCTTACCTCGCTTCTCTGTGGGATCGATACTGAGATTTTTAAAGAAATTCCTATATTATTTGAAATGATACATATACTTGAGTAGAGCCTCTAGTGTATAAATTCTAGAACATATTCATTTTGCACACTAGTCGCTTAATATATACTGAGTCAAGTTTTTGGCTATCTTATGGAACTTAAATATTTACGTAATAGTGGGTCGAATCATATTTACTAGTCCTCTAGAATAGTCACTAGTGAAAACCCTATGACTAGATCTTAAGGTCTAAGAAAAAACAAGACCTCACCAAAATGATGTCATCAGCGCATAGGCCCCCTAGTAAAATCTATCAACCGTTGATTTGTCACTCAATTTTTTTAATCATGAATCCATTAATTTATACATAAGAAATACTATGTTAATGAAAAGTCTTGTGTCTCATGAGGAATGAATATGTCAAATTTAACTCACATGCATTATAAACCACTAGAGGAAGTTATTCTCGATCTCCCTGCTTGTGTCATCATTTTCAACTAAATTCAACGAATCAATGAATAAACTGTTTACACATTCAAATATCATTTAAATAGTTAATCATGACACTATTCAGATAAATGAGTTAACAATTATAATGAAAATTTTCTTACTCAATAAAGGGTTGTACTTCATCGTAACTGAGAAGAATGTAAATTGTAGCTGCTCAAAGTTCCTGATCATTAAGGTAACATGAAGTGTACCTCCCTAATGCTTCACCTAACTGCTGAAAAACATAAAGGGTGGATGGTAGCACCAAACACAATGACTCTTTCGTGGACTCTTCTTCAGCGAAATAGTAAGAATAAAATGTTGTTGTCTTTTGTAGAAAATATGCTTCACATATCGATCCTTCTAGGCATGGCTTATTCTTCACAGTTCTCTTCAATTTATTCAAAAATCTAAAAAACAAATGTTGCTCAGTACAAATTATCAATATTCTTTCTAAATGAGTGACTAATTATGTAGTCTTAATGTAATTACCTCTCAAACTGATGCATCAAGTGGTACTTTTCTGAACCTCCAATTAATGCCTCATGGGGTAAATGTAAGGGGAGAATCAAGTTAAAGAAACCAGGCATAAATATTCTCTCAAGCTTGCGAAGTGCTATAGGAATGTTTGCTTCTTTCTCGTGTATGTCGTCAAGCTTCAAATGAGTTGCTCATAATATCCTTAAGAATACATTGGTTTTAATCAATGGACTAGGGACTTCTCTTGGCAAATAACCAAATGCAGTTAACATCAAATTTTGTAAAAAAAAGTATGACAATTGTGACTTTTCATTCCAAATATTATTCAAGAACAAACATCAACACAACGACTCAAATTTAAAGCATACCTGCTCAAGAATTTTATTGATTGGAGCCACTCACAAATTGTTCTTCACTGGGACAGAGTGAGGGAATATTTGGCTTTGTGCCTAACGAGGTCGACAGCAGTTTCTTAGATCTTAACTCTCACAATTTGCATATCTCCTTTAAATCAAGTATAGCATTCATGTTATCCCTCATTTTTTCGTTAACATCCATCACATTGTTGAAGATATTATCAAAAAAAATTTGGCATACGTGCATGACATCTAGATTGTGTCTGATCATATTATTCGTCAAATAAGGCAGATCCAAAATACTTGACTTCTTTGTCCAATTATGAGTGACACCAAATCCGGGAGGATGATCTGAAGAAAGATCAAAGCATACAGTAATCTTTGAAATGTAACTAACAATGTGCACTATATCTTCCCTAAATATTTTTAGAGGTGGTGAGGATTTCTAAATTTTATTTCTTCTGAATGCATTCTTATTCCTCTTAAAGAAGATGTTCAATATCTAGAAACATATGGTAACAGTCAAACCATTATTGAAGTATAAATTCCTTGAATGAATTCACGCAATATTGGTAGGCTAACTTTCCAACGGTGCTCCACCCAGATAACATTCCATGTACAGAAAAATCATTTAATGTCCATATTAATGTTATTTTCATCAGAAAATTATGTTTCCTGAAGATATTGTACATCATGAAACATATTTCACAAAGAATTTGCAACTCATCTATCAAGGGATGAAAATATCATCAATCCTCCCTTTAGAGCTACTAAGACCAAGTATAATCAGTGTCAGGAAGAAGAAAGGGGTTGTCATGCACATCTCAAGTGGTAAATTGTATGGCATAACAATCACGAGCCAACAAAAGTAGGCGATTTGGTCTGCTCGTATGGTGTGAAGTTGTAAGAGCATAAACCCAGTCGAACGTTATGTGCCTTCGTAGCAAACTCAAGTTATGAGCAATCAAAACATATTCATGCCTCCCCATATGTAGGATGATTCAATGATTTGTTTTCTTCTGATTTGCTCTGATCTCATGTCATATGTGGTACAATACGCATAGATTTGTATAGCCTGTGTAAACGTGGAATAAGCGATAGATAAAAGAGCCTACTTTTTCTTCTTTGAGGTTTGAATCGAGAAGAATTACAAAATCTGCATCGTGTCTCCGGCGCATTATTCTTGTGATATATCATACATTCGTTCACACAACAATCAATTTTCTCTTTTTGAAGCCCTAGATTGTAGACTAACTTTCTCGACCTATATAAATCTTCAAGGACTAAATTTTCAGGTGGATTAGTCTATTTCAATAGTTTGCAAACTGATTAAAGCACTCTCGGGGCATGTTGTACTCTGTTTTGGTTTTCAGCATTCTAAGAGCTATAGATAACTCAGAATGAGATGTACAACCATGCCACAAAGGCCTTTAAGCAAAATTAAATAAATCATAAAACGTTTGAGCCTCAGGATTTGGTGTCACTTCTTGCTGTACTTGGCTCACATAATGATATCATGTTTCATCAAAGATAATTTCTTCAAATCTACCTTAATCAAATCCAAGTGGAGGATCATAACTAGTTAAAAGAGTGGAGCTAAATGTTGTGGGGTCAACCTTCCCATGTAAATTTCAAATCAGTAATATGGCTGAAATTCCCGATGGTATAGATCATATTTCACTTCATCAGTTGTTTTCAGATAGGTAAACCTGCAGGTGAGAAGCAACTGCCACAAATTCCTCGAAAACCATTTTCTATCTGGATAATGTCTGTTCAACATCCACGATCTCAATATACGAATATCCATGTGTACTTCAAACATGAGAATAATAAACGCATTATCAAATGCATTCAACTAAATACATTGTACTTAATTATTTTAGTAGATCTACTAGCCGATTGGTAACAAAATATGATAAAACCTGACAATAATTAACGCATATTAAAGTGAGTGAATGTTTTAGATAGCTTTGAAGTCAAAACATTAACATCATGTTGAGGTTGTTAGGGTTTTTAAAGACTAAATATTAACGAGCATCTATCCATATTTTCCTTTAATCTTAGTTTTCATTGCAACTATAACAACCCTTTCATGAGTATAATTTTTTCACACTTTCTCTACAAGTGTAAAGCTACTTATCCACCTAAGTATTCTCATCTCAACAACTCTTACTAGACCACTTTAACAAGATGTTTTAAGAGTCTAGTTAAAACTTACGGGGATGAGAATGCTTAGGTTTATGATTGAATCTTCACTCGGAGACAAAATATGACATAAATATATCTATGTGATAGCTAGTGTAGTTATAGTGGCGTATAATACTAGAGGGCGTCGTGCTAGTGGATTGAGAATTAAAGTTCAACCAATAATGATTTTCGATGGAACTAACATTACTAAAATATCAAGCAATTCGACTTGTAGTAGATCTAATATTGTCTGTCATCATAGCTACACCAAACCTAGAACGCGTTTATTTATTTCACATTTTATTTTACAAATGGAAAGCTAATAATAGCACTAAGTGTACTCATCGCCGTAAATCGCATATGTGATTGACTGCACACCTGGAAATATGTTCTTAGAAGGGATATTTCATGTGATGTAAGAGTATTCACTGCATAATCAAGTGTGAAGTTTAAGTTCCACAGTCAGAATGATATTCACATCAAAATGTAAGTTGTCAGTTCTATAATGTAACTTCACGTCGAAATCCAATTTGTCTTACTAAAATGGGAATGGTGGCAACGAAATATATATTTTGATGTGAATTTCCATCTTGAAACTAGCAAATTAGATTTTGAAGTGAATTTCCATTTTGATTGTGGAAATTAGACTTCACATTGGAGGACGCAATGAAAACTCTTATATCATATTAAATATTTTCTTCTAAGAACATATTTTCAAGTGTGAAATCAATTGTGTAAGGGCTTATGGTGACGAGAATATTTAGTTCTATGATTGGCTTTACAGTTGGAAACAAAATGCGGAACAAATAAGTCAGTGATATGGTTGGAGCGCTATAGTTGCAGGCAATATTAGAATGATACATCATGAAGTCTAAATAAACCATCATAATTACTTTTTCTTAATATGAAACAATAATCACCCTTTGAAAATTGACTGATATTAATTTTGACTCGATTTCTTTAGAGCCGACAACAATTAAGCTCGAAATCAGAACTTTACCAGCTACTAAAGATGTCAGGGCTGTTGAAGATCAATAATTGACAAACACTTATCAATATTTTATCTCTAATGTTTTTTGTCAACATAACTACACCAACTCATTCACGAGTATATTTCATTCACATTTTCTCTACAAGTGTAAAGTCAGTGATCGGTATGTGGTTTGCGATTGGTTCATACTTGGAGATAAAATATGAAAAAATTTATCTGCGAGAGGACTGATGTAGCTATAGAGGCATACACTATTAGAGAGAGACGCCTTAATCAATTACGAGTCAATGTTTGATCGTTTAATAAACTTCGACAGAACTAACATTACTAAGATGCTAAACGATATGAATTCGAGCCGAGACGTTGTAGGTTCTAAATAATTTTGATCCAAAATTTTGGCTCGTAACTCAGCAAGTTTATTTTAACTCGAGTATCATGTGCGAGTCAAACTTAGAATCAATTTCCAAGTGATTATCATTTTTTTAAAATAAATCCTATTACGAATTTAGGACTTACCTTAGGATTTGATAATTTTGGATTTTCATAATTTATTAAAATCCATTCAAACTAAATCTTTATTTCAACCGAAAAACCCCTTAATCTGAAGGTCAATATTCTGTGTCACAGACCATTGCCGGTCTCAACAGCATCTTATAAAATTTTTCTTTAAGTCTAAGCAATATTTTTTATCGAACAATAGATCAGATGTATTCATCCACCTCAACCAACCAACTTGAAATCTACTAATCACATCCCCGTCTATATCACCTAAACTTTGAACGAGAGACCCAAGATATCTAAAACGTTCATAACTTTTAATGATTGATCATTTATAGCTACAACTCTGCCACTAGAGTTACTACCACTAAAACCACATTTAATGTATTCAATTCTAGATCTACTCAAACAAAGGCCTTCAATCTCAAACGTTGACCACCATAATTTATGTTTTTCCTAAACTCTTTCTGTAGGCTTATCTACAAGAAGGGTTTCACCAGAAAAAAGCAGACACCAAGGTACATCCTCCTGTAAATGTCTAATAAGAGCATCTATTATTAAAGCAAAAACATATGGGCTTAAAGCCGATCCATGACGTAATCCAACTAAAATAGGAAAATTTTTGGTTAAATCTTATTCTAGTACCTACACCCTAAACCCTAAATGCATTCCTCCGGAGAAATAAAAATAAAAACAAAATGAAGAGGAGAAGTTACCTTCCTCGGTCATTTTGGATAGGAGAGGAGCGGATGAAGGAGAAAAATGGGACCTTCTGGTCACTTTAAGTTGTTTTCCCGTCGATGCATTCCTAGCTAGCTCCTGTTGCGACTATCTTGTCAAAGTTTGGTGACGAATGCAATGGTTTTGGACAAAACAAAGGGGGTGAAGGGAGATGCGAGGGTTTCATAGAGAGAAGTAGGTGAGGGAGATGATTAGGGCAAGAGGGGGAGCACATCAATTTTGGCGGTATAATTAATTATTTCCAAAGACTAACAAACAGCTTTAAATCTGTTGGTTCTAATCTCTATTATAGACGGGAATTTCCATCTCATATTACAAAACGTGTCGGTTAATACATCGCTAGATTGCATGTTCAAAGATAACCGACGAAATATGGTTGTTGGTTAATATTTGCTTATAAACGACAGTTTAATGTGCTCGTAATAATTAAAATCATCGAAAAAAATATTACTATTAATTATGTTGTGTTGTTATGCTATCACAAATAAACTAGATTATAAATCGTCGCTAAACTATTGAAAAATAGAACAATTCGATGCAAATTGAGGCCATCGATTTTGTCGTCGGTTCTAGCATTTTTCTTCTAGTGATCCCGTAATATCATTTTATTACTTGGTTTTAGTTTTTGGAAATTTTCAATACTCATTGCACCAAGAAAATATCGAAACTGAATTTATTCATAGATGAAGAATGAATACTAAATGATACAAATAAGAATAGACAAAGTAGAGAGAGAGAGAGAGAGAGAGAGAGAGAGAGAGAGAGAGAGACTCTGCAATTTTAATAGCTTTATATAAGCTTATGAATAATGCCAATGATCTAATATGGCATGCTTACCATAAGATCCCTTAATTATAGCTTGGGGTCAAGGCATAATCTTTCATGAAATGATATATTTAAGCATTAAAAATAAAAAAAAATTATAAAAAGACTTAACAAGTGCTTGTTATCAAATGAGTTAAGTTTAGCGAGCTTGGTGTTTTTTAAATTTTATAAGAACATATAACAAAATTCAAATAAAAGATGAGTTCTAATGAATTGCCCGCCAACTTCAATTGAAAATCATGAATTCAAATGTAGTCTGTGATGACTTCATTAAAAGATCTAGTAGCTTTGATTTTCAGTGAATTTTTTCGATGAGCTAGGAGAGCAATTTTGTGATTTTGGCAAGATTGATAATTTTGATTGATCTTAGTGCTGAGTAGATGCACGTCGATTAGTTTGTTATGGAAAAAATATTACATCAGAAGTCCTGATACAAAGCCGTCTCATGACTCAATCACAATGCGCCACGTGTACGGTCCGCTCTCACTGAATACAATAAAATAAATAGTTTAATGCATGTAATTTTTAAGCTCTCAACAAATTTTGTATATTCTTATTAATTATGATTTTAAGTTCCAATAATTTTGATTTAATTTATATGATCAGTAATTTTTATTGAATAAAATCATTAAAACTTAGAAGTGGTCATGGAATCCCTATTATCATAAGACAATATTATATTATTTAAATTTATTTATTTATTTATTGAGTTTGACATTAATTTTATTTTAAAATATTGGCATGTCTTCTTAATTAATTTTATTAAAAGGCATACTTACAAAAACAAACACAAATACCTATGCCACTTAAACAATAAATGGGAAAAAAATTGTGTACGTAAGACGTACACAGAGCTGCATACGTAAACACAGGGTATACGGTAGTTACACGGGGGTTATATCCAGGTTATAACCCCTTTGTAACCTACTTATAACCCCCCTGTAACCTCTCTGTACTCCCTGTAATCTACTTATAACCCCTTGTAACCCCCCTGTAACCTACCAATACATAAAAACAGAAGCGCGGACTTATTAGTAGGTTACAGGGGGGTTACAAGGGAGTTATAAGTAAGTTACAGGAGGTTTCTGGATATAACCCCCTTGTAACCTCCTTATACCCTTTTACGTACGCATCTCTGCATACATCTCATGTACGTAAATTTTTTCCCAATAAATAAGGCGCACTAATAATAACCGGATGATAATTTCTCAAACTTGAGTGGCTCACTCACGAAAGTAAGGTCCAAGCCCATTTCTTAGGGAAATTGCATTCCATGTCAACAATTTTATGTATTTACATATTCCACACCTAAAATTTTACATTTACATACATCACACTTCATTTGGTACTTTATACCTTTGCATGAAAAGGTGTATTTAACTCTTAAGTTGTAAAAGTGCAATTTTTTTATGTGATTTTAAGAATTTGAGTGCTATGTGTGTAAATATTATAGTTTAGGTGTACTGAGATATGTAAATGCATACGAATTGTGTGCTATGTATTTAAATGCCATTTTTAATATATAAATTCTTATTAGGGAGCGCTATGTTATTAATTATCTTTCTAAAACTCATGCAATAATTGAGCATTAATTAAGCTTAATAATCATATGTAGTATGCTGATAATTTAAATAGCTTGTTTTACAGATAACAATACATGCCTCGATATTTGTTTTGGCAAAAATGCTAATAAGTTACTATTAATTTATATTCGTTAATAAATTAAAAAATTAGAATTATGCTATATTTAGATTACTATTTGTTTAATATTTGGTTATCAAAATTTTAAATAAAAAGGTGAAATTGAAGTATTTACTTATTTTTTTATGAAATATTAAATAATTTTAATTTATATTAAATATTATTGACTGTCACGTGAATATTATTGATTATATTTATAGTAAGGTAAGAAAAAATTTTAACTGCATTGAAAATAAGAAAATAAATCAAAAAGTATGTAATAAGTTATAGAAAATAACTTAATTATCATCAAATGAATATCTTACGGAGCTCTTAATAAGCTATTAATTAAACAACAACAGAGCATTTATCAATATAAACAAACCAATGAGTCAATATTCAAGTATTTTAATCACTTATTTGTTATTTTATTTAAAAAATAAATAAACTAACAAAAACGAATCTTATGTAAATGAATATCTTGCTATTTATAAAGTGTATTAATTCATTTACAACCCTATCATTAATAAAAATGTTTTATTAAAGTTCATTTATCATCCTAGTTTAGTAGTTTATCATTTGAAGATCAAGTGATAATCGGTAGATTATTTATTTATTAAATATTGCATGTCTGGAAGAAGTTTCAATTAATGAAGCCGGGGTCCATCTTGGTTGGTAAACTGACTCTGGCCCTAGAAGACTTCTGTACTTAATACCAAGTCAGAACCAAACCATTAATCTTTCAGCAAAAAATTCAACCCAGAACAGCATATAAATCTTCTCCCATTGAACTTGATGAAGACCTGAAGCAAAACCAGACGCCTTCAGCATCTTACTTGAAGCACTCAACATCGTTACAAACAACTGGAAACCCCTCCTTCCCATAATCCTCATCAATCCACTGTTTTCCTCTCTCATCTTCCTCTTAAAGTTTCTATCCATCACCCCCACCCTCACTGAATTCAAAGGCAGCATTGCTTCATTGTTAATCATGGATCCAAAAAGTTCGTAGTAGTTTGGAATATTCTTCACCATGAGAAAGGATGTTAGAAAAATAACCACCATGGAAGCAATCTTCTTTGTGTTTTTCTTCATCATCTCCTCTTTCTTTGCCATGACAATCATCCATCTTATCTGTAATCAAACGAACATGGAAGGGGCCCATGCTAACACAGCTCTTCACCGCCAGACTGAACATTTCAGTTAGCTTCCTTTTATTCATCATAATTATAGCTTTTATAATAGTCTCCATAGGCTCCTTTGGTTACACTGCGGCTGGTGTTTTTCTGGTAATACTTGCTATTCTTCTAAACCTATATGTATCACTGTTTTGGTCATTAAGCGTTGTGGTCTCTGTTGTGGAAGAGGGCTTCTATGGTATAGCAGCATTTGAGACGTTAGTGGAGCTCCCAAAGTGGAGGAGACAGATTGGGATGATGAGTGTGTTTGTCACAATAGTGGGTGGTGCCATCAACGCCATAGCTTACAACTTGCCAGTGCTTTATCCTTCTTCGAGTACTTTTGTTAGATTCGTGATTGGTATTGGTAACATAGTTATGATGGTGATGATGATTGTTCTAATACGTGCGGTCAACACTGTTTTATTAGGAGTGCAAGAGCTATGGAATTGAATTACATGCCATGGATGCGGGCTAGGAATACACTACCACGTTGACAGAAGCTTATCCATTAATCCCACGAAGGTTTAAAAGGAAGCTTAATTCAATGTAAAGAGAAGTATTGGTGAGAGGTTGAGGCTAAAGAGATGTTGTACTAGTTTTAATCATTTAACTTGGCGGAGAATATTTATGCAGAAAAAACTGGTAATATAGTGCTTTTTCCCTCAATATTGCTTGCCTTTCATCATTAATAAGGTTCGGTTTGGTTTGAAGAAATTGGAGTGAATTTCATTCATTAATAGTTTCATAGTAATTGTTTGGTTCGAATATAATATTTTGTTAATTATATTTATTAATGAAAGATGAATAAATATTTTTCCTATTCACAATTCTATTATCAAATCTAATCAAGAGCAAAAAGGAAAGCTTATTAAATCCTATCATACACTAATGAATTTTTAAGGTCTTTATGAAATTTTCATTTAAATTGACAATATTTGCTCTTGTTGATATGATTAAATGGGCCGATTGTCCCTTGAATTTGAGAGGATAGAATTACAATGTTAATGTACAATAGCAGTTCAACAATAATAATTATAAAATACCGCAAAGACCGTAGTCGATTGCTATAAAGGTAGTAGGTCGTTATGAATGTTGTGGTCGGTGTTGTAATGTCAGCTAATCTTAGAGACCATAGTTGAAAGTTGCAATCAAAGTTGGTTATTTAGGTCGTAAATGGTTGCTTTAGGAGAGTCAGTTGGCCATGGAGGTTGCAGTAGGGAGTTGTAGGAGTTTTGCACTGCAGGAAAAACTGTTAAAACAGACGAAAAAAATCGATGATTTATTAAGCAATAGAATTCAAAATTAATTTCAAACGGCTTATCGACGACATATTTAACCTACAAATATCTAACATATTAATTTGTAAATTTATAGTAATTCGCTTTTTTGATGGTCTCTAATTAGCAATCGATTGTTTTGACTATTATTTCATAGAAAATTATAAACCGACTGCCTCAAGTCATTAGATGGTTAACAAGCTGGTCCTCGTAGGGTTGATAATCAACGGTTATTTGACTATAATCGACAATAATATCTATTTGTTATTCAGTTATTACATAACTATTGCAAAGCAGTCGGAAAAGGTCTTTTGAGCCAAACTGGCACAGAAATTCCTCATTTTCTCCTCCCGCGTGTGCTCGAACTTTGGAATGTTGTTGAGTCCTATTCGATTGCATTTCCTCTAGAGTCAACGATTCTTCAAGTTTTTGCAGTCAAATCAAATGTAATCTTGATTCAAATTTTTCTTTATATTTTCATTTAAATTGAACTGTTCGTTTTAATTTTGAGTTTTATTGTTTTGGAGAAATTTAAACTACTGATTTGATTTTCTATGTTTTACATGATGTATCTGATTGTTACATGCTTAGAACTCATCTACTAAATTTTTACCATCTAACACCTAATTTTTAATTTTAAATTTGCATATCAATCACAAATCATATTTTAGGGGTATTTACATGCATAGTACCAAAAACATTGCTATTTACAAATCTAGCACACTCTTGCATTCATTTTTAGGCGGTGTTTGGTAACATACTATTTACAGGATTTAGCCAGCCAATCACTAAAAGAATGAAATTAAATCCAATGCTCCCTTAAATAAAATTTATTAAATATGATTGCAAGGCAAATTTATTCCGTAGTCACTCTTCATCTAAAAAATCTAAAACTAGATTTGATAAATACAGATTTATCATCTTTTATAGATCCAATTTAATGTAAATCTAGGTTACAGCCAAACATCACCTTAAAATTCTCACTCAAATATGAAAATTCATCATAAAACCCCCACCAATATTTTTCTTTTTTTGTAAAATTCTCATTGGTATGATCGCAAAATGCTTAAATACATCAGTTCAGTAGTTCAAATAATTGGGCCTGGGCGCTATATTTTATACATAGCAATATTTTGAGAAATGTATATGTAATTATCCATATATTTGTAAAAATAAAAGTATAGGTTTGAGATATATAAATACATAAGAATTGTGCTACGCATGTAAATGCTCCTTCTAAATTCAAAATGACATACTTAGCACACAATTCATATTTTTTTTTATGTAGTCCCAGTGGCAAACAAGATTAGAGAGAGTTGTCTTAGATTGTTTGATAATATTAGATGTAGACCATTTGATGGCCGGTTATAAGAGTAGATATTTAGAATTAAACTATGATAAGAGTCCCACATAAACCTTTTTATCCTTCTACTCTTCTTATTTATACTTTCTCCTTCCTCTTTTGCTAATACTAACTCCTCAAAGATACAGGTTTTCTATGGATATTCGTACAAGGTCATGGATGTACAAAAAGCTTTATCCATATAAAAAAGAAATCATTGAAGAGTTCTTGAATGGTGTTGAGCCTTCATGACTGCTTGCATCTCAACTTTTGACTTACCTATCTGAGGGTAGGTTTCGGTGACTAATTTTTAAACACAAAAATCTGATGTACTTAACTTCTAACAAAGTTAGAATGTTTTATATCATCAAGAATTTCAGCCTTACTACATTATTTGGACTTCACATGACGAGATCAACGCTACAATATTGAGCTCTGGTTCTTTGACGAGCTATGATAATAAACATAAATTTGACTCCAGCAAATTTGAAAAAATGATCTTCGATGGGACGAGACCTTATTATCCGAGTCAATTAGAGGAAGAACCACCAAATCACAAAGCTCACACGTTAATTTTATGAACTACTGAATGCAGCTCAAAGCCACTATAGGAGGGTTTCACATCTTATTCTAAGTTATGTGTAGCTCTCAGAAAGTTGAAAATTAAAACTGAATTTAACATGTCAAAAAGCTTAAATTCTAAGGCTACTGTAGGAAAGTTTCACATCTTATTCTAAGTTGTGTAGCTCTCAAAAAGTTGAAAATTAAAACAGAATTTAACATATCTCAAGAGTGCTTCAATCAGTTTGAAAGATTATTGAAAGTGACAAATCTAAAGAAAAATTTAGTTATAGGAGACTTATATAGGATGAAAAAATAGATCTCCGAGTTATGGTTAAATAAGAGAAAATTGATATCTAGTGTAAACGGATGAGTGCTAGTTTATAAGTCTAGTGCAATAGAGAATCAGTGCGGATTCGGTCATTTTCTTAGACTCAAAGCTCAGAATAGAAAAACTAATCGAGCCCTAATCAAAACCATCAAACCATATTTTGAAGGTCAAATGGATGTCGAATCCGGCGAGTTCATAGTCAAATCGAGCGTCTCACAAGACGAATCCAATGAGCCAATCACTCAATTCTAACTTTAAAGCACTCAAATGCCCATCAAACGTCATCTGATCAAAGAAAACTCTCAGGGTCATCCGATCAAAATGGTTCATATTCCTGCATTAATTACACTCGAAACACTATAAATAAAGCTCCACCCCTTTCATGAGGGGAATGAGAGCTTGAGGCTTGAGAAAGAACTTGAAGTTTTGAAAATGAGCTAAAGTCCAGCACCATTCCTACCATAGTCAATTGCCGCAGACCACCGTCGACCACCGTCGACCGTTGTTGATCGTCGTTGACCACCGCCGACTGTCGTCGTTCACCGCTGACCATCGTCTATTACCGCCAATCGCCACCGACCACCGCCGAGCGTTGTTGATCGTCGTTGATCACCATCAGTCGTCGCAGCCATCGATCATCGCTGACCGCCATCGACAAACACCTACCGGCCTCCACTGATTGCCATCGACCGCCGCCCACTTCTTACAATAAGTTCATTCATGCACCGACGTAACTGCGAAGAGTGTTCAACCCTTTCTCGCCTGTGAGGCGAGGGACTGTATGTATAATATCCAATTTATAGCTAATTTTTTTAGCTGAACTAGGCCCTGTGATTTTTTCCCTTTCTGGGTTTTCCACGTAAAAAATTGTGTTGTCATTACTAGTTGTTTTCTCTCTGCTGAGTGTATGCGTACCACGCTATGAAAAGGCATATTCCATTTTTTAAAGTTAAATAGTGGTATTTTAAATGACAAATTAAAATTTTGAATATAAAAAAGTAAAGTTTAAGTGTTAGATATGTAAATAGGTAAAAGAATTGGATGGTACGTTCGTAAATGCCCCAAAAATTATTAGCTACAATTCACAACAGAAAGCTATAGACTATTCATGTAACAAGAAAGCATTGGAGCATTCAGAGAAAAACAAGCTTTATGCAATACTTAATGAGAGAAAATGGAAGAGATACCCTAAAAAGCTTTGATTTTTTGAGCGGTAATAATTTTTTTGGGCATGGACAGTTATAAATAGCTAGCAAAGAAGAGTTTGATCCCTCCTGTCAACTATTCTAATTGGAGGAGTAAGAAAGTGGTTAACAATATTTTACTTTATCATCATACAAGCTATGCAAAATCACACAAAAAAAAAGGAAAACAATAAAATATTTATTTTCATATATTTTATTTTGTTGCATTTGCATCTGAATGATGCAAACACCGCAAAAAATTTTTGCCTTTGCATATACAACACCTAAACTTTCATATTTATATGCATAACACTCAATTCTTTAATATTACATAAAATAATGCCTCTATAACTAACTTTTTACACATTTTCATTTTTATGTTAATGTTGTCAAAGAGCAAATTAGCACAATGCGAAGCACAAAATTTTATTTTTACTTCAAAACATAAAATACACAAAGGATATACTACAGTATTGACTAGATCAGTATGAATCAGTTGTTTCACTCCAAAAATATACTACAGTATTGACTAGATCAATTGGCTATTGCACTTAGATTTGACTAAATGGATCTCTGAAACAAGATACTACAGAAACAGGGGGAGAAACGATGCTCACCTGCTTATCTTCTTCAAGAATTTTATCCTCTCAAAATCTTGAACAGCATAGCCCTTATCTACCTCCCATGCAAGATGGAACATAGAATTTAAAGAAGATTTTACGCCTTTTTCATCGGAAACTTCTCTCGGAAAAGGCACCCGGCAGGTAAAATTCCCTTCTTCAGAGTAAATGTGCAGGTCAAAACCTAACCGGTCAACCCATATCAGCTTAGCATCAGTTACCTGCGTGATCAAGCCCAAGAACATAAATACGTAAATTTCATGATCGGAATTATAATTTTCATATGTATAACAACGAATTGATTAGCTTTCTCACATAAATATGCAAGTTACACAATAAGTGTTTTATTAAAGCAGGTTCTACTAGATCTTTTAGAGACCTTCATGTGAGCATATTTTCCAACAACAGATTGAATTCGGCATTTTTAATTTTGTGTACTGCTTCAGTTGTATATCTTTTGGATTTTATTTTATTTTATTTTTATTTTTTTATTTTTTTAATTAATTAATTTATTTTTTTTTGGTAGTTTCTTTTCTTATTAAGTCTTCTTCTACTTCCTTGCTAGGTTGTTGCTTAAAATTTTACTGTTAGATGTTTTTTTTTTTAATGCTACTAGATATTATTTATAACTATTTATGGATGAACTTTCTCTTGTAAGTACAAAAAAATAATTTATAATTTTTATCATATCCCGACTGTCAAGCGTATAGCCTTTTGGACGTGGAGTATACCATATGGGAAAATACAATACACTACACAGAACCCCACAACAAAAAAACATAGAGGCTCCACAATGTTAAGAAAATCAAAGAACTCTGAAGTATAGAAGGAAAAAAAATGCCATCCAAGAGTTGGGATGTACAACTGTGCTGTTAACAAGCAATGATCTACGAAGATTGATCCTTTCTTGAATGTATAGGCAGTATCTATAATGCAAAACTCAAAGGCCATAAAGGACCAAGGAAGCTCAATTATCAAAGCTTCTTTAACGTATCTCCCTGTGTAGGCACTTCCTCTCAAAATTTTGGAATTTAGTCACTATTAGGATTTAAAACTAAATTTGGTATTAACATGATAAAGAGTGGATAATAAGTCAGTTACCCCAATATCCTAAATTGGCAAGATTTGAATTGGACATCACACTACTCGACAATTACAACGCAAACAAATTATAGTGAAAAGTAGGGAGGGTAGATTAAATCCAAGAACATCATAGTTTTGGAAGAGGGAATTGATAGATGAAGGGGATAAATCCCATATACATTGAGAAGTTCAATAATAAAAATGATGTAGGAATACTAGTAGTAAGAAGTTAAAAAATAAAATTATTGAGGTAAATAATAGTAATAATAAATTAATTAATATTAAGTTCACTATTGATGGAGATATTGTAAACCTTATTATTATTTTTTTCTTTTCAAGTTAGGTTAGATAATAATTTAAAATATCAATTTTAGAAAATAAAACTAGAATAAACATGAGAAAAAAATAATAAATATTATTGGTAACTTAAAGGTATGTGTATGCACTAGAAAATATTATGGGAGGTTTCATGGTTGGCGTGAATAAGGGATAAAAAGATAATGTCAGATTTTATACATGGTTTATGGGCTTACAATAGCGGGCATCATCGTGCACAATGGAAGACAGTTATTTTCAGAAGTCAAGTTACAAAATCATATATGTATCATTTTTCACTTAGAATGGAAAAATTTCTTTTTAAGATTGTAAAGTAGCTTCAATAGAAAGTTTAACCACACAATATAGGTAGTATACACGATAAATACCATTGAAATACCAATAAAGAAATCAAAATAAATGTTCTCAATATGATAAGATGATAGAATTTAAAAGGTGAAAGTTATAGGCTAACTAGTTCAACATGAAACTGTAAAAGTTCTAAAAGGGCGTGGACTTAGAAACAGAGATCTAAAATTAGTATAAGACTTGATAATAGAAAGAGGTGATACAAAATAGTAATACCAAAAACAGGTGCTTCTAAAAATTGAAAAGAACAATCCAATTAAAACTTATGAATTTAGAAGGAAGCTGGAAGTTTTAGAAGGAACAAGGGACCAAGAAAAGCAGAAGTTGTAACTCTGTATGATAAGAGAAGAAAGATATACCAAAAAATGGTAATAAAAAATGATAGAGACATTGATAAAGTAACAAGTATTGAGAACTAAAAATAAGACGTTAGTAATGCTTGAAAGCATAGATGAAATATTGGAAGTTTTATTTTGAGAGATTTTAAAAAAAGAAAAAGGAATACTAGGGAAGAATCCTTTTAAGAGGAGCAAAAAGAATAGATTCACAAAGCTCATCATAGATAGATCTGTCGACTGAACCTCAAAAGATGTATAAACATAAGAGTTATTTATCCAAATGAGATAATGATTGAGATTTGAGAGTTATGGGAGATGTTGGTGTAGATTGTCCAATTAATCAGCCTAATTAAATAATAAAGATTAACACGATGTCAAATGATTGGAAAGGTTGCACACTAGTACTAATTTGAGAGAATATGCACAAATATTATGATAATAATAAGGAATCAAAAGCATGCACTATATACTGAATTTATGTGAAAGGTTATTAGAACCTAAGCTTCAAATATCACGCTCAATTTGATTTTAAGCTAGAAAAAATATTATTAGAATGATTTAAGTATATATGGAAATTATTGTTGTAGTAAGAAGAGCAATGAAAGCATACTAATATAATTTTTATAAATTTTAAAGAGTCGTATAATCAAGAACCATGAGAATTACTAGGATTTTGAGAAAAAAAGATACGTCCCAAAAGATTATTTTAAATTATCAACGAAATATAAAATAAAACAATAATTATTATAAAAAATATTCATCCAGTTACCCAAAACTTAAAATCATTGTAAGATTGTATTAGAAATCAACCTGGAATTAACCTAATTTTTAATTATAAAGATCTAACGAAATATATTGATGTTCGGTTACTGGGTGTATATTCTTTGCAAATAGAGTGTTGATTGGCGAGTCAATTTTTAAAACAATTGAAAAAGTCAAAACAATAGATGGAACGTTAAAATTATTTGTGATGATAAAGAGTTAACAGTTGAGCTATCTTTTAAAATGTGTGAAAAGTTAGAACAATGGAATATTCCCTTTAATGGTTAAGAACTAATAAAAATAAAGTGTGATTATGTGGTAGAAAATTTTGTTAGATGTAAAATTGATAGTTCTGAACCAAATTTATCAGAATTTCAAGTGATATATAGTCATAATATATTGTGACTATCATGGATTCATTATACAAAAGATTGATAAGATGAATTAGTGCATAACTTCTAGAGTAAGTATTGATTATTTTTAAAATATAGAAGTGCTTCAAGAGTAATATTTTATAGGAAAATGTACATAAACCTCAAAGTAAATTTTATAAAACTATTAAATCTGAGTGATTGGCAACAAAGAAAATTACTAATTAACAAAGTTTTAGTGTAGAATAAATAAGATTATAAAGATAGGTAAGATTATAAGAAAACTATTAAGGAATGAACATATATATCAAAGAGATAACGTGAATAGAACTTGCTAACAATAAGATAGCAGAAAACTATACTCGTATAATTTGAGTATGTAAAATGCGTTGATATGATAAATGTTGAATGGTCAAGGACAATGAAAAGATCATAAACTTGACATTATACCGAACTAATCTAGAAAAATTTATTTTAATTTGATTCAGCAGAAATCAGGACTAATCTAGCTATTCAAATTGATTTAGAAAAAACTGATAACAGTATTCAATATGAACCCATCATAATCATCGTTAGCCTAGCCCAACTACTTTAACCGGAAACAAAAACATGAACCTTTTTATTATATATTTTCAGAATTATCCCTTGAAATAAATTGCTCGGTGATAAAATGTTTGACACCGCCCTAAGGTTCATAGAAGATGTGAGGATCAGAATAACTGTTGGGGATGTTTGTAGACCTGTACGGAGGCAAAATATCAGAAAATCACAAGGATTGGGAGAGGAAAGATGATGTCCAGCAGGAAAAACAGCACCAATCGGTGGCAATATAGGTGAAGTATTATGTTAGGAGAGATCCACCTTCTATTCTCAATCCAGTTAGAACCACACCACTTGAGAGAGGATACGACACAATACTCTGCGAGAAAACTAGAGAAAATCTCCAATAACATAAAATCAACCGAAAATCCAAAAACAATTTAAAAAGCATATTTATAAATCTTAAGTGAAACTAGCCCTAATACTAATGCTAATTAAGCAAAAACACCCTATGGGGGGGACGGGGATGTTGAACCGTCATATTGGTTCAACCCTTCACGGGTACACTTGGATGGATGCGGGGGACATCCGCATCAATTTTGCAATCCCTAAGAAATTTTGGAAAAGCACAAAGAAGATATCATAGGGATTTAATCAAGATGCACCTGCAGACTATAGACGCAGCAATAGTTTGGTATTATAGAGATTCCTTAGATGTCTAAGCCTTAGAAGATGTGTTTAGGACTGCTGATGTGGAGTCATAAACATTGCTTAGTAGAATGTTTCAACTTGTTCCTATTTTTGGTGCTGGTTATTCATGTGTGGGGTCAAGACATGATTTTAGGACCATGATTTTACTGGGTGATTATTAATTCAGTTTTAAATTGCATTGATTCTAATGCTAAAAATTGAAGTGTGAAGTTTTTTGTGCTGAATTAAATACGTTGCTCTGAATTTCCTCGTCTTTCCTGGAGCAATAGTCTTCTCCTTCCTGATTCACAAATATAACATTCGGAAGCAGAGCATCATCTTGAGGAATCTATGTGCAAATTTGACACATCATGGAAACGAAAACTAGTCTCTACGCAATTGCTCCACCAGTATTTGATGGAAAAAAGTACCAAATTTGGGCTGTATGTACACAGATGTGTTTGGAAGCTTTGGATTGTGAGGGGCAGTGGAAAAAGACTGAATCCTGTGTTAGAACTTAATCCAGAATCTTTAGTTTCGTTCACATTCATGTTGATGAGAAATACTTAATCTATACAATAGCGGAAGAGTACCTGAATCCATTTGATCGATTGCAAGCAATGATCTTCCAATCTGCAGACTTTCAAGAGTTTTCTTTAATCTCTCTCGTTGATAGGGAACAAGAGAATAACTTTCTTTTCTTTCTCTGCAGACCGGGGACCATTACCTCCTTATTTAATGTAACCAAAGAGTGGTTACAAAATTTATTTAATTCCAATTCTGCCCCTCATCAAATTGGAATTTGCCTTTATGGTATCCACACTTATAATTTCATGACAAATGTGTCTAAAGTCATAAATTTTATACTTAATTAGACCACAATAATTTTGACTTATTAAATGATGACCCAACACATTTATTAATTACATTATATTCCCATAATTGATCCAACAAATCTCACTACTGGACTATATATGTATAAGATAAATGTATCAACCTTAGATGCGCTAAAAATTTGTTATCATCATTATAAAGCGCACATTACAATCTCGTCCATTAATCGTATCGATATAGGATCAAAACGAGTTTTCGTTGTATTTGTCGAACTAAACCCATCGATGGTCGCATATATTAATATAATCAAATGACATAGATCTATCATGAATGTGTGGAATGAAAATTACGTATAAAGTGGTTCGTTCGTGTCAATTTTCAAATTGGTCCTACTTTACTTAAGTGAGATCAAACTTTAATCGTACATAGTTGTCATTGAACCGAATAAAATGCCTCATTTCGATCGGAAAATATCCAAATATGTTTTGTATACGAAATAAAACATGTAGCTAAAAACACGAGTTAACAAACTCCTATCGAATCTAAATTTTCTCGAAGCTTTATAACTTCATATATGAGCGAGTATGCTCATGAAAGACTCAGGTATCGGATCCTTTGTAAGGGGGTCCGTGATCATGGAGTTTGTTCAATATGCTCTATGTGAATCCGATCACTCTGTATTCTTTCCTTCATAACAAGAAATTTGATGTCGATATGCTTTGACTTGGATGAACTCTCGTTGTTATTGGAATGCAATACTGGTGATTTATTGTCATAAAATAACTTCAGTGCTTTCAATTCCTTCCATAATGCGTGACTCAGTGATAATATTTCTCGACCATATGCCGTGGTTGGATGCCTCATAACATGCTACATATTCTGCGACATAGTGGATGAAGTTTATTAGTGTTTGTTTTGCACTCCTCCGGGATATAGCTTCACCACTTAACAAAAATATGTAGCTTGATGTGGATCTTCTCGTTGTCTTGGCATCCAAGAAAATCGAGTCGAATACCCGATGATCTCCAAATGATCCGATCTCCTATATGTAAGCATGTAATCTTTTGTTCTCCTTAAGTCTCTCATAACTCTTTTGTCGCTTTCCAATGATCCATTCTCGTGTTGCTTAAGAAGTATCTCGCCTAAAACTCCAACAATGTGCGCGATATCCGGCCGCGTACAAACTTGAGCATACATAAGACTCCCTACTGCTTGAAGCATAGGTAATCTTTTGCATTTCCCGAATCTCGAGGTTTCTTTTAGCAGTCGATTGAGATCGAACTTGTCTCCTTTAGCGACAGGGGTGTCGATTGGTCTACGATTACGTATGCTAAATCATTTAAGCACTATATCGATATAGCTCGTTTGTGATAATCCAAGAATACAGCGAGAACGATCTCGGTGAATGCGAATTCCTAAGACAAATGAGGCATCACCAAGATCTTTCATCTCAAAATTATTTGATAGAAATTTATTGGTTTCTACGACATATGCTATATCATTTGTGGCGATCAGTATGTCATCCACATACAAAATCGGAAAAATATGTTTTCTCCCACTCGAATTTATGATACACACAATCATCAATCGCATTCATTTCAAAACCAAATGATAAAATCAACTTGATGAAATTTGTGATACCATTGACTGGGAAGCTTGTTTGAGCCCATAAATAGATTTTGTCGATTTGCAAACCATATTCTTTGGGTCTCCGACACAAAGCTTTTACGGTTCTGTACCATATAGATCGTTTCATCAATGTCTCCATTGAGAAATGCGGTCTTAACATCCATTTGATGTAGCTTCATATCATAATGAGCAACAAGTGTCATGATTATTCTAAAAGAGTCCTTTGTTGAAACAGGAGAAAAGGTCTCTTTATATTCAATCCCTTCCTTTTGAGTATAGCCTTTAGCTACAGGCGAGCTTTATGTCTTTCCACATTACCCTTTGAATCTCTTTTGGTTTTAAAAATTCATTTGCAACCAATGGGTTTCTTTCCTTCTGGCAATGGGATAAGTTCTCAAACTTTATTGTCTTGCATAGACTTATACACTTCATTCATTGCTTTAATCCATTTTTCTGAATTGAAACTTTGTATAGCTTGATGAAAGTTGATAGGATCATCTTCCATCATACTAATATTTTTCTCGTAGTTCCCGAAGAAATACAATATAATCATTTGAAATAGCGATTTCTTCTTTCCTCAGTGGATCGCGCTATAAGCACTTGCTCTTGAATTTGTTCTTGAGGTTGTTGAATTTGTTTCTCAAGAGGTTGATTAACAATATTTTGTTCTTGATTTACAACTTGATCAATGTCAGGAGTAAAATCCTGATCATTATCAAAAACAATTATAGGAATAGAAACCAATTCCTCTTCAACAAGAGTAGTATGGTCCGATTCCTCCTCAAAGACAAAGTCTCTAACCTGATTTCTCCCCCCAAATTTAATATCCTCAAAGAGCACTGCAGTTCCCGTCTCAAAAATTATTTTTAATTTGGGATCATAAAACTTGAAACCCTTAGATCTCTCTGAATAACCAACAAAATAAGCTACTCATCTGTTTTAGGGTCTAACTTTTCTCGAAGTGGCTTGTAAGGCCTTGCCTCGGTAAGCGACCCAAACATGAAAAATATTTTAAGCCGGGTTTTCGCCTCGTCCAAAGCTCATAAGGTGTATTCGCAATTGCTTTAGTTGGTACTCTATTTAAAATGTAGAATCATCTGTCTTAAGTGCTTCTCCCCAGAGTGATTTTGGTAAGGTAGAATGATTGATCATACTTCTTACCATGTCTTTAAGAGTGCGGTTTCGTCTTTCAGCTACACCATTCATGCTAGGTGAATCTGACATTGTGTATTGAGGGACAATTTAACATTCCTCTAAGAATTTAGCAAATAGTCCTAAACGTTGTTCACCTGAACCGTCATATCTGCCGTCGTATTCACCGCCACGATCAGATTTGACTTTCTTTATTCTTTTGCTTAGTTGGTTTTCAACTTCAGCCTTATAAGATTTGAACACGTCCAATACTTGGGACTTCTCATTAATAAGAAATAGGTATGCATATCTTGAATAATCATCTATGAACGATACAAAAGATTGTTGACCATTCCAAGAAGCTGTAGAAAATGGTCCACAAATATCTGTATGTATCAATTCTAAGACTTTTGTAGCTCTATATGCACCTAATTTCTTTCTTTTGGTCTGTTTTCCCTTAATGTATTCAATACAGACATTAAAGTACGTAAAATCAATAGAACTTAGAATTTCATCCGACACAAGTCTTTCAACTCTATTTCTAGAGACGTGACCTAAACGTTTGTGCCATAATGCTCCTGAATTTTCATTATTAATTTTACGCTTAGTACCTCGTAATTCCACATTCAGAGTTTCATTATAAGAACAACGATATCAACGAAATAAAAATTGTCATACTCATATAGGAACCAGTTCCAATAATATTGGAATTAATAGATAAGCTGAAACATCCGTTTTGAAATGAGCAACAATAACCCGATTTGTCCAAACAACAAACAAATCAAATTTCGTCTAAATGACGGTATAATAAAAGTATCTATCAAATCCAAATAAGTAATCGATACATAATAACAATCTAAAATGCCCAATCGCTTCTACTTCTACCGATTTTCCATCTCCCACATAAATGCATCTTTCAAGATCATTTAGTTTTCGGTAGACTCGAGCAACCCTACATTGAAACACTTATGTTAGAAGTAGCACTGAGTCTAACCACCAAGTGTTTCTAGTATCGAAGTCAAATTTACCTCAAAACGGACCAAAGTTAGAAATGTACCTTTCTTTATACGCCAAGCGTGATATTTCTGCACATTCCTTCTTCCGATGTCCTGCTTTATCGCAAAAGAAACAACCGATACTTTCGGGATTTTGAACTTTATTTTGTTTCTTTTGGAAGGATCTTTATTCTTTCGTAGCTTCATTCTTTCTTTTAGTGCTCCTTTCTTTAGAGGTGTTCACCAAATGAGCACTATCAGTCTTTCCTTCTTAACCTTTCTTTCTGCGCACAATGATGAAATAAGCTCATTAAGAGTCCATTTCTCCCTTTGCATATTATAGGCGACAAAAAATTGAGTCAACCGTGGAGGAAGATAAATAAGAATCTAAATGCACGAGTAAATCATCCGTCAACTCGAGCTTTAGACTTCTTTAACTTTGAAGCGATGTTAGACATCTCGACGATGTACTCCCTTATATTTTCCTCACTCCGAACCTCATTGAAATCGAACTTCTTTAAAAGAATAACGAGTTTCGACTTTATCAGCTTTATGCAAAGTGTTTCATATTCAATGAGAAGCTTGCAGCGATCGATGATCTCACTAGACACCGCACCTCTAAAGCGCCTCGGGTATGCCGCGCTTTATGATCATAAGACTCAGCGATTAGAACGGTCTCACTTCTCATAGATTCTCGCTTTCCTCGGAGGAACTAAGCATCCGTAAGAGGAGCGGGTTTATCCATTATTAACGCTAGATCTGGATCCATGCGAGCGAAACAATGAGAATGTTCTCTTCCAATCTTTAAAGCTATCACGCCTAAGGATTGGAACCGAATCGAGATTAGCAGATACATTAGCAACAATCGAAAAATGAACAAAAGATTACATAAATAAAATGTTTTAAATTCAATTAATGGTAAATCCCATCTCAAGACACCTAACGCAACATTAATATCAAGTCTTTGACGATAATATTAACTGCTAGTGAGTATCTTGTTGTAATGATCAAACATTAACAATAACGTATATCAGTAATAAATCTATCTTTGGATCGATTTATTACTCATATAATATTCGCTTATAATTGTTACATGTTTACTATCACGAGTGTGTATGCGGTTCGGTCAAATATTAATTTTCCTTTCGGCCGATTAATACACGCATGAACTCATATATACACAACATCCAACGTTCGTCACGAACTATCTACACAAGAGAAGTCACTTTGACGACGATCATGTTTCGATAAGTTCATTAAAAATGATAGACAATTACTAAAGTACCATTTATTCTAATTTAATTGAAACTTTAATTTAATTTTATAAAATCTTATATTTATAAATAATGAGATTTAATTTATAAGCTAATAGCGCCCATGATTTATAAAACAAAATTATTGATTTTATAAAATTAATCAATCCTTAAATGAGTTAATTTAATACTTAAAGAAAAACTTCATAATTAATTTACTCATATTAAAATGAGTGAATTAATTAACTCATTTTATTTAATTTACTCATTAAATTAAATAACTCATTTTATTGTCCAAATTAAAATGAGCAATTTAATTAATTTAATTAATCAATGAGTAACTTAAAAAAAAATTAATTTTCCGCGAACCGGGTCCGCGAACCGGTCCGCGAACCGGTCCGCGAACCGTTCGCGACAGTTCGCGAATCGCGAACTGCGGCGCCGCCCGGCACCTCCTCCAGCGTCTTCCCTTTCGCCGCAGCATTCCGCTGCGCCGGATTCTGCCGCTATCGAAGGACGCGCCACCGCACCCACCGACGTCGCAGTCCCGCTGCGGCATTCCTGTCGCCGTAGCCCCGCCGCCGCAGCCTTTTGCGGACGATTCCTTCGCGGGTAAAGGCGAACGAAATGGACAAAATTAAGGAGGAGAGGAAAAGAGAAGCGGAATCTCAACATGAACATGAACCTGTCTTTGATACCAATTGTTAGAACTTAATCCAGAATCTTTAGTTTCGTTCACATTCATTTTGATGAGAAATACTTAATCTATACAATAGCGGAAGCGTTCCTGAATCCATTTGATCGATTGAAAGCAATGATCTTCCAATCTGCAGACTTTTCGGAGTTTTCCTTAGTCTCTCTCGTTGATGGGGAACAAGAGAATAACTTTCTTTTCTTTCTCTGCAGACCGGAGACCATTACCTCCTTATTTAATGTAACCAAAGGGTGGTTACAAAATTTGTTCAATTCCAATTCTGCCCCTCATCAAATTTCATGACAAATGTGTCTAAAGTCATAAATTTTATACTTAATTAGACCAAAATAATTTTGACTTATTAAATGATGACCCAACACATTTATTAATTACATTATAGTCCCATAATTGATCCAACATCTTGCACTTCCGAATAGTCCCACCATGGCACAGAAAAGAAAGCTGAAAGAAAAATAGATAAGGAAATCAAATGCAAAGATCTACTTGTTTGTTGGTGTCCCATCCACCATCTTCAGTCATATCTTGTCTCTGAATTCGGCAAAAGAAGCATTATCTCACGAATGAATATGAAGGAGATAAGAGAATTGAAGGGATGCAAGTTTCGAATATGATCAGCAAATTTGAACATCAAATAATGAAAGATTCCGAGATGGTCAAAGATTACACTAATATGCTTCTATGTATTGCAAATGCTTCTTGGATCTGTATTTACTGACTAAAGAATTGTAAAAAAAAATCCATGTTATAGTAGCTAAAAAATAAGAAGCAGCCATCACTACCTTGGAGAATACAAAGGATCTATCAAAAACTTCCCAAGTAGAATTGCTTAACACATTTTAAGCACAAGAACAAAGAAGACTGGTGAGACGGAAGCAGCAATTGAGGGAGCTTTCGCAGCCAAGTATCAAAACATGGCCAAAAACAGAAGGATGAATAAGAAGGATTTTGAAGGAATGCAGCAAATACAACGTCAGCCAATGCAAAAAGAAAGAATGAAAATCAAAAGAAATCATATCCACCTTGCCCTGTGGAAAGACGGAAGGGTCGTCATTAATTTAGATGCTAGAGAAGATCAGATGCTAAGTTCACCAGATGCAGTCAGATGGGTCATGAAACTATTACATGCAGAAATAAAGATCAGCAACATGGTGAAGGAGCAAAGATTTCCAGATGTCAAATTCTACTCCGAATGTAAATTATGACAGACATCAGGGATTTTGTCCAAACAACTCCTTAACTCTAAATTTATTACAAATAATAAACTTAGTGGCCATAACTATTTTTCATGATCCCAATCCGTATTTACGTAAATTTGTGATAAATTAAAAGAGGAATATCTCACGGAAGAGGACATAGTTTTAAGATCACTGACCAACCTACCACACATGAAAGAATCAAGATCATATGGTTATATTTTGGTTAGTCAACTCAAAGACCACTAAAGTAGGAGAGAATTTTCTATAATACAAAGCTGCCATAAAATTTTGAGGCTGCAAGGAAAACATATTCCAGCACTGAAAATATTGCAGAGTAATTTGAGATTGAAACCAAGCTTCATCACATCCGTAGGTGAGCAGTGTCACTCAATACTTCAACACTCTGACAAAGTGTTGGCAAAAATAGGATATGTTTGAGACACGTGTGGAGATGTCCACAAGATGTCGTGACATTTAAATCCATCATCGAGAAGAAGAGGACCATTAATTTCTAGTAGGACTAACTCAAGAATTCAAACAGGTGAGAGGGAGGATCATGAGAATAAAGCCTCTTCCATCTCCCATGAAGCCTTTGCTAAATTTAAGATAGAAGATAACAAGAAGCTGATGCGACCGGAAATGGAGTTTCACCAACACTGAAAGTTCAGCTCTAAACACCTATAATTCTTCCCATGACTCATAGGTCAAGAAGAATAATCCAACATATGATTATTAGTAGAAGATTGGGCATATCAAAAACAAAAGTTGGAAAGTCCATTGAAAGACTGTTGATTCGAAAATTACACAGGGAAGGATCAAGAGAAAAAGGTGAATGCTCCTACCACATCTGAAGGATTGACGAAACAATTCACCAAGCAACAGCTTGAAGTACTAAAGAAACCCTTTGGAGTTTATTCAGAGAAGCATGCCAACCTAAGGAAACACCAAGGTAATATATCATTTTCCTATCTTGCCAGAAAAAGGGAGATTCAAAACCTGGATCATAGATTCAGAAGCCTCTAATCATATGACCAGACATAACAATACTCTAGCCAACTATCAAGAGGCCTCTATCAAGATTGGTATGAATTGCAGACGGATCACACTCAAACATTTTTGAGAAAAGAGAAGTGGAGCTCTCTTAAGATATTAATCTCTCCTCTGTCTTATATGTTCCATAATTTGATTTTAATTGGTAAACTTACTCATGATATAAAATGTATAACTATTCCTGCAAATTCTTGTGAATTTCGGTTGGTAGAATCAGAGAACGTAATTAACAGTGCTGAAATGCTTTAAGCATTATACAACTAATCTCATTTCATATGTCTCTCAAATTTCTGAGTTTATTAGGTTTATATATATTGAATAATAGTTCATGTTAAAGCATTGTCGTCTGGATTATTCTAATTATGTTACAAAGTTGTATTAATATTTTTTAACCAAAAAAAAAAAACCTAATTTTTATCAATGTAAGACTTGTCAAACACACTAGAAATAAATATCACGTGACCGATGTATATGTAATAACAAGTTTTGAGAATTGAGTAAAAAATATTTGGCGACTTAAAATATACGCCAAATTTCATATTCTCGGATTTCAACCGAATCAATTTTATAAAATTCTAAGCTCAAAACGATCAATTCGATATAAGTACTATATTTTATTAGGATTAGATTGAGAGATAAAATTAGGAAGCTATAAGTTTAAGTTAGTTAAACCTAAATATCTTATGTATTCATGAAACTAAATGGGTTGGAGAAAAAGCTAAGGAGATTGATAACATAGGTTTTAAACTATGGTATTCTGGTAAGGGTCGTACTAGAAATGATGCAGGTGTACTTATAGATAAGAGTTTGAAAGATAATGTTGTAAAAATTAATAGAGTTGGAGATAGAATTATAGCGCATATGATTATTATTGATACTAAGATTTTTAATTATATAAGTGCTTATGCTCCTCAAGTAGGTTTAGATATAGACTTTAAAGATAAATTCTGGAATGATTTAGAAGACTTAATACACTTGATATCTCTTGAAGAAAAAAATTTTCTTGGAGGAGATTTAAATGGACATGTCGGTAGAGTGGTAGACGATTTCAGAAATATTCATTGTGGCTACGGTTATTGAGCGATTAATGAAGAAGGTAGAGTCATTTTAGATTTTACTTTAACGTATGATCTGATTATTACTATATTTTGTTCAAGAAAAGAGATCAGCACCTTATTACTGATAAGAATGGATCTAATAAAACACAAATTGATTATTTTTTATGAGAAGAGATCGTCGAGATTGCAATAATTGTAAGGTCATTCCAAGTGAGGAATTAAGTACCCAACATCAATTATTAGTTTTAGATTTTAAGATGAGTTGTAAAATAAAGAATACTAGGATTCAACGTCGTTGAATTAGATAGAGGTAACTAAAAGAATTATTTTTATAAATAAAATTCAAGATTTAAATATTTGAGATGTTCATGAAGAAGCAAATGCTATGTGGGAAAAAATAACTAATACTATTAAACAAGTGGCGAAAGATGTACTTGGAGAATCAAAAGAAAAAGTTTCTATAAATAAAAATAGTTTGTGGTGGAATAATAATATGCAAAAAAAAGATAAAATATAAGAAGTTATGTTATAAGAATTGGTTTAAATGTAAAAGCGTAGAGAACTGGGAAAAATATAAAATGGCTCACAGGGAGTCTAAAAGAATAATCTGTGGCACTAAAAATTCAACTTTTAGTGATTTTTATAACATGTTAGATACTAAGGAGGGTGAAAAATATATGTATAAACTAGCCAAACAAATAGAAAAAAAAAGTAAAGATTTAACTCAAGTAAAGTGTATTAAATATCAAAATCAAAAAGTATTTTTCTTAGAAATATTCAATAAAGGTGGGCGAGTTATTTTGATAAACTATTTAATGAAGATTCTGAAACTACGCTCGAACTTAGTGATCTTAATATCGTTAATAATAATAAAACATTTCATTTTTATCGTCGCATTAGTAGAAAAGAAGTTGAGGAGGCTTTAAATAAAATCATGGGTAGAAAGTCTGTAGGACCTGATGATATCCCAATTGAAGTGTGGAAATGTTTAGGTGATTTGGGGGTTTCTTGACTTACTAAACTTTTTAATGTTATTTTAAAAACTAAAAAGATGTCTGAGGAGTGAATGAAGAGTATTTTGGTCCCCATGTTTAAGAATAAAGGAGATGCATAAGAGTGTGCATATTATAGAGGAATTAAATTGATGTGTCATACTTTAAAATTATAGGAGAGGGTAATTGAACATAGGTTAAGACGTATTACCAAGGTTTTTCCTAATGAATTTGGATTTATGTCAGGCAAGTCTACTATGGAAGCTATACATTTATTGAGAGGTTTGATGGAAAAGTACAGAGATAATAGGGAGGATCTATATTTGATTTTTATTGATTTAGAAAAGGCTTACGATAAGGTTCCTAGAGATGTTCTTTGGAGAGTCCTTGAGAAAAAAGGTTTTGATATGACTTATATTCAAGTCATTAAAGATATGTATACTAGAGTTGTTACATGTGTTCGAACTGCAGGAGGATTGACCAAATATTTTACTATTTTTGTTGGTTTACAAAAGGGATCGGCTTTAAGCCCATATCTTTTTGCCTTATTTATTGATGTTCTTACTGGACATTTACAAGAGGATGTACCTTGGTGTATGCTTTTTGCTGATGATATCCTCCTCATGGATAAGACGAGAGAAAATACTCAGGAAAAACTTGAATTCTGGAGGTCGACATTGGAGTCTAAAGTTCTTCGTTTGAGTAGAACTAAAACTGAATACATAGAATGTAATTTTAGTAATAGTAGCTTTAGTGACAGAAGTGTAACTTTGAGTGATCAAATTATTAAAAGGTGTGAACGATTTAGATATCTCAAGTCCATTGTTCAAAGCGATGGTAATATAGATGGGGATGTTAATAGTATAATTCAGGTTGGTTGGTTGAAGTGGAGGAATGCGTCCGGCCTATTTTGTGATAGAAAAGTACTGCTAAGACTGAAAGGAAAATTTTGTAAGATGGTGGTGAGACCTGCAATGCTCTATGGTGTTGAATGTTGGCCTTTAAAAGAGAAACATAATGCTAAGTTAAGTGTTGCCGAAATGAGAATGATTAGGTGGATGAGTGGCTTTACACTTAGAGACAATGTGAAATGAATATATCCGTAATAGGGTTGGTGTTGCACCAGTGACGGATAAAATTAGAGAGAGTCGCCTTATATCGTTTGGTCACATTAAACGTCGACCACCTGATGATCTGATTAGGAGAGTAGATGTTTTGGATTCAACTTATGTTAAGAAAGGCAGAGGTAGACCTAGAAAGACTTGGGCTTATTGTATAAAAAATGATCTTAATTTATTATAATTAAATGAAAATTTGACACTAAATAGGACGCAATGGAGAAAAAGGATTCATGTAGCCGACCCCACTTAGTGGGATTAAAGCTTTGTTGTTGTGGTCCCATACATGCATTGTGCCCTCAAATGGGACTCTCCAGAGCCTTCGGGTTCCTCCCCCTCTCCCGATTTCCTTCTCCCTATCTCGATCACACTCGGCAAAGGCTCCTGCGCGGCTCCTGTAGCGTAAGTCGTGGGCAATTTATAGAGCATTTATATATGATATTGATAGTGTGTATATTAGTAAATTCATTCATGAAGCTCTTAAAAATTTATAATGGAAGAAAACAGTGGAAGAAGAGGTTAGAGCACTAATACTTAATGGCACATGGTCTTACTAAACTTTCTTAGGATAGGAAGTCACTCGGATGCAAATGAAAGTTCAACATAAAAGACAAAGCTGATGTGACTGTTCAAAGATTCAAAGCCAAATCTGTTACTAAAAGATTCACACAACCCTATAAAATTGACTATTAGGAGACCATCGCACAAGTTGTCATATTGAATACTATAAGAGTTCTTTCAATAATAGCTAAAACAAGAAATGGGGACTACACAACTTGACATAAAAATGTCTTCCTAATGGGGATATAGAAGAAGTGTGCACATGAAGATACCATCAAGGCTTGAAAACGATTCCAACAAACACCTAATATGCAAACTCAAAAAGTTACTCTAAATGCTTAAATAGTCACCAAGGACGTGATTTGAAAGGTTTGCTAAATTTATGAAATCCAATGGATATTCTCAAAATCAAGCTGATAACATATAGTTTATAAAACACATTTCAGGGTGATAAAATTGTTGCACTGATCGTATATGTAGATGATATGATTCTTACGGGTAATGATAAAAGAAAATTTCTTAAAATCAAAGAAGTGCTTGCCACTAAGTTTAAAAAAAACACCTAGAAAATATGAGATATTTTCTAGGTACGGAGATAACAAGGTCTAAGAAAGGGATAGTTATATCATGGAGAAAATAAATCTGTCAAAGGAAACAAGGATGATTAGATACAAACCTGCTCATACTCTAATGGAACCCAACAAGAAGTTGGGAATAAGAAATTATATATGTGGATAAAGGAAAATACCAAAAATTGATAGAAAAACTCATCTATATGTCACAAACTATGTCAGATATTGCATACACCGTCAGTATTGTGAGCCAACACATAAATGCCTCAAATGAAGAACATTTGGATATGGTATACAGGATTCTAAGATTTCTCAAAAAGACTCCTGGTTTTGGAATAATTTTTTAGAAAACTAGAAACAGAGAAATAGAAGTCTACACTAATGCTAATTAGGCTGGAGAACTCACCAAGAGAAGGCCCATCATAAGTTACTGCTCATATGTATGGAGAAATCTGGTTATATGGAAAAGTAAGAAGCAAGTTATTGTTTTGAGAAACAATGCAGAATAAGAGTATATGGCACTTGCCTTGGGTTTTGTGAAGAGAACCGGATTAAGAAATTGATAAGGGAACTGTAATGTACTTCCAATTGGACTATACAGATGAAATGTGACAATCAAACAGTCATCAATATTGCCAAGAATCCTATGAATCGTCATAGGACCAAGCACAATCAAGTTGATAAATACTTCATCTCTAAAAATATCAATGGGAGAACTACATAGCTAAACTAGATCCCGACACACCAACAAGTAGTTGATTTCTTCACCAATAATCTTCCTTTCAGGATCTTCACAGAATTCAATAATAAGCTTGGTCTCTACAACATATACGACCCAACTTGAGGGGGAGTGTGTGTCAATCAGGAAGAACGGAAATCAGACAGCTAATTTAGGAGTTTTCTATAATTAGGAGCTTTCTTAATTAATTTATTTCTAATGTCTTTATTCTGATTTATTTCCCTTTTAGCTGAATATTTAGATTAGAAATATGTATTGCTAAGTTACCCAAAATAGATTATGCACTTTATTTTGTACTAAAAATAGATTGTAAGATTATTATTTAATGGAATGAAAGCAAAGGGAAAAGGCATCGAGCCTATTTAGAATTCAAGCCTATCTGTTTGAAATTATTGACATGGTATCAGAGCCAAAAATTTTGCCCGAACCACTAGTAGTTATTAGAGGACCGCCAAGGCTTCCATCCCGCCAGCTTCTCCCTTCTCGCAACTCGGCGGGAAGAGGGACTATTTCTTTGCCTTGATTCGCCCATCTAAGAATTTTCTTCCATTACGACTGCTTCGTCCGCCTTCAATTTGCCTTCTACCGCTTAGTCTCGGGCTGCTTCGTCCTCATTCAATCTTCGACTACGACTGCGTCCTCTCCCTCTCGTGCCTGGGCTCGTCGGGTGGTGCTCCTCGCCGCTGAACGACCAGCCGTCGACCTTGCCAGCTCTTCCGGAGACCTCTTTCTCCCTCGCGTCGGCCTTAGAGCTCTGGTCTTCTCCCTATCGGAAGCCTTCCTTGGGTAGCTGGGAGTGGTGGGAGATCGAATTTGCAGCTCGACAGACAGATAGATGGTTTCGGTGGTTCCCAATGGAAGGAGGAATAACTCGCTCTCTGCCTCCTCATCGCTCGCTTGCCACGAATCCCCTGCTTTCTCTCAAACCCCACCCCCAACTCTCGATCACAAGTGCTCCCACTGCTGCAAGGCTTTCGCATCCTTTCTGGTCGATTTGGATCTGATGGTGGGTTCAACCAAACCCTCCGGAAAGATTGCAGGAGAACCCCTTTTCGATTAACGTTTAAGAGAGAAAATATGGTGAAAAAAATAGAAGAGAGGAAATCCCAAGCGAAAGCCACAAGAAGAACTGAGAACGATAAGAGAACTGTTATGTTTGTGTTATCATTCGTCTGATTCGGATTTCTTCGCTAGACATCACTGCTTCTGCGGCATCTTCCACTGCTTCTTACGCTTCGCTTCGTCTGCTTCGACTTCAGCTTCTTCGTTGCATTGAAGGATTGAAGGTTTCGACACTCTTTCCTAGACCCACGGCTTCGGCATCTCGACTTCAGCACTTTTGGCATGAAGATTGAGGAACAAATCGTCCTCGTCATCGCAAGAAGAATCAAAAGCATTTGGATCGTATAACAAGATGCAGATCCTACTTGTGGGCTATGATCGGTAACATTTGGATCAAGAAGCAGATCTTACTTGTAAGCTATGATCGATAGCATCTGGATAGTGTAATTGATCTTATTTTTGGGCGTTATTGGTAGCATTTGGATCAGGACACGGATCCTACTTGTAGGCTATGATCGATAGCATTTGGACCGTGTAATTGGATCCTGTTTGTGGGCTATGATCAGTAGCATTTGGATAGTGTAACTGAAAGTGAATCCTTCTGATGGCTATGATTCGAATTTCTGGGCGAAAAAAATAAAGGATTATTTGTTTTTCATTGCTCAAATCATGTTATGGTTCGAGAGTTATTTCTGAGGCTTTGGCATTCTCGGTTTCGACACTTTCGTCTTCGGCACTCACGCCTTGAGGATTATTGGTCCCAACAAAGATTCTTGTTGGCAAATTGATGCTTCCTGATCAGTCAGTCAGCATCAATTTGGGGGGTGTCAATCAGGAAGGGAAATCAGACAACTAATTTATGACTTTTCTATAATTAGAAATTTCGTTTTAAATTTTTTCTAATGTCTTTATTATGATTTATATCCGTTTTAGCTGAATATTTAGATTAGGAATATGTATTACTAAGTTACCTAAAATAGATTATGCACTTTATTTTGTACCTAAAGTAGATTGTAAGATTATTATTTAATGGAATGAAAGCAAAGGGGAAAGGCATCGAGCCTATTCTGAATTCAACTCTATCTGCTCGAAATTATTGACAGTGTAAATCGGAGAAGACTTGATTCTTTCCCTATTTCTCTCTCTCATGTGGGCCAGCCAACCATCTCCAAATCTTGGATGATTTGATTGGGATAACTTAGGAAAACATTGATTGTCTTATTCTCTTTATATTTGATGTTATTCTATTTTTTATTCAAAATTATTTCCTTTTCTAATTTAGGGGAGACATATTTGGTATGTTTGTAAATAAGGACGCATTGGTTTACCTATATATGTGTACACTATTTGTGAATAATAAATCAAAAAATTTTCTTCCCCAAGTAAATTCTATAATGTTGAAAACAGAAGTATGAAGATTATTGTAGCTGAAGTAAAAATGTAGTTCTAAATTTCCTTTAGTCTTTCCAGGAGCAATATCCCAAATTGTAACACTACGCTTAAGGGCTGATATTAGTAAGCATGCCGACCAAAAAAAAGTGCAGTTTACCGGAAACTGACATGGATGATATAGTAAAATTTACCATAAATCTATATAAGTCTTAGAATATTAAAAAAATTTAAGAGTCAAACCTGAAATTGAGAGTCCACATAAACATGGCATACCCGCAGAACATCTTCTGCGTGTTTAGCATCCATTTCATCCACAATCTTTTCTGCACAATTGCGAAGTGGATCAGGCTCTGCATTAAAATAGTCTATGGAGGTTATCCATACAGTGTCCTGCAAAAAAACGAATGCGCAAAATTTTGGGGTTCAGGAAAATTGAGCACAAACTGTCCGGAAATTCTAATTGAATTGTATGCAAAACTAAATCACCACTATTATATAATTCCTAATCTATTATATATAGAAGATTTGAATAAGCCAAATGACGCATAAAGTAATGCCTAAAATTTTAAAGCTAAATGACAGGTTTAAGTTACCTACAATCTGCAAATCCAATAATGATTCGTTGATAGCAGATATATTCAGAGAAAATTCAGAACTTATTCAATATAAAATGTCAACTGATTTACAAGAAGATAATACAAGTTTTAGAAATAACATTCCTATATGTGCTATTTGTTCCCGAAGGAATCGAACCTGGGTCACATATATATATATATATATATATTTAAAAAAAAAGAAAGAGCTGTATGGCCGATTTCATTGAAATAAAAAGGGGTACAAAGCAAATATTATGAGAGGATCCAACAAATTGAGCCCGACTCATAAGAAACAAAAAGAAAATAAAGCTCGGACAGAGCGATAAAAAAGTTTGAACAAAAAGAAAACAAGCAACTAAAGAGGACGAGGTCGCCGAAGCTTCCTCTACCCCAGTTCTGTAGTGCATCGATCGATCACGCTCGAAGAACTTCTCCATTACTGGGGAGACCAAAATATCGTCCATTAAGTTTCCAGGGGATAGTAACCCTGCACTTTCTTCTTCTCCGAGAGGTATACACTGCATTCTTCTTGATGGAGACTATGATCCCGATCCAGAAATGGGAAAGACTGTTGCTTCCTCTCCTACACAACGAGCGAGTCGACCAACCAAGCTACTGTTTGGCAGTAGTTCTTCCTCAGTAGTAGTCGGTACTTTTTCCGTCATCAAAATATTAGTATTTGTTTCTTCCCTATCTTCAGACATGGTCTGATCTCCCTCTATAGTAGTGGGCACCTGAGGTGGTAGTGTAGCTGCTCCAGAAGAAGAAGGCAGAGAGATGACCTCATCCTGTCTATCAGCGGCAACTACCTGGTTCTCCTCTAATGGGCGATCCTTCTCAATCTGTTCTGAAACAGTAGTGGGTATCACTGGCGGTATACCTGTCGCAGGAATGTGTGGCCCAGTAGCGTTTGCACGGGGAGGTTTAAGATTCGGATGTAGGTGGTAACACTGTTGGTGAGAGTGACCAAACATACGGCAATGGGTGCGAGTAAGAGGTATACGTTCGAAGTTCTGCTGGTTGCCGAAAACCACTAATGTTGTGTACTCGATCCATGCATTCTTTCGGGAATGGTAACGTAATATCCCGTTCTATCAATATTCTAGCCTCAGAAGGTCTAGAAAGATGCTCTGTAGGCGGATCAGTGTGGAGTGGCGTTCCATAAATTTTTGCGAAAGTAAAGAGAAGCTCTTGATCATAAAGATGAACCTGTAAATCTGGGAAGCGTAGCCACACCGGAATGATGGGAGGTTCAGTATGATGGTCAAAATCCACCGTCCATTTCAGCACCTTCATCGCCCGATTGTCTATTCGAAGTATTCTTCAGTAACGACTGGGCGTAATCGCATCATTTGTTAATTGAATGAGGACGTGCCGACCATCCGGTCTTCACTATCTTCCGACTTCCATTAAGCTTCGTTTGTTCGAATTCCTTTCGGATCGGTTCAAGTTTAGGATTGTCGTAGAGGAACTTACCGCTAGAAATGGCCAGGCGGGGTGCAGCTAGGATGGAGATCTCTTCCTCTGTGAGAAAGATTGCAGGTTTACCGTCTTTACGGGATGCTTTTTTGAGAAACTCACTTTCGACACCTTGCTCGAATGCATCATGGAATCTTTGCGGGAACATGTTAGATCATGAAGGGGCGCGGGCGGGGTTATCGCCGGCGAGGGCGGCGGCGTAAGAACGGCCCGAGGCCATACTGCAGTTGCGCAAAAACCCACGGGATCTCTAGACCCCGCTGTCAGGGGAATGCGGCGAACCTGACCTGCAAGCAGAAATGCGTCGTCGGGAAGCTATAGATAAGTCGCTGCCGCAAATCAGCGCATCAGCGCCGAGCCAGCCGAACGAGATGTCAGCCGGTAGCGAAGCACCGCAGACGCGCGCTCCAGGACGACGAAGCACGAGTCGCTGAAGACGACGCACGGAAACAGCCGGAGATGACGAAAAACGATGGAAAATGAGCAGTGTAATCGACGAAAGGATGCAGTGAAGTAGGAACCAGGGTTCACCATTACGGCGAAACCCTAGCAGAGCGAGAGCCTGAAATCAAAGTCATATATATATATATATATATATATATATATATATATATATATATATATATATATATATATGTCTATGTGTGCGCGCGCGGGTGTGTATCTATATGTACACACACACATATATGTTGAATCCAAATCTGTCGAGAAGATAAGCCTAAGGAATAAAGCGCGAAAGAGAGAAAAAGAGCAGAGAAAGCACAGTAATGAAAAGTGAAATTGCGTAACATTTATTCATGAAATGAGCCCCTAATGGAAGCAGCGAGAATACACATGTACCCCAAATAAAGTAGGTACAGTATGTGGTATTTTGGACAATACATAGTTGCATGGTCGGGAGCTTGAAATCAAATGGCGTACGACCGGGTCATGATCCGGACGGCTATGCGACGGGAGTTTGTGATGGCTTATGACCGGGTCAGGATCCGGGCAATTATGCGCTGGGAGTTTGAGATGGCCTTCGGCGGGTCATGATCCCGGCGGTTATGGCTGAAAGGTTGACCAGGACGTGCAGCCCACTTGTCTATGATTCGAGCGGCTCTTATCATCCTCCTAACGTGGATGAGGAATCCTGATAGATTTATCCGCACGAGATTAGTACCGATGAACCTTTGATAAGATAGTCGATTTCCATTAGCCATGGGGTTATATTTCTCCCGGCTAGCAGGAGTCCGGCGAATAAATGCGGACTCTTGAACTACCCCTGGCGGGTCCCGAAATGCTACATCATGTTCGTTGTTAGTTGTTGGATTTCTTTAAGATTCGTGCTGACACATTTTCTATGTACAATATATATATATATATATATATATATATATATATATATATATATATATATATATATATATATATATAAAAGGCAAATAGGAAACAATCAAGAATTATTATAAATATTTAAGACAAAAAAATTTTAGACCACATAGGATCAAATAATAATAGAGAATTAAGCATTTTTGTGTAAGGATAAGCATCCTTCTCTGTCACCATGTTTATACTGGGGCACCATGCAACCAGAAGTTTGAATATTTTGGGAAAGCCACTTTTAGTTGTAATAAAATAGCCAAATATCATCCCTCTCCATCAACAAGGCTAACTACCTTGCATTACTTAGTCAAACCATGAAAACATTTTAAGTCTTATTTCGTCTGCAGCCTCAACTGAACCCACGATCCAGGACGGTTCAAATTTAGGATTCTAGTGCAACTTGTATGATGTCATGTATATAAATCATGCAAGGAAATCTAAAAATTCACGTATCACAAAATCACTGAATAAGCCAACAACCAAATTTCTTTACATGCAAACAAAAAAATATGAGATGCAAACCCAAGCGATAATGTGATTATTAAATAGAATAATTTTTAACCATATTAAATTTGAACAAAATCATGTGTTCTAGCCAGCCAAATTAGAAAATATGTGGAAAAAACCAGATAAAAAATGAATTTATCAAAAAAAGAAATAAAAGCAACTTGTGTGCATAAGGAGATGTATTCTTCCATAATAAGTAAGTTGTGAATGTGCCACATTTTAAAAAATGACACATCCAACAGGCGGAATATTGAAAATTATAAAACTATATATATATATAGGCTAATATATTAAAAAGGAAAAGATACAGATAGGTTGTATGAGTGGGCATAAAAGAAAGCCCAACACACACAAAATCCCAAAAAAAGAAAAGATACATATAAGATCCAAAACCAAAACCACCAAAGCATGCAAAAAGCTAAGGACGTCCCAATTTAGTTATGCCTCTGCCTCTAGTTCTCGGACAGGAGCCGGCTAACAAATTGGTGAGGTGCGGGATATTACCCGAAATAACCAAAGTATCATCCATCAGATTCCTGAGCTCAAGTAGATACTCATTCTTCTTCTTCCTCCTAGACGTGCAAACTTGTCATTCCTCATCCGAGGACTGACTTATCTAATCAGTGGATTGGTCCAAAGGTGGTCAGACAGGTGTAGGTTATTGCATATCATGAACCTCATGCGTCTGAGTAACATTAATCTCTTGCTCGACTTGAGGCGATAGAGAAGCAATAGAAATATTGCCACCTGTAACATCAGTGATAGGTTCTAAGGCAACAGCTTGGGTATGAAGTTCTTCATCTGAGACAACCAAGGTTTGAATAGGAGGACCATCGGAAATGTTCCCATCAGGAGAAGCGTCAAGCAAATGAGCATAGATATGTGCGGCGTTGGAAAGCGGATCAGGTTGCACCTCCTCAGCAGTGATGGTAGGCGGAAAGACATCCACCCCTTGTATGAATAGATTTTTGAGCAGGTTGTTGAACTTTAGCAATATAAAACCCTAAGTAAGGATGCAAGTGGTAGCAAGTAGTACAGCTGTGGCCAAACATAGTACAATGAGAGAAAAAAGGAGAGTGTGAATCTATTTCAACATTTTGTCGATACCTCATCTGGAGCAGGTTTGGTGATATCTCTCTCAACTAATACACAAGCCACGGATGGTCTGGTAACAGCAAACGTGAGACTATCAACCTTGAGAGGTTTACCATAAGTAATTACTAAGGAGTAGAGAATTTCATAGTTAAAGTATTGTAGTTTTAAACCTAAGAACTTTATCCAAACAGGATGATATGGGACTCCGCTTGTGGTTCAAAATCGACAGTCCACTTCAGAATTTTCATAAAAAGATTATCAAACTCGATTACCTTTCGAGAAAAAATACGTGTAATCTGCATCATTAGATAACTGAATGAGTACATGTCGGTTGTCAAATAAGCCAATTTTTCAACTACCTGATAGTTTCGTAGCATCAAAATCTTTCCGAATGATCTCAAGTTTTGGGTGACCATAAAGGAATTTCCCCACTAGAACAAAACGATAAAAAGACGCAAGAATACTGGTCTCAGCCTCAGAGAGAAAAAGAGCATGTTTTCCATTTTTTTGCCAAGAAAGTGTAGTCACCACCACTAACTTCAAGGGCCTCGTGGAAAGATTGTGGAGAAATGAAGGACTTACCGATAGCAAAATCAAGCTCTGAACCAGCAGACACAGTAGCAGCATAACTCTTCTCCATCCGAGCACAGTCTACGGAAGGAAACAGTGATGATGTTGACCAGGGAACAGTGATGGTGTTGAGCAGAGCAGCAGACGCAAAACTGGTTCTGGAGCAGCTATCGAGCCGATGCGGAGCAGACGTCGAAGAGAAAGCCTGCAGGGCAAAGCGCGAAACGCCGCAGAAGACCAGACCGCAAACAGACGACGAACAGACGCACGAGCTCTAAATTGGTTCTGTCGCAACAGAAGTAGAAGAGAACGCCTGCAGGGAAGCGCCGCAAAAGACCAGACCGCAGACACGCGAGCTCTACAGCCAGTCGACGCCGACGACAAAAACGAAATAGAGGAGATTAGAACGACGCAAGAAATCCCGTAGTAGGCGCTAGGGATCGCCATGAGACGAAACCCTAGCAGAGCAAAAATGACCCAAGATCAAATTTTTGTATATACTGGAGTTGACCCTCCCAGATATTTTACCTCCTCAACTATAGTTCTGATACCAAAAACCAACAGAAGAGCAACATGGGGGGACTTTAGACCCATTAGTCTCACAACCATCATCTCCAAGCTTATCAGCAAAATTTTAGGTTTCAGACTTCAACCACACCTCCATCGTTTGATCCTCCCTAACCAGGCTGTCTTTGTCAAAAGTAGATCTATCTCTGATAACATCTTATTAGCCCAGGAGCTCTTACTTGATTTGGATAGGAAATGTAGAGGGAGCAATGTTATTTTTAAACTTGATATTAAAAAGGCCTATGACACCATTAGTTGGCCTTTCATACTTGATACTTTGGCTGCAAGGGGTTTTCAGGCATATTTCATACAGTTAATTCGATGGCTAAAATGCAATACAACCTCCATTCTCCTCAACGGAAGCAGTCATGGGTTCTTTAGTGCTACCAGGGGCATCAAACAAGGTGATCCCCTCTCCCCTACAATCCTTACCTTTGATTATATATCTAGGCTGCTGAATGATGCTTTCAATAAATCTCCTCACTTAGCTTATTAACATAAATTCACACTCAGAATCACCCATTTCTCATATGTTGGTGATCTAATCTTCTTCACACAAGCTTCTAAACCTGGAGTAAGAACAGTTCACTAGGTTCTACAGCACTTCCAGTCTGCCTCAAGGATGGAGTTTAATTTGCAGAAGTGACAGATTTTTGCCAGTGCAAATACTAAGCCCCACATAAAACACTGGATTTCAGAAATTACTAGTTTCACGTTGGCCTCCCTTCCAATCCATTACCTGGGGGCTGATTTAATCAAGGGGAGGGTCAAACAGACCCATTTTAATCAGATAATTGGTAAAGTCAAGCATCAACTCCTCAACTGGACCAACTCCTTTCTTTCCAATGGGGGGAGAGTCACCTTATTAAGAAGCACTCTTATAGTCATTCCAGCTTATGCACTACAGATGTTCTCAATGTAAAAAGGCACTCTAAGAGTACTTAACCGAATTTTTAACAGATTTTTATGGGTTGGTCAGTCCAAGCAGTACCACTGGCTTTCTTGGCACAAAATTTGCAAACCTTTACAAACTGGTGGGTTGGGCATCAAAAGCTTTGATCATCTTAGTGTTATTAATCTTTCCAAGCTTTGGTTAAGATTTAAAGCCCAAGATAGCTTGTGGGCTTGTTTCATGAAGAAGAAATATTACAGATATGTCCATCCCACAGCTGTTACTCCTAAATTGGGGGACTCCAGGCTGTGGAGGAAGCTACTAAGCATCAAAGATCAAGTTGAAACATTTTTTATCTGGGAAATGGGGGAGGGTCAACTCAACTTCTGGCTGGACCAGTGGGTTTGGACTGGTGAGAAGTTAACTTGCCCTTCATGTACTGCCCTCCCTAACAACTACAGGAGTTCTGGATTGATGATCAGTGGAATCACAACTTACTAGTCTCCTTCCTGAACCAGGAGCAAATCTCTCTGGTGACAAATACTAACTTCTGTAGGGGTATCAGGGATAGGATCATCACCAAGCAGGGCCCCTCTCAAAAGCTTTCCTCATACATTTACTCACATATTGCTCACTGGGAATCTTTCAGGTGGTGAACTGTACTTTGGGGGAAGTTACTCACCCCCTCTATGTCATTCTTTTGTTGGAAACTTTAGCAAAGCATGTTACCTACATATGATATATTAAAGCTCAAGGGACTTAGAGGTCCTTCTTGCTGCTGCTTTTGTATGGAGAAGGAGGAATCTTTGGCACATTTGTTTTCTCTTGCTCTTTCTGGGGAAATTGAAACTCAACACCCTTCACCTCAGCTGTAGATTTTTTGCTCATTGCTGGCAAGAATGGGTGGATGCTAAGCTGCTCATTCTCTGTCTTGTCTCCTGGTTCATTTCGATGTGTAGAAATCAAGTCAAGTATGAGAGTAAACTTTCCATGATCTCCAAGGTGGTTGTGAATTGCATTTCCTATATCCAAAAGCTCATCAAGCATCACAAATTCCCCAACATCTACAAGAATTGGCAGCCAACTCTTCCACTGCCCACTGTCTCCTTGGTGTCTTGGACTCCTCCTCCTGGCCCATGGCTAAAGGTAAATACTGATGACAGCTTTTGCTTAGACTCTGCTGGTTTTGGAGGGGTTTTTCGAAATGCTCAGGGGAAGTGTCTTCTATTCTTCTCCTCTCCCACTGCTGCCTCTGAGGCATTGGAAGCTGAGATGATTGTCATTTATTGGGCAGTCTACATTGCTCACAAATGTAAAGTTGCAAAGTTGATGGTGGAATCTGACTCACTAAATTGTATCAGGATCCTGCAGCATTAGGAGCCTCCTCCATGGTACCTTCTGACATGGATACATAGGATGACACCTCTTCTACATACTCTCCAACTCAGCTTTGTGCATATTCCTAGAATTGCCAACAGGCCTGCCCATTGACTTGTTGCCTTGGGTAGAGAGTCCGTTTCTGTTTCTATTGGCCAATGCCCACCTTCTCATCTCTCCTTATTACTCCATGGAGATAGGCATACCATGTAACTGCTTTTTATCATTTTTTGTTTTAATGGATTGCTTGCGTATTTAGGCAAGTTCTTGGATATATATATATTATCCAAAGCCCAAGGGCCTATTTCATTGAAATAAAACGGTTACAGAATAGTTGAGGATAGGACCCAATAGATGAAGCCCTACACTACCATACACATCAAACAAATGATACAGAAGACAGAAAAGAAACATGCAAATAACAGTGTCTAAGAGAGAAGTCGCCAAAGCAGTTTTCTCGAACTGGTTCGTGGCAATCCACAAAGTAATCTTCTAAGTATTAATCTATGTCCAAGGGTACCCGTGATATCATCAATTAATTCTCCAAATGCACTTTCCCGGCTTCTTCTTCCGTCGAGAAGTGTAAACTTCCCAACCTTTCACTTCGTCTTCTTCTTTTGTTTCTTCTTCTTCTGAGGGCTGATCCTTCAGATTCATAGAAGGAACAATTAATGCAACAATGGGTATCACTTGGGGGTTTCTTCGTTTTCTACTAAATTTTTGTAAATACCTGTCAGACACTACAGGTTTTTGTGGCCACATGAACAACAAGAGGAGAAAAAGGAGGAGGAGCATCCTTTTCTATCTCCGAGGTTCTATCCACCAGAGTAGTCTCAATTTGCTCCACCTCTCGAGCAGGTGAATCAGAAGAGGGTGAAGGGGTAACAATATTAACCCGTTCAATAACCTGTCTAAGATGAACTTCATCATGTTATATCTATCTATCTATATATATATATATATATATATATATATATATATATTCAATCAATTTTTTTCTTTTTTACATGCCACTCCTCTTTCCCAAATTACTAGATAGATTGGTACAAGATCCATCTGATTTAATTCCGAAAAAATATTAAGTTAACAAATAAACTTTATCTAGAAAAAGTGCAAATTTAAATGGAAGCATAATGTGTGTTTTTTTTCATAAGCAAAGAAATCAAACCTGCCAAGAGTTCAATGAAATAGAAAAACTCAAGTTGTGACACTCAAATAGCAGCAGATAGCAAAACAGGTGGCTTAACAATGCTGACAAAATAGCCAATTGAAAGAATACATAATAACTCACGATAGTGGCAGCACCGCAGGCAGAAATAACAATAATATGGCATAAGGGTGGCAATAGGTAGTGTGTGACAAAAAGAAATAAAGAACTAAATTTGCCAGGTATTGCATTTTTTACTAAATCGTCTTCAAGCATTGCACGTGGGATAAAAGGGGACTTTACTTCGAAGGGTAGGCTCTTCGTCTATTATTTAAAAACTAGTAAACACTTTCAAAATTGAAATAGGGTGAAATAAATTACAAAGGGTATCTAAGGTCACCAAAATCCTCAAAAAGTTGTATTTTCTATAATGGAATTCAGTTAGCTAGTACGGTACAGTCTATGAAAGGTGCCTTGCAAAATACTTATGATAAGATTGGTTAGGTAATTTAACGACACCCAAATCAACCCATGCGATAAAACAGCATAAATGCATTTTTAATGTACCTCACATGGCCTTAAACTCATGCCATAAAACAGCATAAATGCACTTTTAATGTACCTTACATGGCCTTAACAATGGTAATATCCATGAGATGTACACTACTTTTAGGGTCCAATCGGGGCAGCAGTGAAATGGCGGTGCGGCACCGCACTACAATTTTGCTTGTTTGAATAAACTGCATTTTAGCAGCTTTTTCAAAAACCTACCACTGAAATCAGCGTTTTCCAACCGGTCCTGGCTAGTTGCGGTGGCAGCTCTCTAGCTGTGGTCTGACTTAAAAAAAAAATGGTAATAACCACCGCAGCTTTTTGCATCAGATTATTCTTCAGTAACTTCACAACACTTCTTATTAAACTGCAACAGCCTCAAATAGAAGTCACTGAGAGAAGATATAGATTAGGTCCTAATCATACCTAATGATTTTTCCTTATAAAATGTAAGACTAATAAATTGCACATTACAATGAGGGCATCCTACGGCTTTTTCAGTTAGTTCATTCAAGAAAAACACAAACCCCACTACAATCCTACAATGATTATACCAAGTGCTCTAAAAAAATTTAAAAATAGAAAATATTGTGCAATACAAGCCAACCTGACCCAAGAGAAGCTCCCACAGTGTCACTAGCGTAAAGCAAGATCGTGTCCCAAATGCGAGAAGTCTCGCACAAGCATCGACCGGTTGCTCTGCCTGCACCAATCCGGTACAGCTTCTTTTCCTTTTGAAGAGTCAAACGGTCCTCATGGACCACTCCACGACATCCATTTTATTATTTATCAGTTTTCGTAAGAGTCTAGAGTTAGACTTTCCGTATCAATTGTATCAGGACAGCCACCTACGTCTCTTCATCTCTTCGATGACTGTATCCTAGGATTTCAAGTGGTGCTTCGACTGTATCTTGATCTTGAGATGGTGATTATCTTCCCTATCTCCTTCTGCATCCTCCCAGCGTCGTTCCCCGCTGAACCTCCAATGGTGCAGCCGCCACCGGATAGCTGAATATCTGTTTTTCCTGTAATTTCCCAATTTCGGCAACTTATCCTCATTGTTACCACCCCAGGCAGCCGTCCCGTTGCTGTCCTGTAGTCTCCTGCAATCTTCGTCACTTCCACCGACATTCCTCTCAGTGCAATCACCGGGAAACAGTTGTTTCCTGCTGTTTCTATCGTTTTCTGTTGTTTCAGCCACTCAGTCATATGTTCCTCTCCTTCTGGCTTGCTGCCATTGCAACAACTCCTTCCATTCACTACCGCTGCCCTCCTTTGTTGAAGAAATGCCTTTCAGCCCTTCACTTACTCTTTGCTACCTCTCCGGAGGACCAAACCCGCGTCAATCGCCGCCAACACCCCGAGATCCACCCAATTTGAGTTTCTTGTGTCATTTATATTGTTATTACAGATGTTTGGGTGTCGTGTTATAGCATTTTCCCTTTGAATTGTATTGGTTGTAGCTGCCCATGTGCTTTTAGTAATAATATTTGTTTTTCCTATTGTTGTTTGAGTTAACTTCAGTATCATTTGGTATCAGAGCTAGCCTAACCCTAGTCCTATCCTAGAGTTTCTAGCGTCTACAAATACATAACCACAACACCAAAAAATCCTTTTCTTTGCTGATTTTTTAAACTGACCACCACCCACAAATTTTCTTTCCCACCCTACATCATCCCTATACATCATCTTCCACCTGCCCAAATCCAAGCCCTAATCATAACACCGGAGAAGCAATACCTGGACAACAATGAAGAGAAACAACGATAATTCAATTCAGTGCTACAATAAATCAATGAAATTAAGAAAAGGAGACCATTCTGATGAGTCACCAGTAGCTACAATGGTGACTTACTAGATCGAATGAATGGATTGAATCTCTTCCACCATACAGATGCCAATGATGGAAAACCTCCAACCCGAAGATGACATGAAATATCTCATAAGCCAGAATTTTGAAGTAAATGTGAATTTGCCACAATTTGATGACCACTTAGATCCGAACCAGTTCATCAAGTGGTCCGGATCATGGAACTTTTCGAGTATCAGAATGACCGTGGAACTTTTCTTCGAGTATCAGAATGTCCCACCGGACAAAATTGTAAAACTACTACCAATAAGTTAAAGAAGTGTGTTGTTTTGGTGGAAACTTTTGAAGCATATACACTAGAGTGAGTGAAAAAATAAAATTACATTTTAGTCCAAGATGAATAGGAAATGCAGCGCCATACCTACTCCCACATTATAGGTAGGATACGTGCATAAAGCCTCAATAGTTGCAGCAACATCACCGGATGATTGTCACATCTTACAAACAGTACAACCTCAAGATCAAGCAACAAAAGTACACCTAACGAAACATCCAAGCCGACCCCGCCAGATGAGACACTAGTTCAAAAGAGAGAAAAGATGGAACTAATTCGTATTCCCAAATGTATCCTAGCCCAAAACTATTTCATATGCAATGAATTTGAGCATATTGAATCAGATTGCACAACCAATAGAATAATCTATTTCATTGAGCATAGCATTGTTGAAAAAAATGGGCAATACATAGTAGACACCTAAAAATATGAGGACACAAAGAAGTATCAAATTCTAACTGCTGAGGAAGTAATGCATGTAGTTCAAATTGAGCCCATGACAGAGACTCTGATCGAAGTAGAAGTGGTTGTTCATGATGATCTTGCGTTCGAAGAACCGACACCAGAGGCATGTCAACCCCAAATAATAGAAATTCAGACAATTAAGATATATAGACTCCTTACGTTGCACCTGCTAAGGGAGGCTCAACATATCAGAGATGAGCTTTTGAGCTAGTTCTAAAAAATTATATGGAGTTATTCGGATATTAAATTCAGTTCAGCAGTGTACCTACAAACAGATGACAAGACAAGAGAGAAAAATCATAGTTTTGTAAATTATCTTAGGAGCTTGGTGGGGAAGAAAATTCCTCAAAGGGATCCAGGTCATATAAGAGAAGAAGATGACTCTCCTGAGTGATTGCTAATAAGAGTGGCTCAACTTGCATCAGATTTCATCCTAGAGTTGATTCCTCCTGACATGTTTATTTATCAATACATTCAGTCGATTACGAGGAGTAAAATAAACAAATTAGGAGTTTAGTGGCTCAAGAGTTACTTTATGAGAATGTGCATCTATATACAGCTCCAGCTCAGGTTATGCTAAAGGAGGAATGATACTTATTCTATAATGATGTGCTTTAGAAGGACAACACCCACAAGTTTGACTAACTGGGAAGTTACAGCAGTCTCACCATCGTTAACATGGCCAACCTGACACTATACTTTGAAAAGCTAGAAGATTTGATGGATGAGATCTAAGCACTCCCAATCTCGGAAGACCGAAGCGGGAGTGCCACCTATGCTATCGCAAGCGTGAAGCGAGATCGAGTCTCTAATACGAGAAGTTCCGCGAAAGCAGCAACCGACTGCGCTGCCTATATGAGGAGTTGGTCGTGGGTCACTCCTAGTTATCCTTTTATTATATATATTTATTTGTATTCGTGTTTGGGGTTAATTTTTTCGTGTGCTTTGTATCAGGACAACCATCGGTGTCTCTTCTTCCTTTCGAGGGTTGTATCCTAGGAGTCTAGATGATGCTTCGATTGTATCTTAGTCTTCATGCGGTGATCATCTTCCTCATCCCCTTTCGCATTCTCCCCATATCATTATCGACTTCCCTCAACTGTTGTAGTCGGCCTAAACAGCCGCAAATTGTTATTTTTCCTGCAGTTTCCAAATTCCAGCCACTTGTCCTCGCTATCGCCACCATGAACAGACATCCTCTTGATGTCTTGTAGTCTCCCACTTTCCCTATCGCTGCTATCGACATTCCCCCTCACTATAAAAGCCTGGAAACAGTCATTTCTTCTTCTTTTTTTTTTTTTTGCTATTTCAGCAGCCCAACCATCTATTCCACTCCATTCAACTAGATGAAATTGTCGCAACTCCTCCCCTTCACTGATGTTGTCCTCCACCTTTGTTGTCGCCACCCCTTTCAGCCCTTCACCCACTCTTTGCTACCTCTCTGGAGGACCAAACCTTTGTTGATCATCACCACCACCCCGAAATCCACCCAGTAGTTTGTTATGTCATGTTTGTTGTTACTATAGATTTCTGAGTCTCGTGTTGTTGTATTTTCCCTTTCAAATGTGTTGGTTGTAATAGCCCATGTGCTTTCAATAATAATATTTTATTGTCCTATTGTGGTTTGGGTTAACTCCGGTTTCACAATGGTTGTAGACTTTAAGCTCTATATCATGCTTAATCATAAGAAGAATATAAAAAGTACATAAATTTCTATAAGATGATTAAAAAGGTTGTTCCATACCTCCCTAAAAATGAGAGTACTATTATCTCATTAGCCATACGCTTCCCCAAAAATTGCGAGAGCACTATTATCTTATTTAAAGCAACAATAAGCAAGTATTCACTTATGATGCAACTCAATATAAACTAAAATTCAAATTATTTTCATCAACCTGAATACTTTCCCAATCGAAATGAATACCATATTAATTCATGCAAAAATGGATTGAAAGGTATCTCTTGGTGGTTTATCGAATCCACAAACAGCGATGGTCAGCCAACAATTGTTATTCAATTTTATCAATTAAAATCATTTAATCTAATTAAACATGTCTAATTTGACTCAAGTCCAAGTTAATCATCACCTTATGATAAAAGTAGATTCTCGGACATAAACTACAATAATCACAAACATAACTTAACATATCATAATAACCAAATCAAGGCAAGAGGCGCAATGGTCGAATGGAATTTGCATGTGCTCATCAAAGCCAAAAAAGCATTCAACAACAACCTTCAGATCACTGAGGTTATTAACTATAGCAAAAGTATCATTATTGGTAAATAAATCAATTACTTTTTCAACACACTCATCAAGGTTAAATGGCACTTCCAGTATTGTTGGATCATTGTCTCCATCAACCAAGCTTTCTGACAACATCAATACCCTTAAAACCATCCATAAAACATTAAACATCAAGTAATTTTCATGTTTTCAAATCATTTTTTGTTTTTCAATATCTTTGAGCTCTTATCCAGTAGAATAAAGAGCCTCTGCAAGCCTAGCTATAAATGATTCAGAAAATACCTTAGCTTCATGAAGCAGTTGGATTGGCTAACAATTTGCACTAAATTAATGACTTTTAGCACAAGTGGCTTTATAAGTGGATCGCAGCCCTAAGTAGTTGAAGAAACTTAGTGTATTTCATACTCTACCAACATATGTCAATTAATTTGAACTCCCAGCAATATTTTCCCAAACTTCTAGGGATCGTCTTCATGAGTCCTTAATCTGTATTACTTCCAATTGAGGTTGCATGAGGAATTCATTCTATCTTGCACAAACCATTTTTGCAATTATTCACGTTACATGTCCCCCCCTTTCCTATTAATCATTTCACATTATCTTTACTTATATGTTTATTGGTGAATAACTTCAATTGTATATGCCCAAATCACGAAGTCTCTTTTCGATTCTCAAATCATAAACCACCATCCATTTAATGTAATAATTTCTTAATTTATTATTCCTAACTTTACAAAACATAAATTATCTCATTTCCTCCAAATTTGACCATTAGTGACTTCTTCGTTGCCAAACACTCCATAGAGCATGGCTAAGCATAGATGAAGTTCATAAAATTTACCTTTAATTCTTAACTCTTAACATTAAACTTTAGAATTACAACCTCATCACGATCCCTATTCTTCAATCTAATAACTCAAAGATACTTAAAATGATCATAATTGGATATGATTTCATCAAATAACAACGTTGATAGATAATCATCAACTCCATAACTACTAAAATTTCATCTACTAGGTCCCATGTTTTTCTTCTATTAATCCAAAAACTATTTACTCCTAAATATTTCTTCCATTGTTTAACTTCCTAATTATATCAAAATAAACTTTGGTGGAACTATGATATAAAAAATAAGCACATACCAAAAGTTCTTATGCATATGTCTCATGTTGAATGTAATATTCATTAATATCTCAAAGTGAATGAAAATTTTTGCAAGTCAACTGCATCATCTTTCACATAGGACCAATAATTTTGATCTTAAGAAAAAAATACTGTATCAACCGACTGATAAGGAGAGGCGATAGCTTGACTAATAAATTACTAATATTATTTTAACATTATTGCAAATTTCACATTTATGTTTGGTACAACCTTGATACACCAGTAAAAATTAACTAAAATTGCTAAACTTTGGTTCTTGGTAATTTCAAATGAAGGTCAAGATAACAATCTTGACTCAAGAATTTTGAAACAAGACATACAGCCTCGCAATTGGGTGCATGAATGAACTCATTTGCAAAAGGCACCGAGGAATCATACATTTCAAAAACAAAAATAATAAAAGTTAAAGATCAAATTATAGACGTACAGAGTTTATTTCAAGGCTATTTTCATGGTGACTGGCAGAAACTATCATACATCCGCATATTGATGGAAGCAAGATCTGACATTTCCGTTGAACAGCTTGAATTCATAAAACTACAAAATGTTTTTTTTTTCTCTTAGGGAGTGGGAGTGGGGATTTTGAGGGAGGAATAGAGGCAGAATTTTGGAGATACCTCCTTCAAATCTTCTAACTGAAGAATTCTGTCCACTTTAATTACATAGAGGTTATCTTCATCAACATCTTCGCCAAATTTCTTCTCCCACCTCTTACAAAGTTTCTGCAACAATTTTGCAAATTACTGTAAGTTCATAAACCTTCAAATTATCCCAAACACAGTGATGAAGTGCTACAAAATGCTGATCAAAAGAAGAGATGAATAGAAACAACAAAGTAAATATCAAAGTTGCAAAATAGTATGAAATTCTCATTTATAGGCCGAAAAGCAGACAATCAGTAAACATTTATGAAAGATAGAAAATAGCCTAAGCCATTCTCTGGTACGAGTGAATCATCGTATTTACTAGTCAAAAGAGCACGGGTTAAAATAATCTTATCCCACAACTCGTGACAAAAAAACATTAAGGGCATATATGGTTTGTGGTTAACCTCACCATATAGCCCAAGATATCTTTAAATAATTTATTTGTGGTGCTAAAATTATCCCTTTTAATAAAAACCTGAACTTAAAATATAACCAAATAAACTCAATTAATCTTTAAACAATACTTTACCATGAATATGCCCGAATCCTGAAACTGAAGCCCACAAGGAATTAAAACCTATTACTGTTTATGTCACTAATACAGCAGGTAAAATTCAGGGAAAACTCTTAAACCAAAGTGAATTACAGTACCCGACTAATATAGCCGAGCTAGAATGCTTATGGAATTACGTGCAATATTAACTCAACTTAAGAAAATCCAATTCCCAACCAAACAAGCCAAGACCAAAATTTAATCTCAAAATCATGCACTCAATCCTGAGATAATTGAAAGACTGTACCTTCAAGAGAAAACCGTCATCAAGTTTCTCAAGGTTGCCCAGCAGTGTACATTGCCTTGTCCTCAACCTGCTCTGCTTGAGCTGCACTTCAAGGTAGCAATAAAAGCGCCAGAAACCAATCAAAATGAAAAACTTTTGGGCCTAACAAACAGAAAACATTACTTGCACATTGAAGCTGGAAGGACCAGCAGTGGCGAAGAGCCTCCCAGGCTCATTAAGGCACAGCGCGGGAGTGCCGTGCGCGTCAACGACAAAGCGAGTGCCGATACCCAGCGGCCAACCATCCTGGAGGGAAATAGCGGAAAGAGTGCCGGTGGAGGAAAGCTCCATAATCGTTCGGGAGACTTCTGCAGCCGTAGGCTTCGATGGGATATTGGAGATGCCTGGGGAGGCATCGATGGCAACGGAGAGAGCTGAACATCGGACATTCAAAGGGAAACGGAAGGAGGATTTAGGGAAGTCGGTTTGGATCGGAGAGGGTGATTTGGTCGAAGCTTGGAAGAAGGAGGGGAGAGCCGATGGAGAAGCCAGGGAGGGCATGGTAGCTGAGCGAGCAGAAGGATTTGATTGGGAGTGTGGAGAAAGAATTGGGTTGATGGATCTCGGAATATCAAATATCAAATATCAAATATCAAATATCAAATATCAAATAAGAAATAAGAAATAAGAAACAGCAAGTTGAAAGAAGGAAATCTGTTTGGATTACTCTATCTGCTATGCACAGAGTGTGTTAAATTAAATATAAGGATGGTTAAGTTTAGATATTTGGTTAGAGGAAAAATAAATAGAAAATAATTTAATAAAAATTCTAAAATATTTTTAGTTCAAACTTATTATAGATTTATATAAATTTCATAATTTTAGAAAATCGTAATGTAATATCTCATTGAGATCATGCTCCGTGATCCATTTAACTTTGTTGGACAATAATGAGATCTTATTATGACGATCTCTCTTTTCCGTGAACTTCTCGATAGATGACACAACCCATGATCCTCGTGATCTCCATGCAGATGATCTCACAATCTCCACTCTAAAAACCCACGACCTGCTAACACATCAACCGATAACCCTCGACAAACATTTGCATGAATCGCAATCCATTATCACCTCTCACCTAGCTTTAGTCAACCACCTTTGTGCTGTTGGTTTTGCTGACCTTACGACTCGTAACTATTCATTGATCTTAAGTATGTTTGTGCTCTAAAATTAATTTTTATTTACAATTTATTGAACATGATAAAAATTAGATTCTTTTTTTTAACTAATCAAATAATATGAAGAAATTAAATCGTTGTATATCTTATTTATGTTGTATTTAAAATTTGATGGTATCTTAAATTCTTGCAAGCAAAGAACCCACCCATTGATGCAAATTCTTTGGCTAACATTTCTAATATATTGCAATTTAGATAAATATCCCCAAAAAATTTTGTTGAACTTATATTGAAATATGAGGGATAATTCATAATATTCACATCAAATTCTCAATTATATTATAATTGGAACATTTGTCTTCTCCAGCAATATTCATCTTCAAATAATGTGTTCAGTTCTGCTGACAGTTATCCTTCTTACTTTCAACAAACAATTATCCCGAACCTCACTTTATGTCACTCAGCTTATAGCACTAAATAAATGAGATGAGTTTTAATTTTGTTTGTATTTATCTTACATTCCTCATCTCATTTAGCATTAATAAACTCATGTTATTACCCTCACCAGTCTTAAGAAAAAGGATAATTTCAAACACAAGTTTAGAATTCTCAGTTTAAAAAATATAAGATTTTACCCCTAAGTTCAAAAACGTGAGATTTGAACTATGTTTGAATCTAGCCCAAACATAATTCTAACCTTTTTTAACTTCAATTGAACCTCAAATCATGAATTAGAATCATGTTTGAAGCTTTCTTAAATGTATATTTCAAATTTTGAGTTTAAACTTGATAGCAACAACAATAGATAAAACCTAAGCTTTAGGGTTTGAACTCTATAATATCTTAGAATGTGAGGTTCAAATTATATGAAAAGGTGACTTGTATATTATTTAGAACCAATTAAAAGAGTACAACATGATTTGAATCAATTCGAAATGCAAGAGCATACATGTATTTCATTTATAGATAATAAACTTTATTATTCATATAAAGAGGCATTAGGTAGTCCAAATAACAAATATCATTGGTGGTATGGTGGTATAATGGCTGAAGTTAAAAAATAATCTAAAAGATTTGATTGAATTTAGATGACTAAAGAATCTTCTTTCAAGCAAAATTTTAATGATAATCTCCTATAGATCTCTAAACCTTTAATTCTTCAACTTCTTTAAAGGAAAGTTGATGATGTGAGGAATGAAACTTATTCATATGTATTCAATATTGAAAGTTAAAATATAAAGTTGGACATATTTAAATGCATATTGATAATATGAACCGGACTTTAGAGGACCTCCTAATGATTATGAGTTTAAGAAGATGAATCAAGACTAATTGATAATAACTAAAATGATAACTACAATTTTTAAATTGTAGAACTTAAGAATGCTTTCAATTAGTGTACTTATAAGATATTTATAATTTAAATATTTGACTGTTGTTGATAGAGTGCTATTGAATTATGCGAAAAATAGTATTATTTTTATAATAATGTTATCGATGGTGGAAAAATAAAAAGATTATTTTTTCAAAGTTTATGCGAAATATTAACATAAGGGAATTTATTGAAAGGGCTAAACAAAAACATAATGTAAATTAAAGAAAATTAAAAGGAATGTTCTAAAGGCAATATAGTTATAATGTTTTGCAAGGAAATTTAGAAGCACATGGCAGACCTTAATTAAATCCCCCATAAGGACTTAAGCTCATTAAAAGCAAAACGAACCCACCCAGGATTGGTCTATAAATGATAGTCAACCAAAAATAATTGATTTTGATATATGCACTCAAAATGTTCCTTAAAACTCAAATAACTATCTTTAATCGACTCTAAGCACAGTTATTAACATTATGCATGAATTTTAACAAAGTACACTGATTAATTCACTTTGATACTAAGTGTTTAGACTCAAAAAGTTGTCATTGTTTTCATAAGAAGTTTTTCGTCACACCCCAACTGATTGCCTTCTAAAAGTTGACTGAGGTGCGATACAAGCTAGCAATTTGATTAGAACAACTTGCACCAACAATCGTCCTGACTTATATAATCAGGATCAAGTGGGCGATGAATTAGTCTAACTAGATCGCCGCAATATACGTGATACATTGCATTACATAACTCATTCAGATACATACTCGGAAGCATGAAAATCATAGCATCCAAAACATGAATATTACAAAGAGCAGTTAAATCCAATATGATAAAAGTTCATACCCAAAACATTCATACAAGCTCTCGAGCCTATCATTCAAATGATGTATAAAGACACGTCTTACTCCTTGACTCGATATTAGTTGCTCTTACCTGGAAAGCAACAACGAAGAATGAGCAACAACAAACTCAGATAAATAATCAAGGCTTACATAAGATTTTATATATGAAAAAGAAACAATGTGCATGCTCTTAGAAAATTATACATGTCTACGCACACTAGTAATAATATGCTCGCATAGTAAATAACATGAAAAGAAAGCAGAATTTATAAAAATTAAGACTACAGTATAACATGTAGATCATAAGCATAAAAACATAAATATATTCAAAGGCATGTTGATAAGCATGTCCATAGGTTGTTTATCATATGTAATCATATTACTGTCATTTTATAGAGGTCATTTCATAGGAATATCACTGGTTTAATGTATATGGCTCAACTATTTAAGTGTCTTTTAATCATGAGTCATCACCCTACACAAAAGGTCATATAAACTATTGATAAATGTTGGACTTCACCCAACATAACAATTATTAATAACCCTACTGATACTTACGTCTCTAACATTTTGTCAACGCATAATCCCAACAGTTCCTAGAGTTTTGACCCCATATAAATACCAGGAGTCGGCAATACTACATTCTTACATAGTGTACTTGTAAGCACTCATGCATCCATCTACCCATACATTTATTATGTCATTTTAATCATTACATATATCATAAGCAAGAAGCTTAACAAATGAATACATCCAGGGAATTCATATCATAAGTATAGTCATATATTGCATAGCCTGATCATAGCATTACATGTATCGTAAGAAAAGAAAACATGTATTTATACTTTCAATTGCAGGTATCCATTTATATTATGTTGGAAATTCTAAATGCCTCTCTATCAACTAAAACACCATATAAATTAACATAAGATGATTTCACCTGACTTGACAAGGCAGCCCTATGATGAGTACACACACGCTCGTCTCGAGTTCGCCGCCTAATATAGACAACCTAGGGCTCATAAATGACATGGGGTTTCATAAAAATTGGCTCATAACATGCATTAAACAAAAAGTACACTTTAATTGTCAAAACATGTGTCAAAAGGGCTTTTCGGCATAAATTTGCTTTTATGAAACCACAAATTTTCACTTTTATCTCCTTCCTATCACCTCAAACTTTTCTTCTCCTCATTGATTTTGTGCAATAATATTTTCAGAAGCTCGCATCAATTACAACACTTTTGACACAAATCGGCCCCTCTTGCTGCTATTGGAAATGAGAATAGTAAAAAACACAAAGCAAAATTCAGAGCAGAAAGATGAGGAAGGAAATGAAAATGATGTGAAAATGGATTTGTGATCAAAAATTACCCTGAAACTCGAGATTGTGCTCTTTGGCTCTCAGGCGGCCACTCGCCTCCCTGCTGTACGCAAGTATCATGAGTTGCTTTGCACTACAATAATCAAGCGCAAAGGCTCACGAAATTCTCCTGTCAACGTTGTAGTAAGGGAAACAGAGTAGAAATTGGGTGAATTGAAGGACTTGAAGCTCATGTCTCCCTCCTCGACCAAACAAAGGAAATAAAAGGTGTGAGGCAGTGGGAAATAGTGCGAGTACGGGAGATTAAGGAATGAATTAGAAAAATTAAGGATTAATTAAATTAGTGAAACTAAAATCATTCAAATTTTATTTTTCTCAATCCGTTCATTGTTTACATACAATGTTCTATATCTAATTGATCAATTTCATTCATAGAAGTTTATAAAATTATTTCGAGCAAATTCTGAGGTGTGCGAAATTTGAGGTATTTTTTTAAAATTGTCAAATTATTCATATTTCTAGAAATTTGGGCATTATAGCTCTCCCATCATAATTTTTTTTCTTCATAATTTCTAACTTATTGGAAGAGGGAAGGATATTTCTATAGCTTTTCTTTTTTTCTTTTTCATGTTGCTTCCTTTTTAGGTTTGTGCTTCCACTTTGTCTTGACAAAAGGAATATGTCTATTTTTAAGCTTCTTAACATCAGTTGCAAAAATCTTTTCAGGCTTTTTACTATATGTTTGACTTTTTATACTTCAATATTTTCATGTGAAATTCTCTGCCCTAAATTTGGAACCCATTTTCTCAGCATTGAAATATGAAGCACATCGTGAATATCTAATATATCTGCATGCAATGCTAATTTGTAAGTAAAAGGACTGATACTTTCTATAATTTTAAAATGCCGAGTATAATTGATACGCGACTTGCTTCTCTGACTAAATCTAGTTGTACCTTTCATTGGCTTGACTTTCAAAATATGAAATCTCCAACTTCAAATTTGATTGTTTTGTCGGGTCGTAGTATATTAGTTGTTGATCTTGAGTAAATTTTAATCAATCTCTAATTAATCTGAATTTTGTCGTGACGTTATCAATTTATTATGGACCTAACATTTGATGTTCACCAACCTCAACCCAATTGAGCATAGTTTTGCACTTTTTGCCATATAGTGCTTCATAAGGAGTCATTTTGCTAGTAGATCGATAACTATTATTGTAATCGAACTTGATCATTAGAATGTAATCTTCCTAACTGCCTCTAAAAATTGAGAATACAAAGCCTTAATAAAACTTGCAATGCTTGAACTGTTATCCATGATTACCCTTTAATTTGTGGATAAAATGTTATTATGAAATGTACTTGTGTGCCCAAATTTTGTTAAAGTTTCTTTTCACAACCTGGATGTGAATCTTCCATCTCTGTCAGAAATAATAACTTTTGGAATACCTTGTAATTTGATAAATTCTTTACATACAATATAGACAACTATTTCATGCAAAAAGTGTGTTGACTTGGTTAATCTGTCAATAATGATCCAAATACTATTGCAGCATTGTTTGGATCGAGGAAAACCCATAATTAAATCCATAGCAATTTCTTCCCATTTCTAATCAGGCATAGGTAATGATTGTAGTAATCCGCTAGGTCTCTAATATTCAGCTTTTACAATCTGACATACTAGACATTGAGATATATATGCAACAATATCTTTCTTTATACCTAGCCACTAGAATGTTAACTTCAAATCTTTGTACATTTTTGTGTTGTTGGATGAATTGTGTACCCTGAATGATGAAATTAATGTAGAATTTCCCATCCCAACTTAGAATTAGCAGGTATTCATAACTGCAGCTTATATCTGATAATGTCATCTTCATCAATAGTCATATCGTCATCTTTCCTCATTGACATTATTACAAGAGTTTTGAATGTTCACTGTTATCTTTTTGAGCTACATTAATATTATCAATTAATGTTGGTTGCACTGCCAACTTATGTAAATATCCACTATCTTCTAGTATTCTAAATTCAAATCGCAATCAATTTATTTAATCAACTCTTGCTTTTGAGTGATAATCCAACTTTCACTACCTATTGATTTACGCTCAAAGCATCAACAAAAACATATGTTCGATCTGGACAATACTGTGTATCCAAATCATAATCTATTATCTGCTCTAGCCATCTTCGTTGTCTTAGATTCAGCTATTTTGTGTGTAAAAATGTATTTATGACTTTGATCATTAATAAAGACTTCAGAATTCACGTTGTATAAATAATATCACCAAATTTTGAGAGTATGCCCTACAACAGCTAACTCCATATTATGAGTGAAAGCAAGTCAAGCCATCTCGTAAGCCAGTTTGAGCTCGACTTGATAAGTAGCTCGTGAACTGAGCTCGATGAATTAACAAGCCAAGCTCAATCCAACCTCGACTCGACTCGTTAGCCCTTGAGCCAAGTAGTTTAAGAAAATATTAATATAAAATATGTTCAAAATATATAAAATTTTAAAACTTTACCTTTATGGTATTAAAAATGTTTAAAAAATAATATTTTGTATCGTTCAATGGTGATTTTTTATTATTTTATCTTCTAAGTGTTGATGCACAAAAAATATATTGTTTATGCTATCTAATTTTACTTATTTTTGGTGATATTGCACTTTAAAGAAATGTATTTTTCATGATTTGTTGCAGGTATGATGATTTTAGGTGATTGGAGCGAAAAGAATAAAAAAGGAACGAATTCGGAGCAAAAATGAGCAAAAAGGAGCAAAATGGTGGAAAAGGTACTCTGGCGCCGCCAGTGCCCAAATCCGGAGAGCTCAAAAAATATTACGGACGATAGAGCACCGTCGGCGCCCTATTTGGTGCAGTCGGCGCCCTATCTGGCGCAGTCGGCGCCCTATCTGGCGCCGCCAGAGCCCAAAGTCGATGGAATTCAAATTTTGAGAATTTTGGAAAAATTTTGAAGGGATGCCTATGGAAACTCTTGGGATTTCGTCCCTAACTCTTAAATAACTAAATTAAGACGAGGGAAGAGACATCTAGAGGAGTTCTAGAGAGTTTTAGAGTGTGTTCTCCTGCATTCCATTACTTTCTCTTAGTTTTTAGTGTTAAAGTTTAGTGTAGAAGAGAGGGATTCTTCTCTAAGAAGTGAAGGAGAAAGAGAAAATTGGGAGATTGCTTCTTTCTTTCCATTCTAAAGAGAGAATCAAGTGTTGTAAACAAGAGAAGAGGATTCAAAGGAACTTCAAGGAGTTTGAATTGGGGAAGAGAAAGAGATAAATTGTATTTCCTTTTGTGGTTTGTATAACTTTTTTTTTATATATAAAATCCTTGTTTTATTGTATCTTCTCCATGAATTCTGAGTAGTCTTCTTTTTCTTTCTTCTTGCTTAGAGATGTGATGATGGTTTGAAGTGGATTTGATGTGCTTTTAATGTGATGAAGAAATTGTGATAGTTTTCATTTAGAACTTAATTTACTTTCGATCTGGCCAACTGAAATGTTAAAATATGTTGTTGAACATTAAGTTTGAAAGGATTTAATGTCCTACAACAATAATGAAAGATCCATTCAATTTCCAATGATGAATTGCGTAGTTCATGGGAATTGCATGCAAATAAATAGGGAAATGTGTTCTAAAGGACTTCAATGTGGAGATTTCAAGGTGACAGGCTAAAATCCCTAGATTGGTTCTAAGATTACTAACTAATATCAAAGGTTAGCCTTCGGGTGAAGAGTGAGTGGGAGCTCCGAAGTGAGAGCCAGTATCCTCTTAGCCTAGCACTAGAATTAGTAACTAAACTTAGAATGTGTCAATGTTCTTTTCTTATTTAGAGGAGGGGTACTCTTATAAAGGTAAAGAATCATCTATGCTCCTATTTGACACAATAAATTAGATAATTAATCCATATCAATCCACACATCATATTCTCATTGCAAGAAGAAAGATACTTTTCTCATATATCAAAAACCTTTCAAATACTTAGTTTAGTGTGTCTGTTAGTTAATTCTGTTTTCAAAGTTATTAGAAGTAATTGTAGTTTAGTTGGTTGTTACTGTTTTCTGCATAGTAGTAGTAGTGTTAGAAGAAAGTTCTAGTGCTTTATTCTAACTTGTTAAAACTTTTACTTTGCTTCAACTTAAATCCTCCCTGTGGGATCGATAACCAGGACTCTACTAGAGCCCTGTATTACTTGATACGATACGTATACTTGCGTTGAATGCTTAGACTTTACAAAATCATTATAAATATATAAATTTGAAGTTAACAAAATCTTGCATTTAAAAATATAAAAGTAAAATCTGGTTGCATCAAGTTTTTGGCGCTATTGCTGGAGAATTATATCTCCTAGTAGTGGTGCCGAATTTGTGTATTCAAACCAATCACATCAAATATTCATTCTATTTATCTTCTTATTATAAAGCTAGCTTAAATTAATATCTTTTTTTTCTCTTTTACATTAACAAGTTGGCTCATGAGCTAGCTTGACTTTTATGTATAAACTCGAGCTTAAACTCGATAAAATTAATCAAGCTCAAGCTCAAGCCAATGGTGGCTAGAACTCGGCACGACTCGTTTACACCTCTACTCTAAATCATTCGTTGGATATTTTCTTTCCTATGGATCCATAAGCTATCACATTTTTATCTGCATTAAAACACAACCCAAGCCTCTTAATGATGTGCCACTATAAACCTTGAATCCTTCTACACCTAATTGAATAGTTAAACCTAGTGCAGTGACCAATGTTTCTTCAACTCTTAAGAACTGTGTTCATATTCTACAGTCCACTCAAATTGAACATTTTTTTCTCATTAGCTTAGCTACCAACATACCTATATGTGAGAAACCCTTTATGAACCTGCTATAATATCCAATAAAGCCATGTAAACTATGTACATCTGAAATATTCTTTGGAATAGGACATTCTACAATTGTCTTTACCTCTCGAGGATCTACTGAAATTTCTTGGTTGCTGATAATGTGTCACAAAATTGTAATGCTTTGCAGCCAAAATTCACGCTTCAATAATTTTACATATAACTGATTATGCCTTAACAGCTCCAAAACCAACCTCAAATGTTTGACATGATCTTCATCAATTCATAAATAAATCAAAAAATCATCAATGAAAATAATAACAAAGCGGTTCACATACAACTTGAAAATTTGATTCACTAGGTACATAAAAATTGTAGGAGTTTTGGTTAAGTTGAAAGACATAACAAAGAAATAATGACTAAATCTGTTCGAAAAAATCATTTGACTCTGACTTGATAAAATCCCGATGTTAGATTAATTCAAAAAAATACAATCGCACCTTCTAATTGATCAAACAGATCATCAATCCTAGGTAAATCATATTTTTTTTATTATCACCTTATTTAGCTCTCTATAATCAATACATAAATGCATGGATCCTTCTTTCTTCTTATCAAACAATACTAGAGCACTCCATGATGAATTGCTTGGCCTGATTAAACCCTTATCTATCAATTCCTGCAACTGACATTTTAATTCTTACGATTCCTTCATAGCTATCCTGGATGGAGATTTGATATTGTAGATGTTCTTGGTTGCACATCAATACCAAATTCAATTTCTCATTTTGGCGGTAGTCAAGACAATTTCTCATTTGGAAATTTTAAAATCACTAAAATATTTTTCAATTCATGTACATATTTATTCAACACTTCTAATTTAGCTAAGAACATCAGTTCATCATTTCACAAATACTTTCTAACTTTTACTATACTAATTAAGGAGATTGTGCATTTCGATCAAATAATATATAATACGATTTTTCACCAGAAAATTAGAGTTTTACTTGTTTTTTTGGGTATTCAATTGTAGCAAAATAATTTACGAACCAATCCATCCCCAATATGACATTAAAGGTCTGAATTGGTAAGATAACCAACTTTTGGCAACTTTGTATCATGAACATGAACATGCACTACACATTTTTTATTGGCATAATAAGCACTTTTCGATGACATAATAACACACAAAACAGGAGTAAAATGCATCATATCAACATATAAACTAACAATGAACTCAACAAAAATATGGAATGTGTTGCATATGAATCGAATAAAACAGTGTTAGGTTATTAGGAGTGTATCTGTAATAACTTCTTCAAATTTTGACTTCTTGATAAGTAATTGCAAAAACTTAAGCTTTTACTGGTTGCTCAGTTCTATTGGGTTGTTCGTCTTCTAAAAAATTTCTAGGTTGTCCCTGTCCTTGAATTGTTAGTATCATATTGGCTCTCTTCTTTTCCTTTGGAGAATTCAATTTGAATATGTCATAATTGTCCACATTTGTAACATTTTTCAGAGCTAATCAAGCACTGCTCAATGTCTTTTTTCATATTTTTCACAAATTCACATTTCCACTTGAGGCTATTTTTTTACCTTCTGATGTAATTTTCTTTCATTGGAATTATTCGTTCTTGCCAAAATATTTTTGCTTGCTTAGCTAAGGTTGCTACTACTAAATGAAAAAGTTCAACTCCTTTTTTATTCTTCTAGCTCTTTCAACCAACATTGAAAATCACTAATCTCAAATGGGGCTAATGCCAACCCCAACTGGTCTCTGAGATAGCACATAAATATGTGAAATTTTTTCTTTTAGGTGCGTGGCATAATGGGATGCTTATCGAGAAAGAGAAGTGAATTATACCTCTTATTGCATAACTGTCTTGGACCCCTGAGTTTGGTTAAAGAACTTATGTTACAATACTAATCTGGACGAAAGTGAAATTAACTAATCTTTAAAGAATTTTAACAAATTCATCTCAATGAATTTGTAGATAAAGTATCAGCTGAAATTTTTAATGTTGTGTCTGCCACCATCTCTCATCTTCGCCTTCTAGCATGTTGTAGCTAATACCAATTTTCTATTTTTTGGACAAATCATACCATCGAATTTTTTTTTCGATCTTCAAAAGCCAATCTTCAGCAACTGCAGGGTAACATGTACCCTTAAATGCATGTGGCTTGAAAGACTGGAATATCTTCAAGTGTCGATCCACTTCTGCCCTAGTTTCAGATTTGGGCCCTATACTAATGGAATATCTTTTGATAAAAATCATTTTATCAACTGCTTGTCATATCAATTGAATTATGCCTTGTAGCTCAGTAGCTCTGGTGTCTTCATTTGTTCTATTATGATTATCATTGCAATTATCATTCTTGTTTAAAACATTTTCAGATCTTACTTATTACTCTATACTTGCCTTATGAGATTAGGTCTGAGTACATTATGATTCATCTCCAGGCATATTCATCTTTATTTTCACAATTTATTATTCACGTGTAATTTATCATATAATAATTTTATCGTGCACAAGTGGCACCTTAAGTCATAAGGGTTATCCACTCTAGATTCATCAACCTATAACTTTGTATAAATTAATTCATATTTGATCCCATTCTTACTTCTTATAAATCTGACATGCTTCCATCATTCTCTCCATCCAAAAACCATGCTTTGATACCACTTTCTATCACACCCCAACTGGTCTCCCTTTAAGAGTTCGCTGAGGAGTGATAGAGCCTGACAATTTAGTCATATCAACTCGCACCAGCACTCTCCTAACTTATATGATCAAGACCCAGTGAATGATGAATTAGTCTAACTTGATCGCCATACATATGTGATAAATTGCATTATATAACATTCATATACATACTCAGAAGCATTAAAATCATATCATCCAAAACATGAAAACTATACAGAACTGTTGAATCCAATATAATAAAAGTATGTACCCAAAACATATGTACAAGCTTCCAAAACTATCGTACAAAACTATATAAAGACACACACGACTACTTGAACCAATGCTCGTTGCCCCTACTTGGAAGGCAACAATAATGAATGAGCAACAATGAGCTCAGAGAAACAATTAGAGCTAACATAAAATTTTATACATGAAAAAGAAACAATATGCATGTTTGTAGGAAACTGTTTGTCCATGCACACAAGTAATACATATCGACATGATAGAAAATATGAAAATAGAGCAGGAAATATAAAAATCAAGACTACAGTGTAACATGTAGGTCATAAGCATGAAAGCATATAATTAAAGGCATGTTCATATGTTATTTATCTTATGTAATCATAACAATCACATTTCATAGAGGTTATTTCATAGTAATGTCATTTGTTTAATATATATGTCTCAACTATTTTCTCATTCTTTCATCATGGGTCATCACCCTGCCCTAAAGGCCATATGAATTATCAATAAAGGTTGGACTTCTCCTAACATAACAGTTATTAATAACCAACATGATATCCACATTTCCCTGATGTTCTATCACCGCCTAATCGGAATGATTCCCAGAGTTTCGTTCATGTATAAATATCAGAAGTCGGGAATACTACATCCTTGCATATTGTACTTGTAAGCACTCATGTATTATTTTACCCATACATTCATTGTGACATTTGAATAATCATTCATGTATCAAGCATTATAAGACATTTATGTACCATAGACATGAAGCATAATAAATAAGTTGTTGCAAGAAATTTATATCACAAGCATAGTCATATGTAGCATAGCTCGACCATAGCATTACATGTATCCTGAGAAAAGTAAACATGTATTCATACTTTCAATTGCATGCATACATTTACAATATGAAGGAAATTTTAAAAGTATTTGTGTCAACTAAAAAATCTAAGAAAAATTTAAAGATTAATTTTTTTGTATTAACACAAGATTATTCACCTGACTTGACAGGACAACCCTATGACGAGTGCCTGCAAGCTCGTCTCAAGCTTGCCACCTCTTATAGAGAACTTGAGGCTCGTTGAAAACACAGTGTTTCATAAAACTTAGCTTTTAACATGTATTAACCCCAAAATGTACTTTACTTGCCAAATAATACCTCAAAAGAAATTTTTAGTATAAATTTGTCTTTCTGAAACCATAAATTTTCTCTTTTCTCTCATTCCTATCACCTCAGACCTTTCTTCTCCTCACTGATTTCGGGCAAAAAAATTTTCAGAAGATCGTAAAATCCAATTAAGACACTTCTAACACAATATCAACGCCTCCGACGGCTACCAAAAACGAGAAAAGCATGACAAACGAGGCAAACTTCAAAACAGAAGGGTGAAGAAGTGAATGAAAGTCTCAAATGACGTGAATAGGGATTCGTTCTTGCATAAATTGGATTAGAACCATGGATCATGCTTTGTGGCTCCCATCCGACGACTCGCCTCCCTGCCGTTTGCAAGGATTGTGAGTTGCACTAAGCTACAGTAATCAAAAGCAGAGGCTTACAAAATTCACCCGGCGACACTGCAATAAGAGAAATGGAGGATAAAATGGGGTGAGGGGAAAGACTTTAGAGCTCTCATCTCCCTATTATATCGAACGAAGAGAATAAAAGGCGTGTGGCGGTGGTGAACAATATGTGTACTAGAGATTAAGGGATGAATTAGGATAATATATGATTAATGAAGTTAATAAAATTGAACAAACTTCCAAATTTTATATTTTCCAATCCATTCATAATTTACCTATTATATTTTATATCAAATTGATTGATTTAAGACGTAGAATTTTATAAAATTATTATTGCAAATTATGAGCTGTGTGAAATTTGAGCTACATTTCAAATATTTTAACTTTTTTGTTGACATCGAGCAACCTGCCCAAAATCAAGTAATTGAGCTTCAACTCATTAAATCAAGGAAACAATACATTGGCCTAAATTGATTATGGTTTGAAACTCTACAAGTTACTCCTGTAACTAGGTAGATCGGACCGTATGATAGCTTCATCATTGCTTCTTAATCATTTTCACTGAAAGAAATTACAGTTTGCGCCTCATCTAACCATTGAACACTATTGATTAATAAAATAGAAATGGATACATCGAATATAAAATTAAGCCTCCATTATAATCATATGTAGAGATATTAAATGAAAAAATTATGAGTTAATCATGTAATTAATTATCTTAGTTATTTATGATTGCACTCTTATGGGGTAATCCCTGAAGTCTCTTTGATCTCTCTATCTTTTCTCATAAAGATGTGAATTATTATTTGGCCTTAATTAAATTTTTTATGTCAAAGGCACCATAAAAAAATTTAAGAATTAATTAATACTTCAGGTTAAGATTTAAATATTAAATCAACCCTTAAGTGTTCTTTATTTGGCATATATTTTAGTAAAAGTCATTAGCAATTCTTAGAAAATTCTATGGATATGAAATAAAATTTTAGAAATCCAGTTGAAAATTAAGAAAATAACTTAAATAATTTTGGAAGTCAAAAGACATGCTTTCCAATACTTTTAAATATATAAAAAAAAAAATTCAATAAAAAGACATAAATATCTCCAAACGATTTAAAATTTTCAGATACTGATATCTATATTGGCTCCGATTTATTAGCTAATTAATTTAGAATTTTAAATAAATAAGATAAAAAACAGTAAATAAATATATTTTTAAAAATAAAATAAAATAACCAAAAAATAATCCTAAACAGCTCGGACATTTTTGAATTTGTTTTGTTGACACTTAGAGAGCTAGTTTGCCAATTTAAGTGTGTATTATCAATCCAACTTCCACTTTACAAACTAGAATTAATTCTTCCAAGCAGAAAAATCAAAACAATCACCTCAACGGTCTTTCCTGGATACAAAAAAGCCTCATGTAAGGTTAAATGAATTCTATAGTCCCAACTCTACCAGACAGCCCGAATAATAACCATATAACTTGCGGCATTTACATACATAACCACAGAATTCTTACCCATGTACATATTTAACACCTAGACGTTATAGGTGTTATAAATGTAAATATTGAACTTCAGGTGTTAGATATGTAAATCCAGAAAAAATTGGGCGGTATGTACGTAAATTTCCCTAAAATGTAAAGCAGAAACCTGAGAATTACTTGCAAATTGAAGAACATATTCACATCAAAATAGCTGCCTCCTTACAAATGTTATGTATACATTTTCTAACACATAGATACAATTAAGTCATCAACAATGGGTTAATTGAAGGCTTGCAATAGATAAAAATAAAAGTTCAGGGTCCATACTTGTCAAGGTCATAGAATTCTATGTTCTTATATTTCTGAGAAATGATTTCTGCTTGAACTTTCCTCGCCGTATCAGTAGCACAACCAACAAGGATAAGCACAGATGTTCCGGCGAAGCCGCGAAAGGCGGTCAGGTGAGTGATTTGTTCGACTACGGCTGGACCGGAAGCAAGAATGGCTAGGAATGCAGAACCCAATATAGATATGCGACTTAGAACCTGCAAAGGGCAATTATGGGACCATCTTTGGAATAGAAGTTTGGGAAACTTACATACATACCACAAAATTCTTATGCATTTACATATCTAACACCCTAAGTTTGATATTTATGCTTATAATGTTTTGGTGTCATGAACCTATGCATGAAAATATTTATTTCACTTTAAAAAAAAAGTGACGATAGTATTTCTGATGTGATGTTAAAGATTTGAGTGGAATGCATGTAAATATAAATTTTTAAGTGTTAGATATGTAAGCACATAAAAATTATGTGGTACGAATGTAAATACCCCTAAAAGTTATTGTTGAATAACAGAGTAAAATGCTGAAAGGCAACACAAAGAAACATCATCTACTGAAGGAATGTATCTGAAGAGACCAAAGCGAAAAGGGTAAGGATAACCATACCAAATTAACATTTTCGAATTTGTTTTAAGATCAGTAAAATATAACACTTGATTGATATTTCATATATTGCATTCATCTCAAAGTAAATGTAAAGGTTTTACAACAACCAAATTTTGGCTAGAATATCAATACAACTATATAGTGCCTTGCCACGGAAGAGAAAATTATGGTAAATTACAATTTTTAATTTGGATTTTGATAAAATAAAATTACATGGTGCACATCAAAACTTATGATGCCCAAAACTATTAAAGGTTTTCCCTTAAAAAAAAACTACCAGATGATTTAGAGAAAAAAAGAAAGAATCAACTAAAAATTAAGAAAATTATTAAATCTAAAGAAAAATCCCAAATGAATCTTAACGTGTTTCACAACTTCCCTACAACTCTTAGTGCCTCGTTTTGCCTACGTTAACTTTTACTTCTTTGTTAGCCTCAGCTCGCGCCGCCCGCAAGCTACCGGCGGTAAGCTGTCAAGCCTCTTTCGCTCGCAGCCGAAACAACATGCGCCTTTTTCGTAAAATGACTGTGACCGCCCCCGTTTATTAAAACTGTTTGAAAATTTCGATTTATTTATATGACATACATTTCGTATACGCAATTTTTTTTTAAAATTTTATGTTTTGCATATACAAGATTTTTTAAATTTTATGTTTTGAAAATGACCCGTACCGCTCAGTTTTTTAAATTGTACGTTAACTACATTAACCCCATTCTCTCGTTAACCGAAGCAAAGTATGTGTAACCGCATAAAAATTCCTACATTAAGGCCATGTTTCTGGAATTCCAATAAAAGTTACTATGGTTCCAAACTGCTCGTTTATAATAATTAGCTTTATGAGGCCAAAGCTAATATGATGCCAAAGCTAATTCCATTCTCTGTTATATGAGGCCAAAGGTAGCGCATAATAATTCCATTCTCTCGTTAATCCGACCACAAATTGGTCAATTTAACAATGCCAAAACAATGCTAAACAATTCTAATGCAACTTTATACATATGCAATGCTATTCATTTTGTCCATTATACAACATAAACCAATGTATAGTAATTCCATTCTCTCGTTAATCCGACCGCAAATGGATAAACTTACGATTACAAAAGCTAAAACAATTATAAATTACAATCCTTATGCATCGAAATACAGAAAGCTATGGAGAGTGAGGGTATATGCAAAATAACATACAGATTGAACTTTACCAGTAAGCCATAACACTTCATTTTTTTCATTTTGCTCCTCTTGAGAGGCATTTTGGTCATGTAAAAAAAATTTCTAAGCAACATCCTAACTGCGATTTTCCAAAGCTTAACTGCGATTTTCCATTTTTCACAAGATCATCTCCCTAGCTGCACCTACTTTGTGCTACGACCCGTTCATCAATAAAGAAAGATCCAGAGAACGAGATGGAAGAAACGAGAAATAGAGAAGGAGAGGGGGACGTGGCCTCGGTAGAGTACTTAGATAGAAAGAAGTTACCTTGGATTCGTTCGCGATCTAGGAAGAAGATGAGAAAACGACTTCGGAGGCGCGAGAACCTCTAGGGCAGAAAAGGAGTTCGGGAGGGGGCAGCGCAGCGGAGCGAGGGCAACGATAGGAAAAAAAAACTCGAAGCCGATTGAAAGTCGTGGCCGCGGGGTTTATCCCGCGGTCCGCTTTCACGCTACTTCGCGGCAAACAGCCGCGAATCTCATCCACTTCGCCCGAAAGTTGCGAAATATTCACGGTGCGGTAAAGCGCCGCACCGATAAACGCTGAACCAAACAGACCCTTTAGACTCCTGAGATTGATTCATTGTCAACCATAGGTGGCCCAAGTGGCACAAAGCCATATCTCATTAATCAAATGAGCAAAATACAACTTCGTTTTGAAATAGTTATAAGACATTTAAAAGTGCACCATAAATTCCTAAATTTGAAGAAATCCCCCTTTATTATTGGAGAAAAGGTGTAAAATCATTAGCTAGTCCCTCACACCCCTATTGTGTCAAATAACTAAAATGCCTATTAAATCATCAAGTATTCATAAAATATTCCCAATATTCACATAAAATTATGATATTTTAAAAATAAAGACTTTGCCCAGGTTATGAGGACAATCTTTCAAAATGAACCAAGCCATCCAATACCTCAGAGGGCAGTGGGAGGCCAAAGGCCTTCAATGTCAAAGGAGCACACCTAAACCTAATCCTGTAGAGGAGCTGCGAAAGGCCCTAATGATTGAATGTGGTGTATTAATGATAATTGGCATACCCCCAATGTTAATTGGCACAATGCATTCTGGGTATTAATGATTCAATAACCGTCTTCACCAAATTAGCTGGCAATACATTTATATAAGATCTTCAAGGCCTTTTGGTGTCAGCTTTATGAATCTTTGTTGTTCATTCATTTCAATTGAGCATTGGCTGAGGTATTCATCAGTTATCCTTTATTGTGCATATAATAGATTCAAGCTCTTTAAAAACATCATACCTAGGCATTATTTTGTTTTCTAATAATATTGACGGGTAATTTTGACACCACACCTATTAAAATTATAAATTGCTTAATTTTTGTTCTAATAATTCTAAGTCATTTATCTTTGAAATATTTTCACCATTATATATTATGATAGTTGAACACACACACAAATTTAAATATTATGATAGTTGAACTCATCCTCAAATCATCAATTTCTAATATGATTTATGATGAAATGATTAATATAACTTTGTAAACCCGCTTCAAACTTTCAAAAATCTTATTATTTTCTTTGCACAACATGGTTGGAATATATATATTTAGGTCACCCATGATTTGCTGTTAGGGATATCAGAATCCAAATGATAGAGCAAAAATTTTTGATAGTCAATTCTATATGATTATATATCCTTTTGTTAACAATATTGTTTTATATTTTTTTAGGCTCTCATTTATTTTGTATTTGATTGTAGAAATTCATTTGCATCCAACTGCATTCACTCCTGGTAATTCAACGATCTCCCATGTATAGTTTTTTTCTAAGGCATTAATTTCTTCTCCCACGACTTCCTTAGAATTTTTATTTTCAAATTCCTCAATTAGAGTTTGCAAAATGAAAATATAATTGTGTTAATGAGATACATAAGACTTTATGAAATCACGTTTTGAAAGATATGATATAAATAAGTGATAATTGGTTAGTGTTATTTGTTAACGGTTCCGAGTCTAGGGCTTGTTGGAGAGATTGGTTGGGCTTATTCCTTCTTTTATAGATTGAGGGTGGTGGGGGGGGGGCGGGGGGGGCGCTGATACAAGGTGCACTTGTAGGATTTTGGGTTACAGAAAAATCAAGATGAAAAATATCATCAGACTTATCATCAAAATGTGAATTCTTCCCCTTTAAAGATGAGTTTGAGTTAAGAAGCTGTGTGTTTTTATTAAAAGTAACATCCATTGAAGTGAAAATTTTTTGTGAATGGATTATAGTAGCTATACCATTTTTATGTGGAAGAATATCTGAAAAAGCACATGAGAACTATGGGATCAAATTTCTCTAGGTTGCTTATGTATATGAATATAAACAATGCATTCAAAAAATTAAGAAGAATCTTTTAAGAATTATTTATAGAAAAAAATTCTTCTAATAATATAGTGGACTTTACGAATCAAATATTTTGGAGGATATTCTGTTGATTAAATAGATAACTGTTAGAACAACTCCTTAATAATGTTTTGATATTTGATTATGAGGGAGAAGTGTCCTAATTATCTTCAAAAAGAAAATTTTTTTTCTGCCACTCCATTATTTTGGAGTGTCAAGATAGGAGGATTAGTTGATAATACAATCCCTTTAAAAATTGATGATAATGTGTGATTTAAATAATCATGAGTATTATTAATATGAAAAAATTGATATTATAGTTAAATCAATTCTTTATCATGACAGTGAATATAGAGTATAGTGCTAACATCATTTTTTTGTATAATTAATATGCCCGTGTCAATTAAGAGCAGTCATTGATAAACACAATAAAACTAATGACTCCAGAGATATTGAAGATTTTAGAATATCCCCAAATATCAGAATGAATTAACATAAATAGACTAGAAAATAGAGTTATTTTTTGAAAATGAAATACGATGATGTTTAAAAATTTCACAAGTTCATAATAAAAGTATTTGATATTTGTATTTATAAAAAGAGAAGAAAATATACGCTGCAAGTTTTTAAAATAAAAATATTATAATCTCTAATGATATGTTTAGATATTGTGGACGGGAAAGGCAAAAGAGTATGATAGTTGATCCTGGTCCTTAAGAAGGTATAATCCATTCCTTTTCTCTAGCACACCAAATCGTCTTTCCCTTAGTAAGATCTTCAAAAACAAAACAATCAGTAAAAGATATGATTTTACAATTGTGCTCTAGTGAACCTGTAAATAGATAGAAGAATAACTGCAAGATGTGAGAAATATAATACGTTACTGAGTGTTAAGTTGGGAGAAATTAAGAAGCCTCTCTATCCCGAAACAATTAAAATACATCTGCAACTTTTATATTCCTTTGCTAGGACATGATTTTTAAGTTCATTAAGAGAATAACTATTAGAGACACTAAGAGCATAAAAAAATTAGAAATAATACCATTCTAAGCGTGAGAGTAAATTTCTAATGATTTTTCTAACGAATTGAGAAAATTCTTTAATTTGTTGATTTCTTCTGAATTGAGTCTTTTATGACTCTACAAAGCAGATCTTTCCAGTCTTAGTTATGTTTTTGCTTCCTTCATAGTCTTTTCTATGAAATTTTCAGTATTTGTCTTCAGTTAGCCCTTTTTTTTACGGTAATTGCACAAAAGATTGCTTTTAAGCAAAGAATTTTGTCATTCTTTTGAAGAAGAACTGTGATAAAAATTCTCTTACCTGTAGATTCAAAGTTGTTTGCAGATATCTCGACGGTAACTTTTTTTCTTTCTTCTGCTTGTACGAGCAAAAATACTCGTTTAGTAAACGAAGACTTTTAGTGATTTAAGATTTTGATTCAAAATCAAATTTATTATTAAGTCCTACCAGAAACGCAGATTCTCCCTCGCTCGAGAAATTATTTAGGAATTATCGCATCCTCACAGATAGTAGTCAACCTTTAACCAGTAAACCTTCATGATATTAAAGTATTCAATGACAAGAATAGTAACTTGTATGAGAGTTGTGAGCTTTGTCTTGATTTCATAGATGAGTGCAACATCTTGCACTTTTGATTAGGTCTGTTTAACAGCATCCCAAACCTCTTTGATGGTAAAGAAAAAAAATAAAATCTCACTAATATCCAATAGTATGGTTTTCCACCTTCCCAAAGTGAGAACTTTGGTACTTTTGAGCTCCGGAGATAGATCAAAAATGTGTTGGGTCTTTCCATTTCTCTTTAATAAGGATTTCACGATTTGTGACCATTTCAGATAAGATAAGGTGCTTGAATTACCTGAAGTCCTTTGATCTAATTTTCACCATTAATTATGGTCGATTCCTTTGAAGAGAAGTCAAAGAACCCAGACATAGTTAATAGAAGGAAAATTTGCTAAAAGGGATTAGATTGGAAATGCAAACCCTAACATTTGAGAACAAAAACAAGTGCTAAAAGGAACACCATAAACTTGCTTTGACGGTATGTAAAAAATAAAACATGAAAATATTCTCAAGAATATTCATATTTTCTTTATACAAGAGGTACAAAACCTTGAAAAAAATAACAACAACAAAAACAACAACAAAGCCTTAATCCCACTAAGTAGGGTCGGCTACATGAATCCTTTTTCTCCATTGCGTCCTATTTAGTGTCAAATTTTCATTTAATTCTAATAAATTAAGATCATTTTTTATGCAATAAGCTCAAGTCTTCTCAGGTCTACCTCTGTCTTTCTTAACATAAGTAAAAATGAAAATTTGAACAAAATAAGATTAAATAAAAAAATGGAGGAAAAAATAATGAGGGGCTGGCAATCCGGCAGGAAAGCACGCAGATTGGAATCCGAGAGTCATAGAGATCCAATGGCACAAAGCCTTAATCTATATGCCTTAAGTTCTTTACTATCTGAAGGTCAAAGAAAAACATATTCAATAGTACAAAACCTTGATTCATATGCCTTGTTTGGTATGATTGAAATTGCAATATTTAATAGTAACTATTATGACTATTATGTCAATTACATGAAAGATTTGTCGACTACATAGTATGTTCATATTAATGAATAAATTGCATTTCATCAATTGGCCACTTAGTCAACAGAACCAACCAACTCCAACTGTCGCTTTACTCAACTATTCATGCAGTTGTGAATCATCTTGAGACTAGCATGAAGTGTCCAAGTATATATTTATCACAATGCATACCAATTTAAATAGAAATCTTATTTAGATACCTGAAAAAGGAGATTTTAATAATAATCATATATGTCAAAAACACATTATACAAAAACTAAGAGAAATGGTTACACCTTTTTTAGCTATTCTTAATCAAGTACCATGATAATTTTAATACCTATTAAGGTCCAGACAAATCCATTTTTTCACGTCTAGGGACAAGTTTATGGATAAACTATAATAGTCCTCATGCCCAAATGCAAGCAAACAAGAGTAATCCCGTGGTTTACAAAATAAAAAGAAAAAAATCATATAGGAATCATATCATGAATATATTGCATATTATTTGATCAATTATAGCTTTACATAGGTGAAGGCGGGCACTATTAATCTGCATTCTAAGTCTAGGATTTTAATTAGGATAGTCAGCAACAGTTGACAGAATAGAGATTGAATATTTTCGGTAAAGGGCGGCACATAAAGTTCAATTTAGCATCTATCAAATGTGGCATTTCTATGAGTTATTCATAAAAGCTACATCTACTAGAACATCCAAAAAAAAAAAGGGATGAAGGCAAGAACTAAGATGAGGAAATAAAAATATGGCACCATAAGGATATGAGGATATAATCAAATTTGAAAATAGACTCCCCAATTATTTGTGTGTGGCTAATCTTAGACAAAGAGCAAAGCATTTCTCTAATTTTGTCACTAGCCTATACAAAATTGATCCCAAATAATCCCTCATCTTGAAATTGTGATGTAAAGTTGATCCTAATTTAATCACTCGACTATACAAATTTAAAACTAATTTTAGTTCGAGGGACCAATTTCTATCAATTTTGTATGGACATGGCTAAATTAGAAAATTTTGATCTCAACTAGCCACATACAAATAGTCTGAGGACCATTTTCCAATTTAACCCTTCTTCAAAATTGTTGAAAGAAGTATAATCCACATTAATATTCTTCTTTAATGAATGAAGGTCCTCCACTAACTTGAAGTGTCATAGTTAGCAAATATCATGAGTGGACAGGAAATCACAATCTAATGGTAATGAAGTAAATTATAAACAACGAAAACAAGCCTGATTTTGAATGTTTTAAAATCTTCTGGCTTGTAACTCAAAATTACATCAGCCATATTTGGGTAGAGCAACGAAGTGTAAAATTTCTAACGAATAAATTAAATATCACAAATGCTGCATGCATGAAAAGGTACCTATCATGTTTGCTTTGTGCTTTCCATATATACGAGTATACCTCATACAATAACGTCAATGTTCACGAAATAATAAAGATTAACTTTCAACAGATGAGGTGGAATGCCCTTGGAGACAGCTAAAAAACAGTACATTCCATTGTGAAAAGTACTCACAGTTTTAAGGAAAGCAGCTGTGCTTTTTCCTGGTCGAACAAGTGGGATTGAAGCACCTTGGCGTTTCAACTGTTCACTCACATCATCGGGATCTAATTGTAGAAAGGTATAATAATAGTTGAAGAAAGCTATCAGCAATATATTTGTTGGAAGACAAAAAGGACCTGTAAAAAGCAAACAAGGTAGGATCAAAATTCATTTGATAAATAATTCCCACAAAAGTACCACTAAAATATAAAATGACATGTCAAAAGCATGATGAATGCTCTAAAGCTGGTTTTGACAAAAAGAAATAATATCTTTGCATGCATTTTCCAACAACCAATGAATGATTAAATTTTAATAAAGCATTCAAAAGCGTTGAAAGAACAACAAGAAAAAAGTGTGAAAAGAAAACAAAAGATAACCATAACCAACTAGTTCATGCCAATAACAAACCAATTGAATAAAAACTCTTCAAATATGCAATTTATAGCTATATTTAAGCCCCACCTCCTGGATTTAAGGCAAGCGTGGCCTTTTTAAGAGCATCTAAACCAGTGAAACGTGCCAGAGTACCAGGCAAAGCTAATGAAGATGTTGAAAATATGATAGGCATCACACCAGAACTATTCACCTTCAAGACAATTAAAGAATTATAAGAATGGTAATCAATTTCTTGAGATACAGAAGACAAAACCTAGAAGATAAACTATAAGGAACAGAAAATAATGAAAAAAAAAAGTAGAGTGCAAATTGAAATTCAGTCTCTAATAAGCCAAAATGGGCTAAGTCAACAGATAGTCCAGATTCTAATCATTTTTATCAGAAAATTAACCATCTTTGTCTCACACAAGTGGTAAAAATGCACTTATAAAGTAAACACAAATAATAGAATGGAGATGCAGGACAATTAGAGTGATAAACAATCAAGTAGCTGTAAAACTATTAATGACAAAGGGAAGACAGATTGTCTAAAAAGATAAAATCTAATTTATAATTAACGTTTCTCAGAATGGCATGCCTTGCAACATATGAATCCATACGATCAGGGGCCAAGTATCTCATTGACGTAGCTAATATTGCAATAACATAGTCTACAACAAGCACTGTAATCACTTTTCTTGGCGGCTACTGTCTTTACGGGCTCTTCGAAAATTAAGATGTAACTTCTGAGTCATCAGTAGAGCCAGCCAATATGAAACAAAAGTCTATGCCAGTATAAAGAGGAACACCATAGCAGTCAATCGGATTCTTAACAACTTACCTAAAATTTTAAGATAATGTTCATGTAATTAAGATAAAGATTCAACTTAAACAACCTAAAGGCTTATTGAGATCAACAAAGACATCTAAAATTTTCCAGCAGTCAATAATCTGAGATCAATAGAACAGTAGTTTAGAAGAGAAATAACACAGAGCTGATCTAAGCATAGATTTCTCATAAGAATCCAAGTGAATGCCGTACGAACAAAAGCTCACAGAGACCCCTCATCCACTCTCCTCTTTTACACGTCTCAAACCTCTTTCTCATTGTTATGAAAAACGACGACAATAAAGCGGAAATTGAAACGAGAAAAATGCACCAGAAAATACGACACAGAGATTTATGTGGTTCGGCAAATTTGCCTACGTCCACGGAGCTGCAGAGGATTTTACTATTTTGAGGATTTACACCGTCGAGCGCCTCGACGTTTACAAGAAGAAATTAATATCTCTCTCCCTCTCCCTCTCTTTCTCTCTACCCACCTTCTTCTTCTCTCTCTCTCTCTCTCTCTCTCTCTCTCTCACGTGAAAGAGAAACAAAAGAAAAGCAAGCCCCCTTTTGCTGCTGCGTAGACCAGAGAAAGAGAAAGCTTTTGCTTTTGTTTGCCTGCTAACCGAAGAAGAAGAGTTCCGCCTGTGTATGTAGCAGCCCCTTTTTGCCTTTGTTTTATAGGGAGCGAATCGACCTTCACGCGGGAACATGGCGCGGGAAAAGGAGCGGGACCGCGGTTCGGCGTGAAGAAGAGGCGGGAAGCTTAGCTTCCCGCGGTTTCGCGTGAAGCGCGACGCGGAGAAGGGAGAAAGGGCGGGAGGCGTGGCGGTGCTCCATTCTTAACAAATCTCCCACTTGGAGATCGCGACGCCGACCGCACCGTCCACTCGGCCGCCTCATCTCGCTAACCGTACCGATCTTTCCTCAAACGCGATATCCTCCACCTCCGCAACTCAAAGTCCTCGTTCTTTAATTTAGAAGACCAACTGGCTCGCGCACGAACTTCGCTTCTAGAAGAGCACGCTTTGTCAACATATCGCGAGTGTTCTCACTTCCACGAATTTTCTTAAGCAACAATCGTCCGTCATCTAATAATAACCGTATGAAGTCGGTACTTGATCCGAATATGCTTGGTCCTAGATCGAAATGCTGGATTCCTACAAGGAATATGGCACTCGACTATCATCCGTAGAGAGTGCCTTCCGAACCTCCTTACCCAATTCTTCCGAAAGCGCTCGTAGCCATATCATCTCCTTTCGTAGCCTCCGACACTGCTACATACTCGCCATCGTAGTGAGACAACGAAACCGTCTTCTCAGATTTGAGCACTCATGATACGAAGCATTCACCAAGAAGTATAAACATAACCTCGTGGTGCTCCTTCCGTATCAATGTCTCCGGCTAGATCGACATCAACATAGCCACGTACCTCCGAGTGCTCTTTCCGAGAAACACAAGCGAGTGTTTACGTAGAGCCTCTTAGGTATCTAAAGATCCATTTCACGGCCTTCCCAATGTTCCTTTCCTGGATTACTCATGTATCCGCTCACAACTCCCACTCGCATGAGCAATATCCGTGCCCTGCGTGACGCACTAGCATACATAAGTGAACTCAATAGGCTGAAGCGTAAGGAACCTCTACCATATAGTCTCGTTCCTCATCCGACGCGGGTGATCGACTCTCTCGAGTACTGAAATGACCGCCTAAAGGTGTGCCAACTCGGTTTAGCCTTGTCCATATTAACCCGTTAAGCACCTTTTTCACATATTCGAACTTGTGAAAGTCTTAACGTACCTTTGACTCGTCTACGATAATTTTCATGCCAAGGATTTGCTTTGCCGCTCCCAAATCCTTCATCTGCAAAGTGTTTTGACATCCGCTTCTTCGGATTATCGATCTCATCAACTGCTACTTCCGCAACAAGCATATCATCCACGTACAACAATAGGATGATATATAAATCGTCAAAATACTCGACATAGCAAAGAATGATCTCGCTCGACATCCGCTCGTACTACGCATCGAGCATGAATTTATCAAACTTCTGTACCACTGTCTAGGAGCTCTGCTTCGGGCCATACAAGCTCTTTTTCAATCCGCAAACCGAGTTTTCCTTTCCCCGTACCACGAACCCTTCAGTGTTGGTGCATGTAGATGTCTTCTTGAGTCTCCATGAAGAAAAGGTCGTCTTCACATCTAATCGCTCGAGAAGAGATTTTCAGATAGCCACCATGATGCGTATCCATTCCGATGGTTGTAAGCTTCACCACGAGGAGAGAAAATCTCGAGTAATCAATACCATACGCTTCGCCGAAAACCTTTAACAACAAGTCTTGCCTCGTACCTTTTATCGCCATCATGTTCGCCTTTACCCGATACACCCACTTGTTGTGTAAAGCCTTCTTCCCCGTGGAAGATCCATTAGCTCCCAAGTCCGATTTTTTATCGGAGAATCCATCTCCTCCTTCATGGCTAGCTCCCACTCGCTCGAATTTTCATCTTGCAGCGTTTCTTCATAACTCGGGGTTCTCACCATTTGTCGCCAGAATATAGTTTAACAGTAGGAGAATACCTCCGTGGAGAACGTCCGATCCTTTCGACACCGCGAACGATAGTTGGAGTAGTGAATGACTGCGAACCCAATTGCGGAATAATGAGAATGGGTGCCCCTGACCCACTTTCATCGTCATTCACATTTTGATCATGTACCGCGACCTCCGGCAAATCATCAAACTTTACCGGACTCGATTTCGCAGGTGTTGTTTCGTAAGCCGTACCGGACTTATCCTTGTACATCATTTTCTCATTAAAGATCACGTTTCGCTCCTTATGATCTTCCGATCCTCGATCATCCCGGAAACGATACCCAATGCATCATCTCCGTAGCCGATGCAAGTAACACTTCTTCGACTTCGCCTCGAGCTTACTTCGAGCATCCGGATTAATAAGAACATACGAAAGACAACCAAAAGTCTTAAGGTGAGAAAATCCGACCTCTTCGTCGCTCCGGACTTCCTCGGGTAATTCACGGCTTAATGGGACGGATGGCCCCTCGTCGATCAAATGGACCGCAGCGTCCGACCCCATCTCGCCCGGAAGGTCGGTGGTAGTCCGGCGTGCAATCTCATGCTTCTAGCCCTCTCATCGATGGTCCTGTTCATGCGCTCTGCAACACCATTTCGTCGTGGTGTCCACTGGAATGGTCTTCTCCATTCGATGCCCCGAGCCGCACGAGCACTCCTCGAATCCACCATCAATGTACTCACCACGCATTATCGGATCTCGGACATTTTAATTTTAAGCATGTCTCTGTCTCAACCATGGCCTTCCAAGTCCCGAACACATTAAATACATCGATTTATGCTTCAGAAATAGACCCATACCTTCTGCATGATCATCGATAAATGTGACGTAAGTAGCGAGAGCCTCCAAGAGATGCCATTGGGGTAAGGTCCCCACACATCGGTGTGTACAAGTTCTAATTTTCCCGCCTTTAGCGTTCGCCACCTTTCGGGAACCGACATTCTTCTCGCTTTCCCATGATGCAACTTTCACACATGCCAAGATCAACTGACTTCAGTCTGGCAGCTTGCCTCTGGACTGAAGCTCTTTCATGCCTCTCAGACTCATGTGTCCCAGCCTGCAATGCCACATGTCTGCTGTGCTCTCTGTAACTGTAGTATCAACACTGTTAATTAAACCAGTAGTCATATACAACGTACCAGTCTTCTCACCTCGAGCCAGTACCAGTGCTCCTTTAGTTACCTTCCAGGTGTTATTCGAGAATACTACTGTATGCCCTCCTTCATCTAGCTGCCCAACAGAAATTAAATTTTTCTTCAGCTCAGGAATATGTCTGACCTTTTGCAAGATCCATTTGCTTTTGTTAGGGAGTGCAATTTCAACATCTCCCATCCCCACTACGTTCAAAGCTGCTCCATCAGCGAGGTACACCTTCCCGAAGTCACCCGCAACATAGTTTTGCATTAACCCCAGTGGGAAGATGTATGAAAAGACGCCCCGAATCCGAGTATCCGGTCGTCAACGGAGTCGTGAACTGCAAGCAAAACGCATCCCGAACTTCTTCGATTACCGCATTAAGCACCGTGTTCTCCATCTTCTAGGATTTTGCAGTTCTTCTTTATGTGACCGGCTTTGCACAATTCCAAGCGGAGTTGCTTATTGACCGAAGCTTTGACTTGCTTTTGCTTACATGCTTTGATTTTGACTTCTCCTCTGTTTGAGTTCTCATCATGTGATCTCCTCCGGAATCAACATTCGTGCCGAACTCGAACCCGAAGTCTCGCTAGAATCTTTCCTGACGCACCTCCTCGACCAAAATTAAATCACGAATATCATCATATTTTAACTTAGATTTACTCGCGAGATTCATTGACCGCCATCCTCATACGCTTCCCAACTATTTGACAATGAGCTCAATAATATCGGCGCCATATCTCATCATCAAATTCAATTTCGACGGACGACGATTGATTTGTGATGTATGAAGTCATTCAGATTTTGTACAACGGATGTACCTTCCGCCATCTTTAAATTGAATAACTTTTTCATTAGATGCACCTTGTTATTTGCCGACGGCTTTTCATACATGCCTGACAGAGCCGCCATGAGATCCGCAGTGTTCCTTTCTTTGATAACGTTGTGTGCAATCGATCTCGACGGGGTCGATCGAATAACCCCGTAACCCGTCGATCCAACGATTCCGATCGCGCCGTCCATCTTCTCCGGTCGTTGTCCCAAGAATGGAAGATGAAGTTTCTTCCCATAGAGGTAGTCATCTATCCGCATTCGCCGAAGAACTAAAATCTCGTGTCGTCGAATTTCTCGATCCCCGAAATCTTCACTTCGTCTCCAGGTCATCGTTCTTCTTCGGATCCGAAGCGAGCGCTCCGATACTGAGTTCTTTATGAAAAACGACGACAATAAAGCGGAAATTGAAACGAGAAAATGCACGCGAAAATACGACACAAAGATTTACGTGGTTCGACAGAATTCTGCCTACGTCCACGGAAGCTCGCAGAGGATTTTACTATTTTGAGTGATTTACATCGTCGAGCACCTCGACGTTTACAAGAAGAAATTAATATCTCTCTCCCTCTCCCTCTCTTTCTCTCTACCCACCTTCTTCTTCTCTCTCTCTCTCTCTCTCTCTCTCTCTCTCTCACGTGAAAGAGAAACAAAAGAAAAGCAAGCCCCCTTTGCCGCTTGCGTAGACCGGAGAAAGAGAAAGCTTTTGCTTTTGTTTGCCTGCTAACCGAAGAAGAAGAGTTCCGCCTGTGTATGTAGCAGCCCCTTTTTGCCTTTGTTTTATAGGGAGCAAATCAGCCTTCACGCGGGAACATGGCGCGGGAAAAGGAGCGGGACCGCGGTTCAGCGTGAAGAAGAGGCGGGAAGCTTAGCTTCCCGCGGTTTCGCGTGAAGCGCGACGCGGAGAAGGGAGAAAGGGCAGGAGGCAGGGCAGGCTCCATTCTTAACACTCATCCCGCATTTAAAGTATGAAACTACTAGAATGTTATAGTGGGCAGAAAAGAAAGAAGCGTGTGTTTTTGGGTGGCAATCATTCAATATATGGATCTTCATGTGCTTATTAAGCATATAAAATTTCCATTTGGTTTATGGCAAATGATTCTAGTTACAACAAAGTTCATTTCAGATGAAATCTAATGACATAACAGAAAAATTATAGAATAATAAGAGAAGATACTTATGGTGTTTATTTCATTAAACTCAGTATGACAAGAAAAGTCAGAATAATGCATTAAATTTGAAGAATTGAAACATCAACGAGGAATAGTTGCAAAGATTAATATCTAAATCCCAAAACATAAGCTGAATAAGCAATGAATAATGAAGTGAATAACCAAAAACAAATTCTGAAAGAGAAAAATATTGAAGTAAACCTTAAAAGGTAGGTATGCAGCTTTTTGAAGGCCTCCACTTCTGCTGCTGTATCTTGAAGCATAATTAAGCGGTATTTTTCTCTCCGCTTCCTAAAATCCTGTGTTAGAAGCTTAAAAATGAAGACAGAGAAGCAAGAAATATAAAAGGAATAATGTTACCTGTACATACACAATACCAAGAACTAATACGAAGAATGAAATTACAATAGTAGTCAAGCCAATGTAGTTTCCATCCTGAAATGCCTGGGAGACTGTTCTTCCAAATGATGCAGGTAAGTATGATATGATACTTGTGAATATCAAAAGTGATGTTCCATTTCCAAGTTTTAGGTCTGATATCTTCTCTCCAATATATGTAGTCAGGACTGATCCCACTGTCAATAACGTTACTGAAGATAACACCCATTTCATGCTGAAGTCATCAACGTAGGGACGTAGGTAAAATACCTGGCCAATAGCCTTGCAAACAAACAAGCATTGTATCAACACAGAAAAATTACAACAAATAAAAAATTTTATACTAAAAGCTCAACCATTAATGAAATTCTTGCTTTCTTTGAGGTAATAAGATTGGCCGCAGACCACCCTGTGACAATAGTAGGCTATAAACTTGTGATTCTCCATGCTAACTTAATAATTAATAGCGTCGAAGTATTAATAATTTTTTAGTCGGGTTTGGGTCAAAAATCTTAACCCGTTTAATTTCTCAGATCGGGTTCAGGTTTTTGCTAACTCAAAAATGACCCACCCGGATTTGACACGAGATTGACACGAATTTGACCTGATTTTGACTAGAATAGTTGTTATTACTTATATAAAACAGGTCATACGGGTCGATTTGGAGTGACAGGTTGAAGAAGGGTCATGTAAGGGTTTAATATTTGGGTCGGGTTTGAGTCAAGCAGTTTCGGCAGGAGTCAATTTCGGGTCAAATCTGAGTCCGATCCACGAACTCGATTTGACACCCATAACCCATATAACTCACTTAACATAAGCCATAACGTCTATACGGGTCAATATTGAGTTAATTTCGAGTCAATTTAAAGTTGGCGTGTTGATTTCGAGCTCGTGGGTCAATTTTGACTCAATTTTGGTTTAGCAAGTCAATTTTTGGTCAATTTTGGGTGGGCGGGAACATCCAAACCGACCCAAAAAATTAAACGGATTAAGATTCATAATCCAATTCCAACCCAAAAATTATTAGAGTCAATTCAAATAAAGGATATTTTGAGTCAGGTTCGGGTCGTGTCAAGTAAATTTTTGACCCCCTATGGAGAAGTAGTAAATTTCTCTCTCCAACTTTAAGTGAATTCCCTCCACATGCAGTGAACATGATTTTCAAATCCCTAAAGAGTCACATGTTTCTCTGCCAAATTCATGGTTGGGTAGAAATACGTAATAGAGAGTCTTATATGATGCCGAATCTTCGAGCAAGAATTTTCAGGGCCAAGACATACTTATGAACACATCGCCGGCCAACACATGGTATTGAGCCTTCATAAAATTATAGCTATAGTTTTCAAAGTAGTTACAGTACCCTAGGAAAACTAGTTTTCGAAGGCTATAAATGAGAATTTTGCTAAAATAATCAGCAAGTTATGCATCTCATTACACTTGCTAAGTGGCACACATGGTATGAATATTTGCATGAAGCCAGCAATTGGCCACATTAAGATGATACACATACATAGACTGAAATGATACCTATTGAACAACACGATATAGTAAATATGGATTTTAAATCAGGTGTAATAAGAGTGCTAAGTAAAGGATTTGACTATATGAAAAGGGACAAAAAATATATTTTTATTTTTATTTTTATTTTTGCAGAAAAATATGCCATGTTCTATAAATTTTCTTCTCAACTTAGCGATTATAAAATGCTTCTTTCAGATAAAAGAGTCTATGGACTAAATTGACACTTTTATAAACTATGAGACTAAAATGTCTCTTGTAAAGAGTCAGAGGACTATTTTGACACTATTGTCGAATAATAATCCAAAATTTACATCCCTAAAGCTATACATGGCATGCTTATCAAAAGAAAAATAATATAGACCATCAATATAAGAACAAGTTCATGTAGAGAGAGCATCATGCACGTCACAAATTAAGTTAATGTCATTGAAATTCAATTAAACATATTACTTTACAGGTATAAAGAATCATAGGGTATTGCATTAAATGAAAAAAAGAAAAGTAAAAACCATGACCAAGCCCAGACAACAAAGCATCTCACCTGCACCACGGCAAACCCAACCGATGCATAACGAGTGTATTGAAGGACTTTCTTCCTGCCAGCTTCTCCTTCCCTCTTTTGAAGATCTTGCAACTTGGGGAAAATTTGTGTTAGAAGCTGAAATACAATCTGTGCATTGATAAAAGGAACAATGCCGAGAGAACAGATTCCCAACCGACCAATGCCACCACCAGAAAGTGAATCCAATGTGCTCAAAAGACTGTTCTGATCCAAGTTACCAACAAAGGCTTCTTGGTTGATTCCACCAATAGGTATATATATTCCAAGCCGAGACAAAGCTAAGTATCCTAACAGCTTCAGAAACTTCCCAGGGAGGGGGCCTTTAAAAAAGTCACCAAGGTCAATGGAGCTGTCTTCAATTGCAGCTGCCAATGTAAAAAGAAACTGCGATGGATTTAAGATTATTACGTGAGTTTAAGATCCTTAACTAACGCAGCTGATTTAGAACAGGGTATCAGACGTTCAAAATTCAAGGTATTGTTGTAATTGATCAATTTGAATCCCAAAAAATACAGAATAACTTTTTATTTAGTTCACTGAAAAGTAATATGAAAAATGAAAAAGAGAGAGTGACAGGCTTAGGACTTGTTTGGGATCACTTTTGTTTTTTATTGTTTGTTTTTTTTCTCCTTTAAGTTATAAAAACATGTTTGTTTAGTGCATTTTTTTCTTCTTTTTTTTTTCAAAAATAAATTATTTTGACTGTATCTAAAAATAGCTAAACATGTTATAACATATCAAACATGTTTTAATTTCACCAAAAAAAAAAAACATAAAATAAAATAAAACAAAAGATAAAAAAAAAAAAACCAAAAACAAAAAGTGATTCCAAATGGTCCCTTAGTTTGCCAGATATTCACAAATCCACTTAAGGAAGACTGTTGAAGTCATGCTAACTGGCATTCATTCTTGGCAGATGAAGTGGAGGGCTAATGGTAGAAATCTTTGATGGAGGGTAGGCAAGACAGCTATGAAATTAAGAGAACAGCAGCAGGTGGTGTCCATTAATGGTTGGATCCATGAATCGCTGCCATGGATTGATGACTTGGCAAGGATCAATGGGTGCTACGATTTCTTGGATGATTTAACAATTTAAAATGTAATTTCTTATATAATATTTCGTTTCCTTTCTCATTTAGGTGTGGTTTATTTCTTCTTGTTTTTACCATTGAAAAAATCTATAAATAGGGCCAAGCCTTGGTCAAATAATTACGATAAAATATTCCTCAATTTGCAAACCTATTTCTTTCTGATTCATTTTCTTTCAATGAAATTGCTCAATCACTAGTCAAATTACAATTTCATGTACGTAATCTTCCTTGAACACCAACCTTACTGCTCCAAACGCAAAATTTAAAGACAGAAAGTATAAGAACAAGTAATTTAAAGGTGGGAGTTATTTGATTATCAACCATCCTCTTTCATTAAATCCATGGAAACTAACATTCCTCACAACGCCTCATTCAACTTACTAAAACCTCAATAAATCTAGAACTTCCTTACCATCTTATTAGTAAATCCAACTTGCTGAACCAACACCAAAACCAAAAACACCATCTTCGCCTTGTTAATACGCCCAACCTATATAGCATGAGCTTCATGTCATGCTAAGGGAGGAAAGAAAAATCAAGAAGGGAAGCAACAACATATCTCAATACGTACAAGAACAGAAATCTATTTTAAGAACCAAGGAAGTATAAATAAGAGAAAAGAAATCCATAAATGATGATACTCGCTACCATATTGACTTAAGAAATTGGGTAGGGTCATGTACAAAGTACCTAATCAATAATTTCATGTCATATTCACTTAAAGTTCATGCTTTTGTCACCTATCTTGATAAAATACAGATTCCAAATAAGGTTATGAAGCTTTCGAATGAGTCTAAAAAGGATATAATTAATGACATCTAGATCTTAGGAAAGATTGGTACATAAGAAGCTTTTGAACTTCCCCCAAGAAAAATATATTGGATGCAAATGGATATTTGCAGTAAAAAATATATCAGATGCAGGCATGGATAAATTTAAAGCCCTACTAGTTGCAAAGAGCAAAAATTGACCATCAAGAAAGTTGGATTCTTCAATCATATAATTGACCATCAAGAAGCTTTCTCTCTCATTGTCAAGCTTAAAACGAGTTGAGTTTTACTTTCTATGATATTTATTGTATACTCTACATCAACTTGATAGTAAGATTTTTTTTCCTTAACAAAGAACCTGAGGAATAACATGGAGATCCCACCTAGATTACAAAAACAGAGAAACATCAATAAGTTATGCAAACTAAAAAATGCATTATACAGCATCAAAAAATCCTCTCGTGCCCAGTTTGACAAGTGTGGGTATACTAAGTGTCAAGCCAATCACGCTATCTTTATCAAGCTCTCACCCAAAGAAAGTAGTATTAACTATACCACTTATGTGTAGGCAATAATATATTTAAAGGTGATTTTGAAGAAGAATTAGCCATATTAAAATAATTTCTGAAAAAGAATTTAAAGTAAATAAACTTGGTAAATTTAAAATGCCTTCTTGTTATGGAAGGGCACAATAAAAAAATGGTATTGCTATTTCCCAATGGATATATGAATTAAATTCAAGAAATGAAAATGCTTGGATAAAAAATGTAGAAATTTAAATACTAAACAAAGAAAATCAAATAACCAATAACAACACACCCATCAATAAACATAGATATCAATGCAATGGGATAACTCATCTACCTCTCTCTCGAACCTCCTAATTTAGGATTAAAGTTAGTATGTAGGCCAATACATGAACAACCCTACAAAAATTATATGAAAGATGCTAACCGCATTCTAAAATACATCAAAAATGGAAGCAAGGAAAGGCCAGCTATATAAAAAGGTCTTTTAACAAATAAATAAAAATTTTCACAGAGGCACATCATATTAAAGATCCAACTTTGGCTATAAAACTTAAATATGGAGAAACTTTATTTTAGAGAAGAAACACTTTATAGTGTCTAGAAGCAATATTGAATCAAAATATAGGACAATAGCACTTGGTATTTGTGAAAGAATGCAGTTAAGAAGATGGTTAAAAAGCTAAATTGTCAAATGAATAAAATCCCTATAATTCTACATTTGCAATCAAGCTACCAAAAAAATGGCAAAAAAACCCGCCCACCATGGTAGGAGAAAAAAAATATATATGCCAACATTTTTAGAAAGAAATTAAAAATGGTCTAGTCCAACTAAATCATGTTCCAAAAAGACTCACAATATGCAAATATCTTCATTTTATTTCTTTCCTAGTCCAACTTCTTTTTGTTTTTTAAAATAGAATAAGAAAATAAATATCTCATTCTAATTTCCAAGTTGCACATGTAATAATCTTGCATCATATTCTCATTTCCTCCTCTCCATATCACCTTCAACCAACCAAGTCTTTTAATAAACTAGAGCAGATTTGACATTTTATGTTACTCTTTCATGATTAACATTCATGACTAAAAGTTTCATGACATTTCAAATACTTTGAAAGTTTTGTGTTGCTTCATAGCCATTAAATGGAGCCTTACTTAACTGACTAAATTAGAAAGGAATAACTTCCAATTACCTTCCAAACTCCGTTCTTATTTTACTTTTTGCTAACTTTTGACACCAATTTAGGATTCCTACGGTGCATAAGAATCAAGGAGAGAGATGGAGGTTTTAGGATAATAATAATAAAGAGCAAAAATTGAGGAGAAACTAGTATTGAAAGGGAGAAATGGAGAGTGAGGACAACTGCTCTTTTAGATAAAGAAAGCACCTCGTAACGGCACCACCGACAAGCAATAGGAATTTAAACATCTAGAGGGATCCATCACTTATTCTCGATCAACTTACAGTTACATAGCCTGAAAGAACATATGATACAATACTCCAAAAGAAGAAAAATAAGAAGAAAATCTCCAATAACATAAAATAAAAATCAAAATTTTCATTACAATATCTAAAGCAATTATTTATATTAAAAGCAGTATAAGCAAAACTAATTCTAATTAAAGCAAGTAAATAGGAGCCCTAGGTGGCCGACCCTTCCTTGATCGGGAAAATTGAACCAGGCCAGGTTGGGACAGAACAAGGCCTATACATCCTTGTTCTCATGATTTGGGGTGTTCACATTAACCACATATGCATGTTCTGTCTTAAATCAACATTTTATTAACATTAGTTAGCTAATCAATTTTTATGGTTCAAAAATAAAATAAAATAACTAGAGAAAAAATTATAATCAGATTAATTGGAGTTGTCACGTCAAGATAAACATGATTGATTATTGGATAAAATCATCATTGATGGTATATTCAATGTAACCATATTTAATATGTTTAAAGACAGTACAATATATTATCTGGCCAAAGCATATACTCAAATTTGCTTATTTAATTCCATTAATCTAAATTTTTCTAGCATTCCATATACAGTAAGCAAACACATACTTCAAAAAGTTCTGAAAGTTCTCAACAAACCTGCTACTCCCCTACTTGATGATAGCTCTTTCTTTGTATTAGAGGTACTTTCAAAAGTTTGCGTAAATAATTGCAGAAAACTATCCCATGCGTCACCCAAACTTGAAGATGTCTCAGGGTTCAAACCCAAAGGATCAAAAGTGGTTACAGTAGGTTGTGAGCATCTGAGAAAAAAAAAAGCCAATAAGCAGAAATAATAAAAAAAGATATTTAACAGAAAAATCCTGACCTTAACAGAAAGAATCCTAGAAAATAATTGAGGCTAAACGTAAGGAGGTTAAATTTAATTGGCATGACATCATTCAAAGGATGAATAGACATATATTATTACCATCTAAAGATGGTCTAATTTTGGATAAGAATTTCGTAGGAGATAAATTAGTAGCCTCATTTTGTTATATTAGATCTTGTAAGAGTGGAAATTCTAATGAGATTGTAAGGCGACTTCAGCATTATTTTGGTTTTGTTTGATTAAGGAGCCATTTGGGTGCAGGAATTTATAACGTAACTAAATCAAATGTAGAGGTTTTGTATTTTTCAGGTGATTGGTTTGAAGAAAAACTAGTACAATTTAATAATTTGAGGTAATTAAAATTTTTAGCTAAATTCATTTTTAATGAATTTTAAAATGCATTAAAAATGTAAAGCAAAGCCTGCCGCCAACCGCCAACAGCCATCACTGACCACAGGCCATCAACCATCACCCTCGCCCTACTATCATCTGCTGCCAATTGCCGCTCATCATCACTACAATTATTAGAAATACTTTGCAAACAAATAAATATAAAAAAAGTAAACTCCTAAATTTTTTTTTACAAACAATCAAACATCGACAAAGTATAACAGGTACATTATTTTATTTTACATGGTATACAAATACTTATGAATTCCAATTTTTTGCTAACAAACAACCTCAAATTTTGGATTGTTGTTTTAAGGGAAACCCACGAGATGTTGCTTGTCGTATTTTCATAGCCATCAAGGTAATGCCTTAATTTGTTCTTCAAATATTTGAGTTTAATTATCCTTTCCTTGGTCATGGCTGTTTGTTAAGATTTGGAACTTTGTTTTCAAAATGTCATTTCTCCAATTGTCACAGAAGCATACGCTATGTTTTTAAAGGGCACTTTACGTTGGAACAAAAAAGGAGAATAGACATCTTTCTATTCATTCAGAACTATTAAAAAACTTATTCTAAAATTGGCAGCTAGCTGTGTTCATAAATACAGGAAGGCAATATCGTGCCAGATTGGCTTGCAAGAAGTTCATGAGAAAAAAAAAATTCAACGTTTTCTCTGAGGTTGACATAGCTGCTCTTATTAGAGGTTTTGTTCTGCATAAATGGGGAACGGGGTTTCTCTTATTTGTTGCAGTTTTAATCTCTGGGTATTTTTTTTGTTGCTTGAAACCTTGAGCAAGATATTGAATTTCTATTTTTGTGCTATGAATAGGTAGGGTTTACTTAAACCCACAACTAGACACAAATGAATCAGATTTTGTATCACTTCGCTGCACAAAATTCTAGACCATCACCAACTTCTTTGGTTGTATGAGTAGGTTAAAAGGTCGGGAAAATCCAATCTAGGTTTGCACAATTTCTAGTCTTAGTCTGCTAACTTAGTTTTCAGGGCTTCCAATTCCTGTTTCCTTTAATTATTTGAGCGGATCTAATGTTTCTATGAATGCCCCTACCACCATGGAGCCCTTTCCTCCTCAAGTCCATCAAATCGTTTTTAAATCATTAATCTTTGAGTCTTGTCCACACTAGGACTAAAAATTAAATATTTTAAGCTAGTAGTAAAATGATTTTCTGAGATCCTAAGTAGCTTCATCTTAGCACCTTAGGACTAAAGCACTGTCATTGCCGGGTCCCGAGCTCCGAATATGAAAATTTGAGGGTTGCATTATGCATTCGACAACCAGCGTAAAATTTATCGAAAAATCATGGCATGAATCCTTTTGATCATTGTGTAAATCTTAGGGCGTCCCGTAGAAGCGACGCGCTGTATGACCTGAATACAGTGAAAATGTGCAAGAGCCGCTGCATAAGCGCCTGGGGGTAGTGTCAAATAAGCAAGGATTCTCACATTATGGATGGATGTGGTTAAATAAGTTACCCCATGAAACTAATATTAGGATAAGCTCTTAGAATATAGGTATTCTCACAGGTAAATTAATGAAATTAGTTGATATTATGATTCATAGAAAGATAAATATCTTATGAATTCAAAAAACTAGATGGGTTGGAGAAAATGCTAAGGAGATTGATAACTTAGTTGTTAAACTTTGGTATACAGGTAAGAGCCGCACTAAAATGTTGTAGGTGTAATTATAGAAATGAGTTTAAATTAATTGAATTGTAGATAGAATTATAGTCCTTAAAATTGTTGTTGATAATAAGATGTTTAATATTATAAGTGTCTATGCTTCTCAAATAGGTGTAGATATAAGTTCTTAATAAAAATTCTGGAATAATCTAAAAGACTAAATACAAATGATACATTTTGAAGAAACAATTTTTATTGAAAAAGATTTAAATGGACATGTCGGTAGAGTGGTAGAAGATTTTAGAAACATTCATGGTGGCAACGGGTATGAAGTGATTAACGAAGAATGAGTCATATTATATTTTATTTTAGCGTATGTGTCGGCCAACATTTTTTTTGCTTTGAAAGAGTATAAAATTTAGTGATTTAGTTTAATATAAAAGATATATAATTTTGGAAAGTGTAGTTTTGAAATTAGTGTATTTTAATTTTGAAAAATGAGACCGCCCGGATCTCATTGGTCCGAGTAATTTGCGTAATCGTGCTACGATGTCACAAATGATACTACTTTCTCGAAAGATTAATGTATCTCGTGACGGATAGACCCGATCATACTGAACTAAGGGACTTGTGACATCCGTTTGATCTGCGAACCTTTATGTGTGGCCAGACGAGTTCCTCTACCAATAGAAAGACTAGGCGGGGTTTATTTTATACGGGTTCGAGTTCCCTATAGAGGCGAGCCTCATAGTTAATTACATCCCGAATGAGCTGGTGCCATTCGAGAAAACTCTCGATAATGATCGGTGGTTACGTCTTCGAGAATTCGGGGTTTAGGTTTTCGCGGTAGGACGTGGAAAAATAAGTGGGAGTGGCTCGAATGGGAACGGTTAATTCCGGGAGTCGAAGAGAAGAAAAGGTAGGGGATGTCGCGGATACGAGGCGAGCCGATGACTTCCCAACTATCTTATGGTGCGTATTGTGTTTTGGAGACGATGTTAATTAAATGTTTAATCCTGTCGATTTTATTATTTGGAACTTACACTTGCATATACCCGATTATGCGAAATAACCGTAGAGATATGAGGGTTTACGTCGTACCGTACGACGACTCTCGGGACCTAAAGCGTGTTAGGACTTACGTTACGCAACACGGTTGCACGAAGCTACAAAGGAGAGTGAGGGTTTATGCGTGCATGCGGCGAGCTTCCTCGAAGTCCATATGTTGGTATTTAAGCTAGGAATGTTTCTTTGAAGAAGATCCTCTTGCGTTCGATCCGAGCTCCTCGTTGTCTTTGCTACGAAGTCGGCTCCAAGCTTCTTGTTGAAGTAGCGACTCTGGTCTAAGGTTCGAATGGTTTTGTCGAATATGTTCCAATGTTTCGGGTTTTGTTATTGTTTTCGGTTTTGCATGCGGCAGTAAAGTAAATTCTTTGACGAATAAAAATCTTTGGGAAGTAAAGTGCGATAAAGTAAACGAATGAAATTGCGATCTTAAAATATAAATGCGTACGCAGGCGTCATCATGCTGCTAGTATCGTATGATTTGCAGTGGATTTAAATAAACTTGTCGGAAAAGTAAACAGAGCGAGAAAACCGGACACGAAAGTCAGAAAATAGAGAAAACGAGTCTTAGAAATCGCAAACAAAACTCGTAGTCACGTATGGAAGATCAAGACTAAGTATAAGACATTGGAAAAGGTGGGGGCTCAGAGCTGGACTGTGTGCTATCCGACCTTGGATAAGAGTTACCAACCCGACAATCTATGGAGGGTAGTCCTTGGCCCAATCCAAGTGACTAACCATGGACTTTTATATATTTTATATGGAAAAATTCTTTGATTTTCATGCAAAGTTATTTAAGTTTTTATGTAGAACTTTGTTAACAAGCAAAATAGATTTTTATTTTATTTTTTTGTTAGTATTTTGTGAAGTAGTATAGTCCACAGGCTAGTCACTCTAATCGTGCTAGGACTACTGACGACCTAAGATTGTCGGGGGAAACAATCTAACCAAGAGTCGGTGAATAGTATCATCGGTCCTTTCCTCTCCCCTTATGGAGGGTCCTCGAGGTAGGAGATACTATTCTAATTATCCCTCGTATCCCTCGTATAGCACACATAAGCATTATTATCATCGCCCTCGCCACCTAGACCTCAGACTTATACTGAGCCGATGATCCGTATGTGGCTAAACAAATGTCCCGATTGCCGGGAGGATGCGAGTGTATTGTTGAGCTCGAATCCGGTGCATTGGGTTTCGATATTGGTTAAGTCATTTTAGGGAATTCAGCATTTGATTTAATTAAGGAAGGGTGAACCAAGCCTCGGTGCGTTCACGTGTCAGTGTCTTGATCGGCTTGTGAATTAGGGTCGGATACCTAGTTTCATCTGTGCATTTGAAGGTTAGGTGGATGGGCTCTCACCTAGGGTGTGCTCCTAAGGTTTAGGAAATCTGCAGTTAAGGTTAGGTGGGTGACTCACCTAAGGGTGTGCTCCTAAGGTTTAGGAAGCATATGCTGTGAATTAGGCAAAAGAGGTTTCACCTAATGCGTGAACCTAAGGTTTAAGAAGTCTGCAGTTAAGGTTAGGTGGGTGACTCACCAAGGGTGTGCTCTAAGGTTTAGGAAGCATATGCGTGAATTAGGTGAAAGAGGTTTCACTTAATGCGTGAACCTAAGGTTTAAGAAGTGCTGAGTTAAGGTTAGGTGGGTGTCTCACCTAAGGGTGTGCTCTAAGGTCTAGGAAGCATATGCTTGTAACTTGTGCTCTCGAAGTGACTAAAAGTGAGCTTATCCTTCATCGAGTTAAATCGGAAATTCACCTTTTGCGAGCTGCTTACGTTTTAAGCAACGATAAAAAAAAAAACAAAGAAAACGGAGAAAGCTGGCTCACTTCCAACACAAGCAAAAGCCAAAAGAGAGGAAAATGCAAGTGAACCGGACCAAAATCACGATTTAAGGCTTCAACGACTCGGGGCAGCAACTAGCGGGCCTATGCGGCGATTCTATGATCTCCTACGACTCGGGCGATGATTAGACACTCCAAACAACACTGACAACTTTCTACGAGAACTTCAAACCTCCGAACAAGCAATTCGAAGCTCCCCAACTCTCTGCACTCTCTGCACATAGACAACACTCAATTACACCAAATAACACTTTTAGTCTTCCAAAAGCACTTTTATTCTTTCAAACAACACTCTAGCTCTTTTAAATAGCACTTAACAGCAATTATAAACCTCTCACAGCACTTCAAACAGCTAAACAGCAGCTTTTCGATCCAAACAGCAGCTTTTGGAGCTTAACAACTATTCCAAACAGTCAAACAGCACTTCCAATAGCTCACAGCAGCTTTCTAAATCTCCTACAGCAAGCTAACAACTTTTATCAGTTTTTCAAAACTCTCACAGCAGCTTTCTACAGCAGCAATCAACAGTTAATTCTCTAACAGCAGATTTTTAAACACCAAACAGCACCTATAGCTCTCCTACAGCACTTAAATTATCCAAACAAGTAATTCCAAACACAAACAGGCAAGTATGCAGCTATGGACGAGCAATTTTCAACTTCCAAACAGCACTTTCTAAGCTCTTAACAAGCAGCTTAAGCCTAAACAACTCTCCCAAACAGACAATTTAAATGATTCCAAACAACATTTAAATGATTCCAAACTGAAAAAAAAGAATCCCAAATGGCTCCAAACGGTATGAAATTAATATTTAAACGGAGCAACAAAACCCTCCAAAATAGTGAACAAATGAGCATTTAAATGGAGCATGCAGTTCTCCAAAGCGATGAAGAAATCGGCATTTTTGAGCACAAAACATTTTTAAAACAGTGAACAAAAATGATTTTTAAATGGTTCACAAAAATCTCCAAAATAGTGAAAATATTGTACCAAAGAAACTCCTAAATCTTCTCTGAAACAGTGAAAGTGTTAGGCGATATAAATACAAAGATAAAGCTTAGATTTAAGACATGTAAAATGCTTGAGCATCGTTTTAGCATGAATTGCAACCCATGTGCAGCATGACATTTATGTTTAGATGCTTGATATGTGAGTACATATGAATAGAGTGGCATGCAAATAGATTTCTCAAAGTTTTAAGAAGAAATTATCAAAATAAATCATGATTCATATATAAACACCTGCTGTAAAAATCAATTTAAATTCAGGCACTTCGGTTCATGGAATAAACAATAGAAGCTTTGCAGGAGAGCAGAAAGCTGATAGAATCGAGTAAGGAAACAAGTTAGAAAAATACGACCTTATCCGGAGCCGAGAAAAATGCTTCTTGAACGGGCGGGGAGGCGTGATTTCAACGGAGAAGAAGAGAGGAGGTAGAGGCGAGGAGTAGGTAAAGCACGGAAGGGTTTCTGGGCGAGTGAGGAAGAGGAAGGCGCTGCAGGTGAGGCGAAATCGAGCGCTTCGACGCAGGGAGTAGGAGACGAGGCCGGTTGATTGTAGGCGAGGGCTTCGTCGCGCGCGGGGAGAGGGTTTTGTCGCGGCTTCGGTTCGCGAGAGGGGAGGAGTCGAGCGGGCGGGCCGATTCGGTGCGGGGAGGCGGGCGAGGTGGAGCGGATGAGAGGAGCGAGAGGTGTCGAATGCGTCTCCCGGCGCGGAGGCGAGCGGGCCTTCAGTTCGGTGCAGAGGCGAGGCGTCGAATCTGGGAACCGGGATCAAAAGTCTCGCAGGGAGAGGAGAAGCAGGCTAGGGCGAGCGGCTTCAGTGTCGTGCGCGGGGACTGTCGCAAAGAGGAGCAGGGGAGGCGAGGGTTTCTGTCGAGGCGAGCCGAACATCTGTTCGGTCGAGCGAGGGATTCGGGCGAACGAGGCTTCAGTTCGCGCGAGAGAAGGCGATGGCTACGGCTGCAGAGGATGGGAGGTGTCGAGCGGGGTTCTTCGGCGCGAGGAGGAGGCAAGCGGGTGGGCTTTTGTCGCGGTGCCAAGAGGGAGACGGGGCTTTCGTGCGTAGCGTAGGGAAGCGTCGAATGCCGGGAAGGAGGAGATAGGCTGAATTTCTATCCCGCAAATTCACGGAGATCCGTTACGCTGGGTTTGGCGGGGAAGATAAATGTATTCCATCACAGGACAACTCTATTAAGTAAATAACAACTCCTAATTAAATTTAATTGAGAGAATCAAGTGATTGATTTGAATTTAAAAATATTTGAAATTTAAATAGCCACGGCTCTTGTTCAGCTCTGTGTCGGGCTCAAATTGAACCGGGTTGAGCCCAAGCCGGTGCCCCGCTAATTAAAAAAATATGCATCGATTTTCGTGCGTTTGCGCGCGCACGGAACCACGGCAATATGGGTACGCTTCCTAGCTAAAGTCGACGTCCCGGATGCATCCGTGTGGTCCGTTTCGTCATCCGAGGTCGTCCGGACAAGTTCGCCGACGGTCGGGCCAAAAAGGTGTCGAATTGTGGTGTGTCGAGTGCTCGAGCATTAAGGGTTCCCTAAGGCCGTCTGATCCTAAGGGAACCCATTTTCGGGCCCTCTACATGTTAGTCCTTAGCCCTTGCAACCAGAAGTCGAGTGCTTGGGACTACTCATGCGAGGTCTTACAAAAATGGGTCTAGAAGTGGTTCGAAGCTCTATGGGAGGTGGGCTCCATGACTAGTCCGCTAGGATGGTCAGTAAGGAATTCCTAAAGCTAGATCCTAGGGTCTAACGTGAAGAAAGCTAAGACCTCACTAAAAATGAGGTCAACAAAGGACCCCGATAGGTGTGGTGTGCTGAACAAGCACACCGCGCGTATTGGCGTTGACGAAGCGATCAACAAACCAAAGAATCGTTCAAGCATACATACTTAGAACGGATCGAACGTCGAACCGGGTTCGATAATCGAATTTGAGTTGAGGTTCCCACTTGGGAAAGCCCAGCTCAAAAGAAGCTTCAGGTGGAGAATTTATGAGTATCCGCTGGGAATTAGCAGGTGTGTTTTCAAATTGTGATTGTGAGTTTGACTTTTCAAGATTTGAATGTCAGTTTGATTCGTTTTGATTTTAGTGGAGTCATGTCATGGAGGAAGGCACAAGGATGCACATCCGGCCTGAGGATCAATGTCAAAAATAATTGTTGTATTGGGAAGGAAGACAACGAGATTCATATCCGACCCGAGTGGGTGTCGAAAGGAATGTCGCTGCGATGGGGCGGAAAGCACGGGGTCTCACATCCGGCCCTAGCGATAGCGAAGGTATTGGAAAAGATGTTGTGGAAATTTGTGAAGTATTTGTGAAAAATATTTGTAGAAATCAGAGTTGAGCAGGAAAGCACAGGGTGCGCATCCGACTCGAGAGCGATCGAGAAATGTACGCTACGTTGGGGAAGAAAGCGACGGGACTTGTATTCGACCCAACGAGTAGCGAAAATGTCCATCACGATAGGAAGGAATGCCTTGGGACTAACATCCAGCCTATGCGGTGACGAAAAGATCGGGATGAGTAGGAAAGCACTTGGGACCGATATCCAACTCGGAGCGAAGGTGTCTGTTACATTGGGGAGGAATGCTGCGGGACTAATATCCGACCACGGAAGTAGCGAAAATGTCTATCACGATAGGAAGGAATGCCTCTGGGACTAACATCCAGACTAAGAGGCGATTGAGGAGGAATGCGCTGGGAGCGATATCCGACTCGAAGTAGTGAAGATGTCTATCGCGATAGGAAGGAATGCCTTTGGGACTAACATCCGACCTATGCGATGACGAAAAGATCGGGATGAGTAGGAAAGCACTGGGACGATATCCAACTCGAGGCGAAGGTGTACGCTGCATTAGGGAGGAATGCGGCTGGGACCGATATCCGACCCTAGAGTAAGCGAAAATGTCCATCACGATAGGAAGGAATGCCTTGGGACTAACATCCGACCTATGCAGTGCGAAAAGATCGGGATGAGTAGGAAAGCACTGGGACGATATCCAACTCGAGAAGCGAAGGTGTACGCTACATTGGGGAGGAATGCGGCGGGACTGATATCCGACCCTACGAGTAGTGAAAATGTCAATCACGATAGGAAGGAATGCCATGGGACTAACATCCGATCTAAGAGCTGATTGAGGAGGAATGTCAGCTGGGACCGATATCCAGCTCGAAGTAGTGAAGATGTCATCGCGATAGGAAGGAATGCCTGGGACTAACATCCAACCTATGCGATGACGAAAAGATCGGGATGAGAAGGAAAGCACTGGGAGCGATATCCAACTCAGAACGAAGGTGTCGCTACATTGGGGAGGAATCGCTGGGCGATATCCGGCCATACAAGTAGCGAAAATGTCAATCACGATAGGAAGGAATACCTGGGACTAACATCCAGCCTAGAGCCGATTGAGGAGGAATGCGCGGGACTAATATCCAGCCTACAAGTAGCGAAAATGTCATCACGTTAGGAAGGAATGCCTTGGGACTAACATCCAACCTAAGCGGTGACAAAATGATCGGTATGAGGGAATGCACTTGGGACCGACTTCCAACTCATAGACGATCGAGAAGATTTCTGCTATTTTAGGGAGGAATGCGTGCGGGACTAATATCCAACCACGGAAGTAGCGAAAATATCACATTAGGAAGGAATGCCTTGGGACTAACATCCGACCTAAGCAGTGACAAAATGATCGGATGAGGGAATGCAGACGACTTCGACTCATAGCGATCGAGAAGATTTCTACTGTCCAGGGAGGAATCGTTGGGCCAATATCCCGACTACGAAAGTAGCGAAAATATCACATTAGGAAGGAATGCTGGGACTAACATCCAGCTGAAGGTGACGAAATGATCGGTATGAGGGAATGCTATACGTAGATCGACTCATCACGGACTCATGGAGACGATCGACAATATGCTCATGTACGTTACGGAGAGGAATGCATGCTGGGACTAATATCCTGAGCGCTAAGTAATGTAGCGAAAATATCACATTAGGAAGGAATGCCTGGGATAACATCCGACCTAACAGTGACAAAATGATCGGTATGAGGAATGCCGGACCGACTTCCATCATAGGCGATCGAGAAGATTTCTGCTATTCGGGAGGAATGCGGCGGACTAATATCCGACCACAGAAGTAGCGAGAATATCACATTAGGAAGGAATGCCTTGGGGTCGACATCCGGCCTAAACGGTGACAAAATGATCGGTATGAGGGAATGCGCGGGGTGACTTCGACTCGTAGGGTGATCGGGAGAAGAAAATATTCATATTGTAAGAAGTTTATGGATAGAAAGTGAAAAATTGTGGAAGATTTGCTAAGGAATGTAAATGCGAGAGATTTGCGAAGGTTTGTGAGTGCGAGAGACTCGATGCTTCTATGGAAGAAGACTTTGTGCCGAGGGAGATGACACTAGCGATGGGTCGAGGAGGCTCGGCCTAACCGGAGTCGAGAATTGGAACGTGGTTCCGGATTTGAAATGTTTTGATTTGATTTGTATTGTGTTTGATCTTGTGTTGTGGAATTTGAAGGAGTCGGAATCACTTGCACTGACCACTGGATTTTAAATTTGAAGGACTCGGAAGCCTTAACATCCATTGAAGGGGTCTCATACCGATCCGAGAGGAAGATTTGAATTTATGAATTTGTGAGAAATTTGTGAAAATTTGATGAAACTTGTGGAAATTAGGAGAGTTGTGTAAAAATGTCAACGAAAGAAATCGGATTGAGAAGGAATGCCGAGGGACTCACATCCGACTCGATGGGTCGATCGAAGAAATGTCCGTGTGAAAAGAGATGCGGTTCCGATAGAACCGACCAAATCTCATGCATACCGGACAAAAAGGCATAGAAGAGCGCGGTTCTATGTAGATAGAGCCGGCTAGCCTCTTCGTGCGAGGAAAATAGGACACGAGTTCTTTTGGAAGGAAATTTCGGGCCGAGAGAAGTGACGTTAGGGATAGGTCGAGGAAACTCGACATATCCGGGTCGGAATTCGAAGTTTAAAATTTTGATTTTGAATTTTGAATTTTTTTTGATCGTTTTGATTTGATGCTTTGAGTTTATTTCTTTTGTCATGGTATGGTGATGTGATTTTCATTCGAGTTTTGTGAGTTTTCTTTTGTTGCATTGTTGTTAGGATTTGGACCAGGTTATAGACGAGTATGACATCGATGCTCTTAGGAACAATACTTGTCTTTGAAACACCATGATGCGCAGTACTTCTTGAGGTATTATCCATTGAGCGAAGACATGTGCAAAAATAACCCATTCTTTAAGGTACTATCGAGATTGTATTCTTTCAAGTACACATAAAGATGTCTTATTTATAGAGACATCACAGCTCGAAAGGTTGTAGCTTTGTAGATTCATTGTGGCGGTCGCCTTTTCTTTATCACCGATTTTGTAAAGATGTTCACACTATCTTTGGGCAGGAGACATGTGTAAAAACAACCCATTCTTTATGGTACTATCAAAATTGTATTCTTTCAAGTACACATAAAGATGTGCTATTTCGAAGGACATCATAGCTTGAAAGGCTGCACTTTGTAGCTTCGTTCATAGCAGTCGTCGCTTCTTTATCACAGATTTTTTAAAGATGTTCACAGTGTTTGAGAAACCATTTTGATACTCTTCGAATTGATGGAGTAGAATCTTACGAGCATTGAAAGATATGACTTCGGGGTAGAATTTCCATTAATTTGCTAATAACATAAGCCTTTCTTTAGTCCTTTCTTTACGGGCTTAAGCGGATTCGGAATTTAGTTCATGTGATTTAAATATTTTTCATCTCCGAGGATATTTACGAGACAATTAATAGTCGACCAAAGACACGAGATCACTTAACTCTTTCCGAGTATAATATCGAAGAATTTCCTTAAGAGACCTTTCAAGTTTTGCTAATTCGGGGAGAATTCAAACACTAATTTTTGATTGCTCACCTCAAGCTTCTTCCTAGGGAGCCCTTTTTTTCCATTTTTTTTTTTTCGCTCCTCCTTCTTTATTGAGAATTACTATATCTGGTGGAGCACATGTTAGATTTTGAATGTCTAAATTGAGACACCAATTTTTGATTTTATGCCCACCTCAAGATTCTTCTCAGGAGATTTTTTTTTATCGACTTTTTTTTTTCTTTTTCTTTGCTCATTTTGTTTTAAGAATTCTTATATCTGGTATAGCATAATTTAAAGATTTTGAATGTACGAACTCCACGATTAACAATTCTCGAAATATTTCTTAAGACAAATTCCGAGATATTATAACTCGTTCGAAGGTCGGGACCCGATCACTTGACGAGAGGATTAAAAGTCTCGTGATATCCTCGATCGATTACTCGTATTATAATCGCATCGACTTATTTTGAATTTTACTTAGGACCCGTCAGAAATTTTTAAAGTGAAGGACTCAGTCATTAGGGCATTAATTTTATTTTCCCCTGAAATCATAATTTCATCACAATGCTGAAATTTTTATCTCGGATTACTCCTTTCTCGGTTGTCTTCTTTGTTGAGCTTTGGACATTTTGTTAACTATGCTCTTCGAACATTAAACGATTCGAAAAACAACAAATTCTCTATTTATTTTATTGCGGTGGGAGGGAAGGGACATACAAAACATTGATACCATTAACATTCATTTCGATAACAAAGTAGTACGATAGTAATCGAAAGACGTTTCAATCCTTTGTCAATTGCATCAGAATCGATCGGAACATTTAGGATCGACAGAAATTACATTGATGGAACCTTATTCGGGTTCTTTCGAATATTCTTTCGGGATCGTTATGTTCCCATTCTTGAAATTTTTCTCGAAGCCATTCTTTGAAGACGAAGCAACCCTCTATGGTATGACGAAGCAATACGTAGTATGGGCGATAGTTGGGTTGGTCCTTCTTGTCGACTTCTTCCGGTCTTCTTGGCTGCGGTAGCACGAACTCGGGTTTCTCGACTAAATTCCGGAACATCTTTCCTATTGCCTCATTCTTGAAAGAGTATGTTACGTTCACCCGCTCGGCCATAGACGGACCACTGTCTTCCATTATCACGAGTACGGCCATTCTTTGGAATGATTGTTGCTCGTATTGTTGTGGATGTTGATAGTTTTGTTGAGGCTTCTCGACTTGAATGCTGTATTGATCTGTTTTCCTTTATCGTATGTCCTTGCTATTCTTTGTCCTCTTTTCAAATGTTTTTACGGGCTTTGACTTGTCGGTTTTCTCCAGGAATCGAGCTTGCTTAGCCTCTTCTTGTAGACTTGCGGCTTTAGCGAATAGCTTTTCGAATGTCTTGATGGTGAATCCCTTGAGTAAGAAACCTCTTGGACCATGAATGCTCTTTAGAAGTATTTCAGTTGCATGTTGCTCCTGGAGTTGTGGTTCACATTTCATGCTCGAATTTCTCCATCGCGAGAATATAGTCCGTCGATGTTTCGGTCGACTTCCGCCGCTCCACCACGAGATCACCGATGGTGATATGGTGTTTAGCTCCGACGAACCGCTTAACAAAGAGGTCTTCCAGTCTACGCAAACGTTTTCACGGAATCATTGGGTAGTTCGGCGTACCGGTCAAAGCGATTCCGAAAGGCTGCTCATAGCCGACGACACAACAATGCATCACTACCCCCGCGTTGCGGCAACTTGCTCGGAAGTGTGCAACATGCTTGTCGGGGTTTCCGTCCCATCGAATGCCTTGAACGGCGGTGGTACGAAGCCCTTTGGGTATTGCACGGCATCAAATTCTTACGGGTAAGGTCTACCCTTAAAAACCAATGCTCCTCTTTTAGGCTGAGTTAAGGCTTCTCTCACTCGTTGCTCGATTATCTGCTCGATATCACTTTTCGAGTATTGTGTTATGGGTTGACTCTTTGTTTTCATTTGTAACATGAATGATTTACGATTGGCCGACTCTAAAAGCGCTGCCACAGGTGGCCGAGGTCTGTTTTGTAGTTCGGTCGTGACAACCCTCATTTCCTCCTTTTCCTTTTCCATTTGCATGATTTGTTCATCTCTTTGTTGAATGACACATTGCCACTCATCGGCGGTGTTCTCCTCGGCGGGTGATGGAGCATCGTGCAGATGATAATGAGGCTGCGAGTCTCAACAACAAGGATTTCGCGAAATCTTCCATCACATAATACGACGGATCGTAGGGTTCATCGCACTATATCTTTTCTTTGTTCTTCGAGACGGTCGTGCGATGTCGGCTCGAAGCCTTTCCAACTTAGCCTCAATCGAGTTTCCTTTGATAACTTTAAGGTCGGTTGGAAGTTTTTTATCAACATCATATTTTTCGTCGAGTACTGGAGTAGTTGTGTAGAAGTCATTTGAAACAATTGGCTCAATCGAAATCATATTGATGGAACCTTTTTCAGGTTCTCTCAAATATTCTTTCGGGATAGTTATCCTCCCATTCTTAAAGTTCTTCTCGAGCCATTCTTTGAAACTGATACAGTTTTCTATAGTATGACCGAGCAGTCTGTGGTAGGGGCAGTAGTTGGGATGGTTTTCTTGTCAACTTCCTCCGGCCTCTTTGGCTCTCTTAATATGAATTTGGGATTCTTGATCAAATCCTCGAACATCTTTGCTACAGCTTCTTCTTTGAAAGAATATACTTTGTTCAACTGCTTGGCTATAGATGGACCCTGTCTTTCATCCATCCGGTCTGGCCTCTGCTGGAATGATTGTTGACTGTATTGCTGAGAAGATTGGAAATCCTGCCTCGACTGATTGTCTTTGTCAACTCCTGTCACTGTATCAGATTGCTCTTGAAATGTCATCATTGACCTTGGACCATTATGGAGAGATGGTGATGGTAACGTTGTGGCAACCTTATAGACTCCATCCTCTCCGTAGGTAGCGAGCAGCGGTGAAACCTACTCCCCACGAGTAGAGGTGAGGCCTCGCGTAATCTCGCCTCATCCGGTCGGAGGACGGTGTCGATGAGTAGCCGGCTCCGTGGCTTTCACCTTCTCGGCCTTCGAGAATCTTCTGTTGTGCCTCTTTTTCATGTGTATTAGTCGGTCGCACGGACTTTGAATTGGACCCGATCTCGAATACGGAAGACGGTGGGGCAAAAGCATTGGCTGACACTTCTTCGTATAGAATATCCTTCCCTTTGTTTAGCGGAGCAACTAGTGCGATAGCGGTGAATCCGGTGGTAGAAGGAAAAACGATCTGAGGAGCGATCCGACATTTATAGCGGCGGACTTTACGACAATGGTAGGGTTCTTTTCCATCGACACCCTCTTTGGAGCGGGGAATTCCTTAGCGAGATTTCGGGTTGAATTCCACAACGGGCTCGACGGACTTATGCGTTTCGGATTTCCTTGCTGCGACGGCGACATCCCCAAACTCGGCTTCGATATCTTCGAATCCTTGTCCAAACTTTATGATCGCCGAGTCGGGCGGCTCGCTCTTGCTAATAACAAACTCCATTCCGGTGGCGAAAGAAAAGATCGAACTTTGGTGAAGACATTGTTCACTGTCATTTGAAGAATTTCAAAGGTCGGTGATGTCCCATGTTTTTTTTTATTTCGGCGGAGGTACTCAAGTAAACATACTTGTCTTATGGCTAAGGTAGCTTTGTGAATTTATTCATGTGAATTTTATCTCGAATTTTTTGTGTTTTGGTTGGAGCTTAAATGGAGGATTGTGAGAGAGAAATTTCAATTTAACTTGTTCATAACAAGTCGAACTCAAAGAGGAATGAAATGTAGGACCCGGTCCGAGATTGGAAGGAGATTAACATCGCATCGAACTCGCTTCGATAAGCCGCTCCTAACCTACCACACACATCGGGGGTCCACCCCACTAAACCCTAAGGATTCTCGAACCACTCGTTTAATGGTGATTAAACGGATGGCTCCAGAATCCAAAAGAGTTGACTATGCGGCTCGGAAGAAATGAACACGAGTATGTCAACGAGAAGAACAACGATCGGCCCACGAGGGACATGGACACACTGTCGATGTATGAAGACAAAACCTCCTGATCAAAATGGAGAGAGGAACTAGTCCCCAGCGGAGTCGCCAGAATTTGTCGGCCAACATTTTTTTTGCTTTGAAAGAGTATAAAATTTAGTGATTTAGTTTAATATAAAAGATATATAATTTTGGAAAGTGTAGTTTTGAAAGTAGTGTATTTTAATTTTGAAAAATGAGACCGCCTGGATCTCATTTGTCCAGTAATTTGCATAATCGTGCCTGATGTCGCAAATGATACACTTTCTCGAAAGATTAATGTATCTCGCGACGGATAGACCCAATCATACTGAACTAAGGACTCGTGACATCCGTTTGATCCGCGAACCTTTATGTGTGACCGACAAGTTCCCTACCTAATAGAAAGACTAGGTAGGGTTTATTTTATCCGGGTTCCAGAGTTCACTATAGAGCGAGCTACATAGTTAATTACATCCCGAATGACGTAGTGTCATTCGAGAAAACTCTCGATAATGATCGGTGGTTACGTCTTCGAGAATTCGAGGTTTAGGTTTTCGCGGTAGGACGTGGAAAAATAAGTGGGAGTGGCTCGAATGGGAGCAGTTATTTCGGGAGTCCAAAGGGAAGAAAAGGTAGGGGATGTCACGGATCGAGGCGAGCCCGGTGACTTCCCAACTATCCTACTGTGCGGCTGCGTTTTGGAGACGATGTTAATTAAATGTTTAATACTGTCAATTTTATTATTTGGGACTTACACTTGCATAATACCCGATTATGCAAATAACCCGTGAGATACGAGGGTTTACGTCGTACCGTACGACGACCTCGGAACCTAAAGCGTGTTAGGACTTACTGCATGCGCAACACGGTTGCACAGAAGCCTAAAAAGAAGAGTGAGGGTTTACGCCGCGCTGGGCGAGCTTCCTCGAAGTCCTATATGTTGGTATTTAAACTAGGAATGTTTTGCTGAAGAAGATCCTCTTACTGCTCGATCCAAGCTCCTCAGTTGTCGCTTTGCCGCGAAGTCGGCTCCGAGCTTCTTGTTGAAGTAGCGGTCTAAGTCTGAGGTTCGAATGGTTTTGTCGAATATGTTCCGATGTTTCGGGTTGTGTTATTGTTTTCGGTTTTGCATACGGAGTAAAGTAAATTCGCTGACAAATAAAAGTCTTTGGAAAGTAAAGTGCGATAGAGTAAACGAATGAAATTGCGATACTTAAAATATAAATGCATACACAGGCATCGCTACTATGCATGATTGTATGCATGTATGCGGTGGATTTAAATAAACTTGTCGGAAAAGTAAACAGAGCTAGAAAACCGGACACGAAAGTCAGAAAATAAAGAAAACGAGTCTTAGAAATCGCAAACAAAACTCGTAGTCACGTATGGAAGATCGGAGCTAAGTATAAGACATCGGAAAAGGTGGGGGCTCGGAAATTGGGCTTGTGTCTTATCCGACCTTGGATAAGAGTTACCGGCCAGACAATCTATGGAGGGTAGTCGCTAACAATCCAAGTGATTAACTATGGACTTTTATATATTTTATATGGAAAAATTCTTTGATTTTCATGCGAAAGTTATTTAAGTTTTTTATGCGGAACTTTGTTAACAAGCGAAATAGATTTTTATTTTATTTTTTTGTTAGTATTTTGTGAAGTAGTATAGTCACGAGCTAGTCACTCTAATCGTGCTTAGGACTAGCGACGACCTAAGATTGCTCGGGAAACAATCTAACCAAGAGTCGGTGAATAGTATCATCGGTCCTTTCCTCTTCCCTTATGGAGGGTCCTCGAGGTAGGAGATTAGTATTCTAATTATCCCTCGTATCCCTCGTATAGCACACATAAGCATTATTATCATCGCCCTCGCCACCTAGACCTCAGACTTATACCAACCCGATGATCCATATGTGGCTAAACAAACGTCCCCAATTGCCAGGAGGATGCGAGTGTATTGTTCGAACTCGAATCCGGTGCGTTGGGTTTCGATATTGGTTAAGTCGTTTTAGGGAATTCACATTTGATTTAATTAAGGAAGGGTGAACCAAGCCTCGGTGCATTCTGCAGTGCAGTGTCTCGATCGGCTTGTGAATTAGGGTCGGATGCACTAGTTTCCTTTGTGCATTTGAAGGTTAGGTGGATGGGCTCTCACACAGGGTGTGCTCCTGAGGTTTAGGAAACTGCGAGTTAAGGTTAGGTGGGTGACTCACCTGGGGTGTGCTCTGAGGTTTAGGAAGCATATGCTTGTGAATTAGGCGAAAGAGGTTTCACATAATGCGTGAACCTAAGGTTTAGAAGTCTAGCGATTAAGGTTAGGTGGGTGACTCACCTGGGGTGTGCTCTACAGGTTTAGGAAGCATATCGTCGTGAATTAGTGCAAAAGAGGTTTCACCTAATGCGTGAACCTAGGGTTTAAGAAGTACGCAGTTAAGGTTAGGTGGGTGTCTCACCTAGGGTGTGCTCTAAGGTCAGGAAGCATATGCTTTAACTCGTGCTCGAAGTGACTAAAAGTGACTTATCCTTCGTCAAGTTAAATCGAAATTCCCCTTTTGCGACTTAACCGTTTTAAGCAACAATAAAAAAACAGAAAACGGAGAAAGCCGACTCACTTCCAACACAAGCGAAAGCGAAAGAGAGGAAAATGCTGAGTGAACCGGGCCAAAATCACAATTTTAAGGCTTCCAACGACTCGGGGCAGCAGCCAGCGAGCCTATGCGGCGATTCTATGATCTCCTACGACTCGGGGCGGTGATTAGACACTCCGAACAAGACTCACAACTTTCTACGAACTTCTAAACCTCCGAACGGCAATTCCAAGCTCCCCCGAACTCTCCTACGGACTCTCTACGACACTAGGCAACACTCAATTACACCAAATAACACTTTGTCTTCCAAAAGCACTTTTATTCTTTCAAACAACACTCTAGCTCTTTCAAATAGCACTTAACAGCAATTATAAACCTCTCACAGCACTTCAAACAGCTAAACAGCAGCTTTTCGATCCAAACGAGCTTTTGAGCTTAACGACTATTCCGAAACAGTCAAACGAGCACTTCAATAGCTCTGACAAGAACTTCTAAATCTCCTACAGCAAGCTAACAGATTTTATCGGCTTTTGAAAACTCTCGCGACAGCTTTCTACGAGCAGAATCAATGGTTAATTCTCTAACAGCAGATTTTTAAACACCCAACACAGACCTATAGCTCTCCTACGAGCATTTAAATTATCCAAACGAGTAATTCCGAACACAAACGACAAGTATGCGGCTATGGACGACAATTTTCGAACTTCCAAACAGCACTTTCTAAGCTCTTAACGAGCGGCTTAAGCCTAAAACAACTCTCCCAAACAGCAATTTAAATGATTCCAAACAGCATTTAAATGATTCCAAACAAGAAAAAAAGAATCCCAAATGGCTCCAAACGGTATGGAAATTAATATTTAAACGGAGCAACAAAACCCTCCAAAATAGTGAACAAATGAGCATTTAAATGGAGCATGCAGCTCTCCAAAAGCAGTGAAGAAATTGGCATTTCAAATTGAGCACAAAACATTTTTAAAACAATGAAAAAAAAATGATATTTAAATGGTTCACAAAGATCTCCAAAACAGTGAAAATATTGTACCCAAAGAAACTCCTAAATCTTCTCTGAAACAGTGAAAGTGTTAGGCGATATAAATACAAAGATAAAGCTTAGATTTAAGACATGTAAAATGCTTGAGCATCGTTTTAGCATGAATTGCAACCCATGTGCAGCATGACATTTATGTTTAGATGCTTGATATGTGAGTACATATGAATAGAGTGGCATGCAAATAGATTTCTCGAAAGTTTTAAGAAGAAATTATCAAAATAAATCATGATTCATATATAAACACCTGCTTGTAAAAATCAATTTAAATTCGGGCACTTCGGTTCATGGAATAAACAATAGAAGCTTTGCGGGAGAGCGAGAGAGCGATAGAATCGAGTAAGGAAACAAGTTAGAAAAATACGACCTTATCCGGAGCCGAGAAAAATGCTTCTCGAACGGGCGGGGAGGCGTGATTTCGGCGGAGAAGAAGAGAGGAGGTAGAGGCGAGGAGCGAGGTAAAGCACGGAAGGGTTTACGGGGCGAGTGAGGAAGAGGAAGGCGCCGCAGGTGAGGCGAAATCGAGCGCTTCGACGCGGGGAGAAGGAGACGAGGCCGGTTGATTGTAGGCGAGGGGCTTCGTCGCGCGCGAGGAGAGGGTTTTGTCGCGCGCTTCGGTTCGCGAGAGGGGAGGAGTCGAGCGGGCGGGCGATTCGGTGCGGGGAGGCGGGGCGAGATTGGAGCGGACAGAGAGGAGCGAGAGGTGTCGAATCGTGTCTCCCGGCGCGAGGCGAGCGGGCTTTCGGTTCGGTGCGGAGGCGAGGCGTCGAATGCGGGAGCCGGGATCAAAAGTCTCGCGGGGAGAGGAGAAGCGGGTGCTAGGGCGAGCGGCCGAGTGTCGTGCGAGGGGACCGTCGCAAAGAGGAGCGAGGGAGGCGAGGGTTTACGTCGAGGCGAGCCGAACGTCCGTTCGGTCGAGCGAGGGATTCGGGCGAACGAGGCTTCGGTTCGCGCGAGAGAGAAGGCGATGGCTACGGCCGCGGAGGATGGGAGGTGTCGAGCGGGGTTCTTCGAGCGCAGGGAGGAGGCGAGCGAGTGGGCTTTTTGTGCCGCGGTGCCGAGAGGGAGACGGGGCTTTACGTGCGTAGCGAGAGGGAAGCGTCGAATGCCGGGAAGGAGGAGATAGGCTGAATTTCTATCCCGCAAATTCACGGAGATCCGTTACGGCTGGGTTTGGCGGGGAAGATAAATGTATTCCATCCCAGGACAACTCTATTAAGTAAATAATAACTCCTAATTAAATTTAATTGAGAGGGAATCAAGTGATCGATTTGAATTTAAAAATATTTGAAATTTAAATAGCCCTGTCTCGTGTTCAACCTGTGTCGGGCTCAAATTGAACCCGGGTTGAGCCCAAACCGGTGCCCCGCTAATTAAAAAAAAATGCATCGATTTCCGTGCGTTTGCGCGCTCACGGAACCACAGCAATATGGGTACGCTTCCTAGCTAAAGTCGACGTCCCGGACGCATCCGTGTGGTCCGTTTCGTCATCCGAGGTCGTCCGGACAAGTTCGCCGACGGTCGGGCCAAAAAAGTGTCAAGTGTGGTGTGTCGAGTGCTCGAGCATTAGGGGTTCACCAAGGCCATCCGATCCTAAGAACCCATTTTCGGACCCTCTACGTGTTAGTCCTAGCCCTTGCAATCTGAAGTGAGTCATTGGGACTGCTCATGCGAGGTCTTCTAAAAATGGGTCCAGAAGTGGTTCGAAGCTCTATGGGAGGTGGGCTCCATGACTAGTCCGCTAGGATGGTCAGTAAGGAATTCCTAAAGCTAGATCCTAGGGTCTAACGTGAAGAAAGCTAAGACCTCACTAAAAATGAGGTCAACAGTATGATTTTGTTATTGCTAATACTTTATTCAAGAAAAGAAATGAGCATATTATTACTTATAAGAATGACTCTAATAAAACATAAATTGATTAATTTCTCATGAGAATAAGAGATCGTCAAGAATGTAAATATTGTAAGGCATTCCAAGTGAGGATTCAAGTACTCAACTTTGATTATTAGTTCTAGATTTTGAGAAGAAGAGTTGTAAAATAAAGAAAACTAGGAATCATTATTGTAGAATTTGATGGGGGAGCCTAAAAGACAAAAATAAAATTATTTTTATGAGTAAACTTCAAGATTTTAAGATTTGGGATGATCACGAGGAAAAAAATTTTATGTGGGATAAAGTAACAAACTCTATTAAACATGTGACAAATGATATACTTAGAGAATCAAAAGAAAAAGTTTATATAAATAAAAATAGTTGGTGGTGGAATAATAATGTGTAAGAAAATATAAACTATAAGAATTTATTTTATAAAAATTAATTTAAATATAAATTAATTAACACTGTCATTGCTGGTTCCAAGCCTGAATGTTAAAAGTGGAGGTTTGCGTTAGGTAGTCGATAGCCAGTGTAAAACTTGTCGAAAAAAAAAATCATGACATGAATCCTTTTAATCATTGTGTAAGTGTTAGGAGCATACTCCTGAAGCGGATAGCGGCATGTAGCTCGAATACGATGAAAAGTGTGCGAGGGCCACTGCAGGCGCCGAGTGTAGTGTCGAATAAACGAGGATTCCCACATTACGGACG